>JARHVA010006319.1:600000-932500 GCA_037957365.1 Torreya grandis
TCATTGATAGGTTCATTTGTTTCTTGTTTGATTTTGTCAATTTGAGCATAGAAAAACTTTTTAGAAATATTAATGGAAAAGTGAGCTAAAAACTAATATGCAAGAGGTTTGAATGATTTTACGAATTGGAGAGATAAATCATAGAACTACCTCAAAACATAGTCCTTGAGGATTTTTAGAAATAATTTGGTAAAAAGTTTATCATTGAATGTATAGTCAAGGCACATCACATAAAAGGTTTGGAGATGCCATTCAAGATCACCCTTGCCATCATAAAATGTGAACTTAGGTACAACAAAACCAGTTGGCAAAGGGTGAAAATATATCTTAAATGAAATAAGTGTGTGTAACACATACTCGGAATCAATAGCATGAGGAGATTTTAAAGTATTTTGTTCAATGTTTGTAACATTGTCCTCCAAGTTCTTTATAACTTGAAGGAATGTTTGAATTATGGACCCATTCAGATTTAGATTGGCAAGCTGGATAGTCACCAAAGGGGATGTAAACATGGTTTGAGTAGTAATAGGCATTGAAATTGATATTTGAGTTGAAATAATTTGTAGTTCCATGGTTGATGTAGAAATAGTAGTTTTAGGAAACAAAGGTTTAAAAACATAACCCGTGCCCCCATTATACGTATTGAGTGGTAATGTGTTCAAGTGGAGAGATATTTGAACTATACCTTTTGAATTTTTTAGAAATAATATCATTTTTAGGTTCTCATCAAGTTCTTAGGGTTTTGATGAATACACTCATGAAGCAATGTAATCACTTGCCCTTACTCATGGTCTATTTGCTTATGTTCATTGGTTTCATTAGACTCGTGATTTTTGTTATCAGAATCTTCTTCTATGATAACCTCATTATTATGTTTTTCATTCTCAACATTGGTATCATCATGATCCAAAGGATTAGATCCATCATTGGTTTAAGACATCTTGGGTGGTGGGAGGGGAATCTCAATGTGTTCAATAGGCACATATCCCAATCTAGGGCTACACCTAGGTTGCATGCAAAATAATATAAGGAACAATTGAAAAATTATAGCAATTTTAAACCCTAGCTGATTAAAAACCCTAGGAATCAATTTTTTTTGCATTCATATGAATCAGGTTCACCAAATATTTATCCCTAAAATTGGATAAGGAATCCTATTTGGATATATAGGGTTAAAAATATAGAAATTACAATGCACAAGGGTGATGATCATACCTATAACAAGTTAATTGGGTGATAAACTCAAATATAACACATAATAAATTTATTTAAACTAAAATAAGCTAAAAATAGTAAGTACAAATATGGTAGATATGGGAATGACAAAGAAGAAATGTACTTAGCTTGTTTTGATGCTAGGGTAATTCTAGATCTAGATCAAGTAGGAAGTAGACTGGAAGAAGGCTTTGTAATAATAATCAAATTTTATATTGAGTGCATTTAGATTTACAAATACTAGCATCAGCCTAGGATAGTTATATCAACACTATTATATAAACATTATGCAAGTGTCATGTACAAAATACTTGTTGGAAAACTATGCGACCACCTATATTATTCTAAGTTTGACTTCACCTTCGCTCTAGTGTATTTAGATCTGGTGCATGGACTATCACTCCTCATTAATTTGCTAAACCCCAGTTCTTCATCTTCATAGTGACCTTGGAGAAAAATGGGTTAGTGGGCACATGGTGTTGAGATGACCCCAAAGACCCCTCTGTCCATAAGTGTTTCGTATAAAGCTAATACTTCAAAGAGGGCCTTAAATTGATGTAGTTATCCCCTATGTGTTGGATTGTGTGTGAATCATGCAATATGTGTAAATCAAGTACAATAGTGACCTAGCTTGTAACTTGGCAAATATAACTCTTGGGCTATTCCTTTAGTACTTTAGACCTATGTATATTTTGTCCCTATGATTGATATGGAATAGGAGAAAATAGGGAAGCTTTTCTCACTTGAGTTTTTGATTGAATATCTTTTGTTGAGTTCTTGATTGAATGTCTTTTGTAAGTTGCTTGGTAAGTAGGTAAGAAGTTTATAGGTGTATGATAGGTGAGGAATGAATGAGGGTTGATCTTGTATTTATATCAATCCCTTTGGATAAATAACTCATGTTAAATTACTTAGGCTAACCATTAGGATACATTTCATTTGTAAATTGGATGAATTTAGGGTATTAGACACTTTCATGAAGGCAGAACACTAACATCGATATAGGTGTTTATTCTAGATGCTAGTGCTTAAAGAGCAAGAAAATAGGTGCACACTCAAAACTTATAGAGGTGAAAGATAAATAGATTTTAATCATTCTAGGCAAGATATAAGGTCTGGGTCATCAACATAATACTAATCAGACTAAGAGATAGGCCAAAGGGCATAAGATAAAGCATATGTGAGACTTCAAAAAGTGGGAAAGGTCTAGCGCTGAGAGGAACAAACAAGGTCTAAGTTTTCCAAGTGTACAAGACTAAAGTGCTATATAATCTATTAATAGTGTCTACAGAAACATGAGATACACTCAACATGTTTAGGTTAGATGCTAAATACTTTTGGAAAATATTCCTTTCTAGGAAATCCTCGTGCACCATATCTGATAAAGACACCTAGTCCAATTATATATCCTCTCTTTACAACATTCTAGTAGGAAACATATTACAGGATAAGTTTATCTTCATAGATTATATGTGTTAAGATCCACACTTGTAATAATTGGAAATAATGTAGATCAACACAACACAATAGATATTGGTGGGCCAAGATGCCCAAATATTCAATTTATGCAAAAATAGAATAATACCCTTATGGTAGGGAAACTCCATACAATACTCTTTTAGGAAAGAATAAATCCACAATGTTTCTTTGAGGGGATAACCTTCAATATCTTTATATCGAATAGAATACTCAAGACTTACTTGATTGATTCTTTTACCATGATATTCACCTCTTTTATATAGACATATATAAAACTAACAATGGATGGGTATTCTTCTAATCCCAATGTAGGTTGACCATTATTCAATGCACTAATTTCATAAATTACTCATTCATCCTAATATATTAGACCCATATAACTAACTAAGGGGGATGTGTGCCACACGTCAGCATCTCCATCAACCCATATACATTATTATATCATATCTCTAAGTACATATCATTCATTCCCTCCTTGACATGTTTCAGCCCCAAAACATAAGAAGAAACCAAATAATGAGTGTGCTTCAAATCATTTCACACGTGTATCTAATCTCAATCATCTAACCATCCATATGTGATCTTGGTAGCTGATATGTCTCCAACCTTGTTTAAAAATTCCATTGTATTGCTCTTATTCCAATCATGATCATAATTACATTGCTTTGGTGTCTATGCATAATTATTCCTCCTTTGATTCCTTGTACCATATTCCATTACACTATTATAAATCCATTCATGACCATAATAATTACTCTTCCATACATATTCATACTGATTTCTCCATTGATTCCATGTTCCATAAGGTTCTACGCTCTATAATTTCATACTTGACAATAGTAGTTATTCTTTGGATTCCATGCATAGTCATAGTGATTGGTACTTTGCTTTTCTATATATCCAAAGTGATTGTTGTTATGAGACTCCCTCACATGGCTCCATGATTTTTTTCCTCTCATGATAATGTGGGTGTCTATATACCTCAAAATTTTCAAATACTTTGACCTTATCCACCTTTTCTTCTACCTCTTGCACCTTTTTCTTTGGTGGTTTCTTTGGCTCTTGAATAGATGAAGTATTATTTTTTGTTGGTATTGTTTCTTCATTTATGTCATCATCTGAATCTTCCTCATGCTCTTTGTCACTTATTTCAATCTCATCCTCATGCTCTATCTTCGTTGTTATCTGTGCCTTTACAATTATGATATCCTATAAAGTGACATTTTTTTCCTATACCAAAACTTCATGAATTCTTTTGAACATTAATATCAATTGTTTATAAAGTTTATAACCATGGATATCCAATAACCATATCCACACCATCCATATCCAATGCATAAAAATCTGAGTACAAAACATATTTTTTCGTAATGAGCTTCAAATCTTCAAAAATTGGAATATTCTTACCATCTACTTGAGCCTCCTTGATATCTTTGCTTGAACCTATAGATTTTGGGCCACATCCATGTTGATGAAGTTATACTTGTTGCTAGGGTTTATGGACATAATAAACTTCTTTTGAATGCATCCATGAAATTGCAAAATTAACTATGATTTCTTTGGAGCTAAATTATTTGAACCCTTATCATCCAATCCTTTTCCCTCCTCTTCGAGATCCTCTACCTTTCCTTCTACACCATCTGTAGTCTCCTCATCATCATTGTGCTCAATTTCTTCTTCTTCATCATCATTATCATGTTATTCCTCATTGTCATTATTTTCTTCCACTATTTTTTCTTATTCATTGTCTCCATTCTCTTCTTCATTACCATCATCATCATTTTCATCCTCTTTTTCCTCTTTTGTATTTTATTTTTCTTTTATATCCCATAGATCTAGGAAAACCTGTTCTATTTCTTCCCATAAAAACTTCCATGGTTTTAGTCCCAACTCATCCTACTAAAATGTTACAAGTCCATAAATAAAATGTGAGAAACAACTTTGCCACAAAATTATTCTAAAATTATACTCCTTAAAAAGGAGCCACCAGTCTCTAGCATCAATATCATCCTCCCCTAAAGATATTTGTAACTTCATGATCCACAAAAAAAACCCTAAAATTTCAATAACTCATGTGAGACTAATCCAAACAGACCAAAATTTTTACTGTATCTTTCACGTATTATATTTCAACTTCAATGAAAATTCAAAACATTTTGATCTATAGTGTGAATCTATAAAAAATCATAAAATCACAATAACTATCAAAAAATGTGTCAAAAAATTCCAATTTGTTTACTATAGATCTCTTGTATGATTATACTTAATCAGTACAAAGTTGACTAAAAATTCTTGAAATTTTGATACATATTATAAATTTATTACAAATCATAAAATATCAATAACTCCCTCAAAACTGATCATAAAACCTCAAATTTTTACTGTGACTTCCTTGAAATATTCTTCAACACTAGCAAAAACATTTGTAGAAAATTATGTAATAGATTGCAAGATATAAGTGATTCTTTCAAATTATGGTTTCGCCCATAATATTTGCCCAAATAGGTGTTCTAATACCACTTATTAAGATCCACACTGATAATGATTAGAAATAATACATTATATAATGTAGATTAATGCAATAAAATAGATATTGTTTGGCCAAGATACCCAATTATTCAATATTAAAAAAAATAGAATAATAGCCTTAAGATCAGGCAACACCACACAATACTCCTTTAGGAAGGAATAAATCCATAATGTCTCTTCAAAGGGAAAACCTCTAATATCTTTCTGCTGAATAGAATACTTGACACTTGATTGATTCATTTACCATGATATTCACCTACTTTATATATATATATATATATATATATATATATATATATATATATATATATATATATATATATATATATATAAAACTAACAATGGATGGGTAACCTCCTAATTCCCATTTAGGCAGACCATTATCTAATGCACAAATTCCATAAGTTACTCATTTATATTAATATATTGGATCCATATAACTAACTAAGGGGGATGTGTGCCACATGTCAGCATCTCCATCAACCCATATACACTAATATATCATATCCCTAGTTACATAATAATATGGTATTATAATTTATTTTCAAACTCAAGACATGTAATTCAATTGACATAGAGCATGTAAGAGTAAAATTTATTCATCGTAGTTAAATCTTATAACAACGTATATTGTTGATCTCTTTAATATAGTGGCTTCTCATAGATTCCCACCTACATGGGTGTATCATATCATATGTCCCATATTTAAATCGATGAGATCCAAATAATTATATAACTTGGTCACACCTTGAGTAAACTATTTGCTATAATGTTGGATAGTTTGATTTCTAGATTTATAGATTCTAAGACACTTTGGGCAAAAGGGAAAGTAGGTTTTAGATGGAGTCATTAAACAATAGACCATTTATTAACACTTAGAACTGTAATTGAATAAATAAGAGCGCACAAGTGTAAGGTTAACTAATATTTTATTAATTTTTGGAAGGCATGTTACACCGTTCCTAAAAAACTTCTAATCCAACAGCTTTAAGCTCTACATATTCTAGATCCTTTGGTTACTCTTGTCATGACACTTTATGAGAAGGTTGTTGTACACATCCAAACTCCTAGTGGTTTTATAGAAGATATTAACAACACCATTGGTGTTAAATAGGTTGTCTACTTTCCCTTACTTTGGTTGGTTTTTACTTGGATGAATTAGAGGATATCATTACAAGCTCAAGGAAAATGGGTGATGGTTGTATTCTTTATGATATAATCATCACTATTTTATTATTTAATAATGACATTATTCTCATGTCACATATTGTTGCATGCTTATAAACACATCTTGACATTCTATGCTCAATTTGTGATACTCATGGTTTATAAGTGAACACACGTAAAACAAAGGTCATGGCTTTCAACACAAAGCATGAAAAACTAATATCATCTATGAATAAATTTTGGTTTGAGTGCTTCTCTCCTATACTTATCTTGGTGTGCCTTTCAAAGGACCTCACTTCATATACTCTATGTTGTAAAAGAGAGATTATGGAAGGTATATGTTGCATTTGTACACTTGAGAGACAAAGTTTTTAGATTTAATTTTAAGATGCCAAAGAAAAATAATGTATCTTATAAACTTCAGTGGCACCAATAGTATTATATTTTTATGATATTTTGGGACTTGGACTTTGTCGTACTAATTGGGATCAGGTTGATAGATTTTTTATTTCCATGCTATCCAAAAATTTGATGGTAAAATGATAAGTTCCATTTAGAATTCTTTTTATTTAATTTGGAACCCATCCCCTTCATATATTAACTATTTTTTATGTAGTGATGTTCCTTCATAGATTAATATTAATGGAAAATACAATAATTAGGAATAATAGATATCCATTCAAGGTTCTTTAATTATCTATGAAGTTGTTGTGAATAAGGGATCAAGAACACTTGTCATTGCCAAAGTACATCTTTCTTACAAGAGATTGGTATTGATATCAATTGTTTGCCTCCTAATACCTTTTCTATCATGCTCTTGTATAAAACATATAATCTATAATCATGTGTTAGTTTGAGGATTTCTCCTACAATATGTGAGGATATACCTGTTGTTCCCAAAATTAATCATTTGTTTTTGTGGACAACATGCCGATCATTTTGGTCCAGTAGGCCAAAATGGTCTCTTTCTTTCTTTTAAAATGTTATGAGCAGTTAAGTTTTTCAAATATTCAAGCCTTTCCAGCTAAGGAAGTCACAAATTCAACAAGCGGGCTTTCTCAAAGGGAAGTTCAAAACACTTAAGGCATTTCCTTAGTGTTTGAGGATGGTTCAACGTCGAGGTTCAATCAAAAGACTTAATGACGGGCTTCAAACAATTGAAATGAACCATTGAACTATTGAACCCTGCCTTCGCAAGGTTCAAAGGTTCAACGAGTTCAAAGGTTCAACGGCTTCGACGGACTTAAAGAATAAAAGGATTCGAAGAGTTAAGATTGAACCGTTGAACTATTGAACCTTGAACTTTGAAAGGTTCAAAGGTTCAATGAGTTTAACGAGTTCAATAGACTTAGAGAATGAAAGGATCCAGAGAGTTTGAAGCTTTAAAGGTTTCAAAGAAATAGATTTGAATCGTTGAACCTTAAACTTTGAAAGGTTCAAAGGGTTCAAAGAGTTCAAAGTTCGAGCAAAAGCTTTAAGTGAATGGATGAAGTGAAATATTTTAGAAAGAGGTTCAACCAAATGGTTCAAAGAAATGGTTCAACCGAAGAAGAAAACCAAGTGAACGCGGCCCTTTACAAAACATTGAATCGTCGAACCATTAAACCTTTGAACCAATAGAGATCAAAGTTCAAAGGTTCAAAGTGGTTCAAGCAACCAATGACGTCCCCACGGATGTCAAATTCAGGGTGATGGAATAACCGTTGATTTTCAAAAGACCTGAGAACAAATTCAGCGACCAACCAAGAAAAGAGCTGAAAGAGCCAATAAAAAGTGAGAAGATAGCCCCAAGAGCTCAGATCGCTAGGAAGAGACAAAATATGGCAAGAAAAGAGGGAATGACTACAAAAAATCCAAAAATATCTGTAGAAAATTTATTCTAGTAGGTGAAACAGTCCACCAGGTGAACATCAGAAAGAGCAAACATTCAAAGGCATGGCCTATTTTTCTACATTAAGTAAAGGCGAATAGATAGACATGTAAGCATCATAAAGAAGACCAAATAACCCATGCTTAAGAGGAGATATTTGAGATGATTCAGAATTCCAAAGTCAAGGCTGATGACCTGTTCCAGCATGGCCCTTTCACAGATATTCAATACATTCAATTCAACATGGGTTGTTTTCATGAAAACAAGCACCCAAGTCTTTCTTGTGATGTTATATATTGTAATCTCTCATTTTGTATAAGAGATATCTCTCTATTATTAGAAGTGAAGCTCTACCCAAATTGAAAGGCATTCTTGAGACTTTGAGCTCAGACTGTTAATCATATTTTTTTAAGTGAATGAGAAAGCAAGCAACCTTTCAGACTTTGTGTTAGAATAAGCTTGTGTCATCTAAAAAATTGTTCTTATATCTGTTTCCTAAATACAGTCTTGTCCATTTAATCAAATAAGCAGAACAAATGGAAATAAGCTAGAAGATGTCCTGAAGCCAACTATAGGAGACTTTATGCTACCATGATTGTCTTCATTCTGTGTTTTGTGTAAAGGATACTAGAGAGACTTTGAGCTCTCCTTATACTTCATAATCTTTCACTCTGTTGTATTATGTGGTGGAGACTTTGGGATATACTTCGTTCTACGGTGTTCTTTGTCTTAATTAGTGTGAGAGAAGCAACAAAAGACTTCATGCTTTCATGGGTTTTTTGTGGTTACAGTTACTACTTAGGAAGTCTTTTTCTGGTTTTCTAAACATTATTTCTAAAAGAAGAGAAATGCCTTTAGCAATCACCCACGAATTCTCCTTTGTTTTGTGAACATCATATCTAAAAAAAGAGAGATGGATGGTATAATTTCACTCCTGTGTCTATTTTCAGCTTATATATATATACTATAAGTTATAGGGAACTTTCCCTTGCTGAGAGGAGAGATTTATCTTATTCTGGCTGTGGTCACCACACCCATTTTGCTGCATAAATATCCTTATGTTGTGGTTGATGTACCCATTTTGTCGTCAATTAGTTGATAACAAAATATTCACCCAACAATTTTTGGTGACTCTGCTAGGGATGAACGAGTAATTTTAAACTTTTTCCAGCAGCTCCATGCTAACAATTTTTGGCAACTCCACTAGGGAAGAACAAGTAGCTTGAAGCTTTAAGCTTCAAATTGAAGCAGTTCCAGTTTTTTTTATTTTTATTTTACACTCTGACAGATCCACTGTATATGCGAAGCTAGAGAGCTCAAGGTATTGTTGACCCTGTATTTGAGTTGGTGTAGCTAAGTAATTTTGATCTTTTTCCTCCACCATCTCACCTTCAGTGAACCAAGAGTTTTCCTCCTACAAACATCAGGTCTCAAATACCAAGCAAAAATTTTCTTTTCTTTGCTAGCAGAGCTTTGTCTATACATATCCCATAGAGATTTATTATCCCTCCCTTCAATAGCCACATCATGGCAGCTCAAGGCCCTTAGGGTAACACTTTTGGTCCTCTGAATCTAACTCCACCTCTACATGAACTACCCCGTAGTTCAAGAAAGAATTTTTCCAAGTTCTATGGTGATGGGAAGGTTCATCTTGATGAACATATTGCAACTTTTTGCATATCCTATGGTGTGAAAGGTGTTGAATATGAAGACATTGTAGTCAGAATATTTATGAAAATATTGCAAGACATTGTTGTAGACTAGTTTTATCATCTGCAAGCACAAACAATGACTGACTAGAACACTCTCAAGACCAAATTTGAGGCTAGATTCAAACCTACAGAAGATGCACATGCCCTGTTAGCCCAACTTACACAAATGAAGAAGGAGCCTCATGAACTCATGAGAGACTTCATTGCTAAATTTGACAAGCTGAGGAACAGGATTCTTATAATTGCTCAGCTGACACCTGAGAATCTCAAATGCTTCTTCATCAATTCTCAACTTCTTAAAGTGAGTTTCTTATTGAGGCGGGCTAGCCACATAGATCTTGTTGCAGCTCAGATTTTGGCCACTGAAGTTGAAGATGATCTTATCTTAACAAGAAAGATAAGAAGAGATCTTAACATAAATAAATCTTCTTCATCTTCTGAATATTCTTCTACAGGCACCACTGATCCTATGGTGCAAAAGCTAACAAATGAATTGTTAGCTCTAAAAAAGCAAATGGAATAACGGATGTCTGCTCCTCCTTCTTATCAGGATATACCAAGGAGGATGTTTTCCAACCAGTCATATCAGGGCAATACTACTAAAAATCAAGGGCAACCAAATTGTCTTCCTCCCCCATCAGGGAAGCTTGCCATTAAAGTAGCACTAGCTAACTCAGCAGTTGGTTATCTTGAAACTGAATCTAATTTTTCTTTCCAACCTGAGTTAAACCAAGAAGATGATGCTGATCTCTTTGCAGAAGGTGAAGAAGAATCAACTGGTGACTCCAACATTAGTTTCTTGAATTATCAGGATAAAATGAGAAGTAAAGGAGAAGTGTTTGATGGATCATACGCTATATTTACTAGGTCTTATAACCAATCAACTCAAAAAGCTGATAAGAGAAAAATAAGGGAAGAATCTCGACCAACAATTTCAATTGCTAAATGAGGAGCTTGTTTACCTTTCCAATCAAAGGACCCGATGAGCAATAAAAAAGTAAGTACCTCAAACAATCCTTCACCTTCTACTTTAATCTCTCAGACCATTCCCATACCCAGTAAAACTTAGAATGATAGAATTATTTCTTCTATTCTTATTTTTTTCAGTCATTTGATATAATTGACCATGTTAAGAAGACCAAATTTCAAATGTCTGAGTTTGAATTCTTGCAATCCAACCTTGAGCAGTTGGATAGGTTAGTTCAATGCATCAAAAATAAAACCGTCCCTGCAGGACAAATGTTTTTGAAAGTAACTCTTGGTTCCCCAAAGAATACATCCACCTAAAATAATCTTGTCATCACTCCTCTAGTTTCCCTTGGGAAGATAGAACCATTTTATATTTCCTTGCTGAGAAACGGTCATTAGCTGAATAATTGCATAATAGATTCTGGCACCTTTGAGAATATGATGCCCACCAAGGTGGTAGAATCTCTTGGTCTCATGCTAACTAAAACTTTTAGGAGATGTTTCACCTTGAAAAACAAATAAGTGCCATTTTTGAGACAAATCAAAGATGTCCAATTTGCATTTATGACCTTCCCAGACAAGAGAATTAAAATGACAGTCTGATGGCTGACATTTCAGCCTCCTACGACATTCTACTTGGGTGAAATTTTTACAAAGATGTTGGTGGATAATTAAGCATGGACCTGTCTGAGGTGAGGATTCATGTCAAGGGTGTCATGCAAATGCTGCTTTCTAAAAAGGAGGCAAAGTACATTGTCACTCAAACTTCAGCCCCTGAAGCTCAAATTTTATTTGAATCTTCAGGCATAGGTAATTACTTTTTGTCTACTGAAGATGTTCTTATTTCAGCAGATGAAAGCTTACTAAGTGACAACCTAAAAAATTTAGATAAGACATCGGAAGAATTGGTAGGGCACAATACACATGAAAAGGGATCTTCCCTTCATGATGAAGAAAAATCTGAAAGAAGATCAAAATCTAATGATGTTTGGATTCTAGAATTTGATGGCAGCAATTCTTCTACCAATTCTGGAGATGGATTTATTTTGATATCTCTTCAAGGAGATATTTTTTATTATGCATATAATTTATAGTTTAGCAACTCTAACAACATTACTTAGTATGAATCGTTGTTGCTCATATTAAAGGCTGCTCAAAATAAAGGTGTTAAACTTTTTTATGCCAAAGGAGACATAGAACTAGTGGTTTATCAGGTGAGGAACCTGTATCAAACCAAGAATGAGAGATTGTGATATTATCATAATCTGGTATGGGATTGTCTTGAAAGTTTTGATGCTTTCAATATTTCTATAGTCCTTAGAGAATTCAATGGTCGAGCAGATTTATTGGTTGTCTCTGCAACTCTCTTAGTTCCTCAGTAAGAGTTCAAAGAATACAGATACATTATCAAGTTGGTCTTTCGACCAAGTGTACCTGATAATGATGACTATTGGTAGGTATTCAATGGTGACAACCAAATCATTTCTTTTCTGGAACAGATGGACAACTTTGAGAAACTTTATTTTGAAGATAGTGAATCTCAACCATAGAAATCAACTCTCGAAATAAATTTAAACGCTGATGAAGAGTTCTTTCAGCTCAAATGGAATAAAATTCTTAAAAGATTAGTTTCTCTTGAAAAACTTTTTGACAAGCATGATAGGTTTATCAAGGAACAACAAATGGATTCAAATCTTCCAAAGATTTTGATCAAATCAATTTGAGTACAGAAGATAATCCAAAAATGGTCAACATCGAGAATTGTTGTTCCCCTGATAAAAAACTCAAATTTATCACTCTACTTCACCATTACATTGATGTTTTAGCATACTATTATGATGATCTAAAATATTTTAAATCTGAAGAAATTCAACACGAAATTCCTCTCAAAATTGGGTCATTGCCTCACAAGCAGAAACAAAGGCAGTACAACCCTAGGATGTTAGGCACAAGTCTTTCTGAGATACAAAAAATATTAAATGCAAGAATTATTTTTTCAATCCATCATTCCACTTGGATTGCGAACATAGTCCCTGTGAGAAAGAAAAATAAATAAATTTGCCTATGTGTTGATTTTAAAAATCTGAATCGGTCATCTTTAAAAGACAACTATCCCCTACCCATCATGGATCAGCTGCTGTAAACAGTGACTGGCATTGAGATGTTATCAATGCTAAATAGTTTTTTGAGATATAATCAAGTAGAAGTTGGTGAAGCAGACCAACATATACTGCTTTCACAACACCTTGGGGCACTTTTGTATATCACTAAATGCCTTTTAACTTGATCAATGCTGGTGCCACCTTCCAAAGAGTGATGGATCTTGCTTTCAGAAATGAAATAGGGAAATTCATTATGGTATACCTTGATGACTTAACAATCTTCTATAAATATCATTTTGATCATGTGCATCATCTACAACAAGTGCTGGAGTGATGTCGACAAAATGGTATTTCTCTTAATCCCAAGAAGTCAATTTTTGGAGTTACAGAAGGTAAACTTTTCAGTCACACTGTGTCTAAAAAAAGCATAAAGATCGAGCTAGAAATAGTTAAATCTATCCAAGAGCTTGCTCTGCCTGCCAGTAAGACCGCAGTCCACTCTTTCTTTGGAAAGGTGAATTTTTTGCGAAGGTTTATTCTTGAATTCATAGAGAAGACTCGTCATATTATCAATATGATGAAGGGTAAAGCCACTTTCAGTTGGACTGAAGAAGGCAAGTTAGCATTTCAAGACATCAAAGAAGTCATCACCTATACCCCAATCCAGGTTTGCCCTGATTACACCAAAGACTTCATGATGTATAGCTATGCTTCTGAACACATGCTTTCAACCATTTTGGTTCAGCAGAACAAAGAAGGTGTGGAATCTCCCATATATTTTATGAGTTGTCATCTCAAAGCTCATGAGCTGAAGTATTCAAACATGGAGAAGCATGCTTATGCTGTGGTAAAGGTGGTAAAGCACTTCTATTTTTATATCCTAAACTCACACACTGTTGCTCTGATTCTCGATACAATAGTAAAGTCTATTTTAACTCAACATGAGTTTAGAACTAAAAGGGGCTATTAGATTGCCAAAATCTAAGAGTTTGACCTTGTTATCAAATCTACAAAACTTGTGTGGGGAAGGGGTCTCTGCCAATTAATTGCCGATAACATACCAAAAGAAGCAGGGCATGAAAAAATAGAAGTTGAAGACACACCAACAATTCTCTTTGTCACCACTACGAATGAGTGGTATTCGAATATTGCTCATTTCCTTACCTATGGTGAGTGTCCTGCTGACCTGTCTCGTAAAGAAAAAATGACTGTTAAGTTGAAAGCTGTCAACTTTATCCTATGGGACAATTGTCTATACAAGAGGAACCTTGATGGGGCGTTCCTTCACTACATAGATAAAGTGCAGCAAAATAAACTTTTGGAGTCTTTCCACAATTTAGCTTTTAGAGGACATTTTTTTACACCTGTGACTGCCCATAAGATTTTGTGAGCTAGGTACTATTGGCCTACTCTGTTTCGAGATTCATACACTTGGGTGCGTAGATGTGTGTTGTGTCAACAGTTCATTGGCAAACCCAAGTTGGCTGTGTTACCTCTCAAGCTTGTGGTGATAGAAGAGCTATTTCAGCAATGGGGAATTGATTTTATTGACACTGTAAATATGTCCTTGAGTGCTAGACATGATTATGTCCTTACAGCCACAAACTACTTTACCAAGTGGGTGGAAGCCATTCCAGTCAAGCATGCTTCTTCAGATGTAGTGTGTAATTTTCTCAAGGAAAACATTATTTCTAGCTTTGGGGTCCCAACCAAGATTGTAACAGACAATGTAGCTTATTTCTCTTCTCATGAGATTACCTAGTTCTATTACTATTATGAGATTATCCTCTCCCACTCTTCTGACTATTATCTGCAAGGAAATGGTCAAGTAGAATCAAGCAACAAGAACCTATTGACCATTATCAAGAAGCTAGTAAATGACAATCAAAGAACCTAGCATAAAACATTGCTTGACGCTTTATGGACAGACATAATTACACCAAAGAGGGAAATTGGTATGTCTCCATTCTAACTTTTGTATGGTCTGAATGCAGAGATACCAATCACCTTGGAATTACCAACATTAAAATTAGCAAAGACAGTAGAAGATTTAACTTTTGAAAGTTCCATCAATAAAAAGATCATGTGCTTGACTGAACTAAATGAGCAACAAACTATGGTGGTGGACCGAATTGTTGTGCATAAAAGTCTGGTAAAGAGACTCTTCGACTAGAAAGTAAAGATTCATGATTTTTAGATTAGAGATCAAGTATTATTGTGGGACAAGAGGAGAGAACAAAAAGGAATGCATAGAAAATTGGATTCCTTGTGGAGAGACCCATTTGTCATTCATCGTTTAAATGGTGGAAATAGTTTTTTACTGAAATATCAAGATGGAATGCCATTTACTCTACCTAAGTGGGTAGCATCTGAAGCACTTCAATCCTTAAAGTATCAGATAATTCCATACATACATATATATATATATATATATATATATATATATATATATAGTCTTCCTTTTATTTTGTGTTGTTTGTTTGTTTTTTTAGCACTTTTCTTTTTGGGTAGCTAGACTCCATAGCCCAATGGCATAGATGAAGGCACTAATATTCTAGATTATATTCCCTTCGATTGTTTCAAAATTTCAATCGATGGAATTTCCCTAACTAAAGCAAGCTATTATTCCCAAAATCTATCACTTGTTTTTGTGGACAACATGCTGATCATTTTGGTTCTGCAGGCCAAAATGGTCTCTTTCTTTCTTTCAAAATGTTTTGAATAGTTAAGTTTTTCAAATACTTAAGCATTTTCAGCTAAAAAAGTCGTAGGTTCAACAGGTGGGCTTTCTCAAAGGGAAGTTCAAAACACTTAAGGCATTTTCTTGGTGTTTTGAGGATGGTTCAACGCTGAGGTTCAATCAAAAGACTTAACGGTGGGCTTCAAATAATTATAACGAACCATTGAACCATTAAACCCTACCTTCGCAAGGGTCAAAGGTTCAACGAGTTTAAAGGTTCAACGGCTTCGATGGACTTAAAGAATAAAAAGATTTGAAGAGTTAAGATTGAACCATTGAACCATTGAACCTTAAACTTTGAAAGGTTCCAAAGTTTAATGAGTTCAACAAGTTCAACAGACTTAGAGGATGAAAGGATCCAGAGAGTTCAAAGCTTCAAAGGATTCAAGGAAATAGATCTGAACCATTGAACTGTTGAACCTTGAACTTTGAAAGGTTCAAAGGTTTAAAGGGTTCAAAGAGTTCAAAGTTTGAGCAGAAGCTTCGAGTGAAAGGATGAGTTAGAAGATTCCAGAAAGAGGTTCAACTAAATGGTATAATTGAAGAAGAAAACCAAGTGAACGTGGCCCTTTATAAAACATTGAATCGCCGAACTATTGAACTGTTGAACCATTGAACCTTTGAACCAAAAGAGTTCAAGGTTCAAATGTTCAAAGTGGTTCAAGTGACTAGTGATGTCCTCGTAGATGTCAAATTTAGGGTGATGGAATAATCATTGATTTTCAAAAGACCTGAGAACAAACTTATAGACCAACCAAGAAAAGAGCTGAAAGAGGCAGTAGAAAGTGAGAAGATAACCCTGAGAGCTCAGATCATTAGGAAGAGACAAAACATGGCAAGAAAAGAGGGAATGACTATAGAAAGTCTAGAAATATTTGTAGAAGAGTTATTCCAGTAGGTGGAATAGTCTACTAGGTGGACATCAGAAAGAGCAAACATTCAAAGGCATGGCCTATTTTTTTGCATTAAGTAAAGGTGAATAGACAGCCATGTAAGCGTCATAAAGGAGACCAGACAACCCATGCTTAGGAGGAGACATTTAAGATGATTCAAAATGGCAAAGTCAAGGCTGATGACCTATTCCAACATGGCCCTTTCACAGATATTCAATGCATTCAATTTAGCATGGGCCATTTTCATGAAAACAAGTGCCCAAGTCTTTCTTATGATGCTATATATTGTAATCTCTCATTTTCTATAAGGGAGATCTCTCTGTTATCAGAAGCGAAGCTCTGCCCAAATTGAAAGGCATTCTTGAGACTTTGAGCTCAGACTGTTAATCATATTTTGTTAAGTGAATGAGAAAGCAAGTGACCTTTCAAACTTTGTGTTGGAATAAGCTTGTGCCATCTAGGAAATTGTTCTTATGTCTATTTATTAAATACAATCTTGTCCATTTGATCAAACAAGTAGAACAAGTAGAAATAAGTTAGAAGATGTCCTGAAGCCAACTGTGGGAGAGTTTGTGAGACCATAATTGTCTTCAGTCTATGTTTTGTGTAAAGGATATTGGAGAGACTTTGAGCTCTCCTTATCTTTCATAATCTTTTACTCTGTTGTAATATGCGGTGGAGACTTTGAGTTACACTTCGTTCTATGGTGTTCTTTGTCTTAATCAGTGCGAGAGAAGCAATGAAAGACTTTGTGCTTTTGTGGGTTTCTTGTGGTTACAGTTACTACCTTGGAAGTCTTCCTCTAGTTTTTTGAACATCATTTCTGAAAGAAGAGAAATGCCTTTAGCAATTACTCAAGAATTCTCCTCTATTTTGTGAACATCATCTCTAAAAAAAGAGAGATGGATGGTATGATTTCACCCCTGTGTCTATTTTCAGCTTATTTATATATATACTATAAATTATAGGGAACCTCCCCTTGCTGAGAGGAGAGATTTATCTCATTCTAGCTATAGTCATCACACCCATTTTGCCACATAAATATCCTTATGCTGTGGTTGATGTACTCATTTTACTTTCAGTTAGTTGATGACAAAATATTCACCCAACCAGATACCCTAAGAGGCATCCACCTAACACATACACTATATGCTTTTTTTATCTAGTTATCAACCCAAGGATGGATAACTTTGTAAGGAATATGCACTATATATGTAACACTAAATGGCATGGAATACTCATAAGGCTAACACACTCCTGTTAGAAAATAAGCAAACTTATAAGAAGTAAATGATACGAAAGTGAATTGTAAAAATCTTAGAACCATATTGGAAGCTTCCCACACTTTGTTGAATTAAAATTACAGAATTAGAAATACTTATGTAAGAAATCAAACATAAACGTAAAGAACATATGTTGTGACTACTTTGCATAAAGTGAAACATACACACACATAGTGTAGAATGAAACTAAACTAATGGAAGGGAAATCATATTATTGAATCCTTGCGAGTGGGTCATGCCTTGGTTTGACTCAAACTTGACTCCTCTCCTTATTGAAGACATGATAGATCAAATCAACTCTTATTGGTTCAATTGTAACATCAAATGGAATTGCTATAGGTACCTTGTAATTTGAATATAAAACTTCACTCACATAATATTTTGATCTAATTTCCTAGTTGAAATGAACTTCACTAACTACTTGAAACCTACAGTTTCTCTCTTAAATAGATAAGGTAGTGCTTTATTTAGATATACTAATATCTAGAAGTGCAACCATAAATATACGATTATTCCTATAATGAAATAAATTACAACAATCCAAATAGTTATGCTAAAATAAAAGAAAGAAATTAGAGTATATCCTAGGAAAATAAGGCATTACAACAAAGTCGAAACTAGAAAATAAATAATAGTAAAAAATGAGAAGTATGAGAAACAACACATTCATTTTTTGTAACCACTTAAGATAGATGGTCCAATGAAGGAGGAATAATGTCAAGAAAATCTTAAGTTAACTTCCCCGTTTCCTCAAAATGAGGAACTATCACAATCCTCAAATTGTGGGACTTAATCGGTTAAAAACCATAATATAACCATCAAGCCCTCAAAATTGTATTCACACTTATTTCTATGGGTGGTGCCCATTTAAAACATGTGATGCCCAGTTGATACAAGTGGATTAGAATGTTCTAGACTTTTTTACATGTAACTTTCCCAATTGCTACAGGTGCATAGCCAATTTATATGGGTGTAAAACAAATTGTTATGGATGCATATGACTAGTTGCTATAGGTTGTTAGCAAATAAAATGGATCTTTTATCCTTCATAGCTACAAGTATAAATAAATTTTCAAGAAGTATAGTCTACATTACTCACTTTTCATTAGTAATACCAAAGAACAAAATCATTAAATCATATTACTTTGTCTAGAAATTGAGACACTATTGTTGGAGGTTCTAGGTTGCACCCTAGCTGAGCAAAAGATTGTTTAGGCCCTCTACCCAAACCTAGTCCAACATGGGAATGACCCTAGGCTTTGGGTTACCTAATTTTGGGTTAGACCTCTAAGGTTTCTAATGCGGCTAGCTCCTCATATATAATAATTTGAATCTCTCTTCTTAAAACTTAATCCATTGGGATGAAAAGGGGAGAAAATACATAAATGGAAGTCTAATTTAAGTGTGGTGATGCACCAAATGTTCAATGATCCACTCTCAACTTGGACACTTTCATGACTACTAATGAATACAATGGGGACAAGGATTGATCAGATTCAATGACAGGGTTTCAAACATGACTATTTTGTATGAAGATTGAAAAGAGACTTGTAGCTTGAAGGACATAAAGAAATAGGTCTATGTAAGGCACTATGGACTTATGACACTTCAAGATAAACCTCACTATCTAACACTTCACATAACCTGCAAGAAACCAACAGTCTAAAATAAAGGTACATGAAGGACCTACAAATGATGAATAGACAACATGCATTCAATCAAACTTCAATAAAGTACACTTAACATTAAACTAGAATCTAAAATTATCTTATATTTCTTCAAAGAGTTTACAAAGTGATTTTAGTAGAGGTTTGATATACCCAAATGAGGGATCCAAATCAATAGTTCTAAGTCAAGAGTTCAAAGCTAGTATTTATAAGAACAAAGAAGGTAAGAGAGAGAGAAATTGGTACTGAAAGGGGTCATTAATGAGCCCAATTCCACTTAGATTACCTAATATCACCATCCTTCTCAAGCCTTCCCTTGCAATCATGCTTGATTTTCTTCACATTATCAAGTTGCCACTTGAGCTTGCTCATGATGTTCTTTATAATGCTCCTTATGTAGTCATCATTATGCCATTGCTCCTAAATCCTAAATATAGATCTATTATGGATGAAAACTAATCACCCTATTGGTTTTCATATAGTCATGATTGCAAATGAAGATCTGTAGGCTAGGGTCTCTTGAATCTAAATGAGATATAAAACCTACATCTAGAAGCTCTTAAAAAACTTTACAGGGCTTTAATGGTATTAGATGGCTTTGTAGGGTCTACTCCTGGTAACTTAGACCATGTTTGATCATGCATTATGTGTTCTACCTACTTGGGTGGTGAAATACTTTGTCCAACATGTCTACCTTCATGGCATCCTCTTAAAATATTTGCCTTGGCTGGACTTAAGTCAAATTCATTCTCCATTTGAAGTCCTTGGCTTTCAAATTTTGACATTGGCCATTGATCTTGATTTGGGTCCTCAAGGTTAAGACACTTGTCTTCTTTGTGTTTATCCTTAGGATCCTATAAGTCTATCTATTTCACATGCTTACACCACATGTCAACTTTGCATTTGATCTGAGCTCATTAACCTTATATGCATCATTGATATCCCTCTATAAAATTTGAATGTGAGCCATAGATCTTCTGCCATCTACTATAGTTATGACACTTGGTAGCTTCTTATTTGTCTTCAAGATATGTTGACCTTTTGACCTTGAGCTCATCATTAGATCTGGTTTATACGATTGCACATGCTTCATTGATTTACCTGGACCCATTGGCCTTGCTAGTCGATGCTCACCATTGGATATCTATTTAGTTACCTAAGATCTTGACACTTGTCATCAACATATTTATGTTGACCTTTTGACTTGATGCTCACCGTTGATCTTTGATGCACGATAAAAATCACTTCATTAGATCTATGAGACCTACTAACATTGTCGTGTTACCACTTACAATTGGATTTGATATGTGCACTAGAGCTTTGGACACTTATTAGCTTCACATTCATCCTTGGGAACTTTGAATTCAAATGGCTATTTCATGATGTTTAAACTTGAAATCTATGCATACGTATCATTCTGCAAATATAGCTTTGAAGCTTTATATCTTGAGATAACAAGCTCATCAAGACACCAAATTCATAGAGGATGATCTTGGCATGATAAATTCATGTTCATGCAATATTTTGGCCTTAGAGGCTCCCCATATGAATCTATTAAATGTGCAATCAGATTAACCTGTTTACTTTTGTATGGCATGTTGATTATAGTCTGGTTCTTCTATGCTTGTGAAAGAAATTTCAAGGCTCAAAATGAATTTTTGAGACCTATGAAAACTCGATCCATGATCCTAAATACATTGATTACCATGAGAACTTGCTTCCTCAAAATTTGATAAACTACACTTTAAGTTTAATTAAAGTGTTTCAAAAGCTTTACAAGCTACATGCGATCTTTGGACCACTCATTTCATCCAGAACTTTGTTCAAATCATCTATCTAGGTATAATATTTATATGTGGGCCAAACTGGCCAACATTTCTAGTGACTCAACTAACTTGACCAACCTACTGGTTATGAAACCTAGAATTTGATCGAGTTTGTTCATGACGACTAGAAAAATGAAGTATTACTTACAAAAAGATTTTGATTGACTCTTAGAAACACTTTGAAGTAATGATACACAGATAAATGATAATAAATCAACAAAACACACCAAATAACTTTAAAAAAAACCAACAATGCAATGTGCAAGAGCACTTGGAGGTAAAGGTAGACCTATCTATTTATGTACAAAGATCATGAGACAATACTAGTAACATAATTTAAGATACCTTTCATTTATAGGGATGGGAAGGATCTCTGTATTCAACCTAGCAAGCTCAAAGGCATTGCTCTCCTTGCAACCTATGATAACATAAGGCCCACTCTAAAGACTATCAAACTTGGAGTACTTTCCTAGTTTTGCACGGTCCTCATCCCATTTGAGGACTCTGTCACCTTGTTAAAATATCTTTGAGGAATCTCTCTTGTTAAATTACCTCTTCACTTGGTATTTATCAGACCAAATAATGTGTATAGTAGTGTCCCTTGTCTCCTCTAGGCGTCTTAGCTCATTCAACCTTATCTGTATAGCATCATCCTTTAGGAGCTCAAGTTGATGTGCAAGGTTTAATGTAGGAAGTTCAAGAGATATAGGAAGTTTGGATTCTTTCCCATAGATAAGAAGGTATGGGGAGTATCTAATATCTTTCTTAGGTGTCAATCTATCTGACCATAGGGCATCCCTTAGTCTAGTATGCCACTCCCTCTAACCATCTTCCATATTTCTCTTGATAATTCTCAATAAGTTCTTATTTGTGGACTCTGCTAGTCCATTGACCTATAGGTAATAGTTAGAGGATGCCTTGAGATAAATTCTATATGAAAGATCCCACTCACATACCTTATTTATTTTGAATGCCAATGCATTATTATAAATTATTGTAGAAGGCATACCAAATCTAGTCACAAGGCTATCATAAAAGTCCAAAATAGAATCTCGATTAGATTTCTTGAGGGCAGTTATTTCAACCCACCTTGTAAAGTAGTATGTAGTTATGATGATCCATTTATATCATTTACTTGAAGGAGGTATATTGTTCCTATGAAATCTAGGCCCCATTACATGAAAGGTTATTCGAGTTGTATGGGTTGTAAGGGAAGGGTAGCCAGTTTATGCTTGCCAAAAAACATTGCACATTTTGGAAATTTTATTACCCATGATTGTGCATATCTAAACATTGTGGGATAAAAGTACCCACCTTTAATGATCTTAGAGATTGTGGTCCTTGTAACAAAGTGTCCACCAGATGGACCATCATAGAACTGCTCAAGTAGCTTGTATATTTGGCATAATTCCACACACCTCAAAAGCATGCCTCATATGTCTCTCTTGAAAAGTACTCCATCTATCAGGACATAAGGTATAATTTGCAACATGAAGTGCCTTCTCTTGGCTCTATACATTCCCATGGGACATTGGCCTAACTCAAGAAATATGAGTATATCATGTGTCCAACTAAAAAGTGTGTTTTTTGTAACTACCTATTGGCTGTCATAGACTGCCAACACTCGATATTTGTCTTATTTTACCTCTGCTACAAGGTGTTCACATAACCCTCTACCCATTACAATATTTGTAACTCTAACCTCAATATCATACTCCATGCATTTTATCACCCATCCATCTCTTTTCTCATTGAGTTTTCTATTGAGTATAAACTCTTTAATACTTGGGTGTACCACCATGAGTATGATCTTACTATTGGAGACCATGTGCCTATATTTATTCAAACCTCTCATTATTGTAAGCACATGTTTCTCTAAAAATATATACCTATCCTCATACCATTTTAAGGCCTAACTGAAGAAAATAATAGGTTATTCCAAACCTTTTTCATTCTACTGCATCAACATGGCATAGATTACATCTAACGTAGAGAAGGAATATAAGTAGAATTCTTTATTAAAATCAGGTTTAAGAAGTGTAGGGGCATGAGAGATGGCCTCCTTCATGGCCTCAAAACTATTCTTACCTTATTTGGTCCATATAAACTCATTTCATTGTTTTAACATGTGAGTAAGAGGCTTGACCAGCTCTACAAAGCCTAGCATAAACCTTCTTATAAAATTAATCTTTCTTAAGAAACTCCACATACCCTTCTTGTGATTGGGTAAGGGTAACGATAAGATGGACTCAACTCTTTCAAGATATATTGAAATACCATCCTTAGACACTACCTAATAACTTGCCCTCATGAATACCAACTATACATTTTTTACGATTTAATGACACACCAAATTCTCTGCATCTTTCAAATACTAACCTCAAGTGAGAAATGTGATCAACTGGGTCCTTTGAGAAAACAATGATGTCATATAGGTAGATAAGCACCATGTCATTGATCAAACCTTCAAAGGCAACATCCATTTCCCTCTGGAAAGTTGCCATAACATTGGATAGTCCAAAGGGCATTTTCATATATGCATAAGTGCCCCACTTTGTGGTGAAGGTAGTCTTATGCCTATCTTCTTCCTTGACCATAATTTGATTATAACTAGAGTAGCCATCGAGTAATGAGAATCTTTGGGAGCCTACCACCTTTTGAAGAATTTGATCCATTGAGGGTAGTACGTAATGGTCTTTTAGGGACACTTATTGAGGTCCCTAAAGTCAACACATAAACTTATTTCTCTGATCTTATTCCTTACTGGCACAAGGTTTGACACCCATGAGGAATGTTTAATGGGGAATGTTATATTTGATTCAATCAACTTAAACAACTCCCTTCTCATCAAATCCTCCATTTTTGGGTTGACATGCCTTTGTTTCTGCCTGACTAGTTTTGCATTGCTCTCTAGTTCAATGGTATGTTGTGAAAGTTTGGGTTCAAACCCTTAAAATAATTGTATTCCCATGAAAATACATCAAAGAAATATTGGCATAAATCAATAAATGAAACTCTCTCCTCTGTTGTGTTAACCTTTCCTAACTTCAACAATTTATCTTTGAAGATCTCTATCCTTTCATAATGTTCCTCCTTGGCTGAGATACATGCCTTACCTCTTCTCACTTGATCATATTCATTGAAGATGCTTTCCAATGTCACAAGCCCCTTAGGCATCTTGTTAGATCTCAACTTCACTATATGATCATCATATTGATGTTGGAATTTATTTTGATTCTTATGGTAGAATTTTTCCTCTTGCATCATAAAACATATAATTTGGTCATCATTATTAAGCACCTGCCAACTCACCTCATTATCATGTACAACTAGCCTACATATGACCTTGATATTGTCTTGACTTTGGTTGCCTTTGAATTCTTGTACAACCTCATACTGAGCTCCAATGGATGCAAGCCTATCTGCATGTTGATTTGCCTCTCTTGCTATGGATTATATATTGAATGCCAAGAAGTCCTCTATGAGATCCCATACACAATGCTTGTAAGCTTTCAAATGATGGTTATTGAATACACTTATGCCTCTCACTTGTTTCAAAACAATCTCACTATCACCCTTGACTTGAACAAGTTTGACACCTCTTCTTCTTGCCTCTTGCAAACTATGTAAAAGAGCTTCATAATCAACTATGTTTGAAGTGCACTGAATTGAAATCTTGCAACTGAATAGTACTTCTGATTTGAGGGTGAAACCGACATGGCTCTAGCTCCACTACCATTCTTTGACCTTTATCCATTAAAGAATAAATTTTATAGGCCATCCTCCTCTTAAGTGGTGTTAATTAGGCAAGGTATAACAACACCTTCCTCATGCATACAATACACCCCTAAGCCTACTTCTTCATTATTAGTGTAGGGATCAAATTCATGATTGTTAGCTACCCATTCATCTAGGTACAAGTCTGAAATGCCTTTAAGATGATCACGAGGCTCTTGTTCACTAACATTTTCATCTTCTTCAAATATGTTACAATTGACATTTGCAAGGTTAGGTATATAGGGTTCTAAATGGAACCTAGAGATAGGTTCTGACCTAATAGTGTCCCTAATCCCATATTTGGCCCTAAAAACCATGTATGACCATTTAGAGGAAAAATAGCTCCCAATTTTTGCAGTAAAGTCCCTAGATAGGCATAGGGCAAAATATGAGGGTAGGTCTACAACCATTACATCCTGAGTGATGACACAATTTGGGCAAGCTACCAATGTGATCTTAAGATCTTTCAATATGCCTACTATTTTAGTTGGGGAACCATCCAACTATAGAACACCTTTTTTTGTTAAGGTGTGGAGCTAAAAGCTTCACCAAAGGAGTGTTTTGTAGAGTTGCAGTAGTTACACAGTCACCGGCGTCGGTCAGGAGCGACCGACGTCGGTCAGGTGCAGTTCAGGAGACGCCGGTGTCAGCAGGAATCGGTCGACGTCGGTCACAGGCAAATAGGCAGGAATCGATGTCGGTTACCTGTGCATCCAGAAACCTATTTTCGTGGACAGAACTGAGTGTTTGCATGATGAAATTAAGTCATAGTCTTAAGTCCATGTTTCTATTATTAGTAAGACTATTTTTAGAGCCCTTGTTTAAGAGGCATAACTGTTGGTTGTAAATGCATGCTCAAGTTTCCTAATTATTATATAATAGGATAGATCTTCTTAGCTTATTGTATTGGTATGTTGAAGAATAGTACAGAATTGTATATGTGAATCATTCCAGGTTGTTGGAGTTGATTGTACTTGAGAGAGAGAGCTCTTGAGGGAAAGAGATCTAGAGAGAGATCTGTACATCTGAAAGAGGTGTGGAAGAAAGAAGTTTCTTCAATTGTATTCCTTCTGTAAAGAGTTTAATACAAGTTTTTAGGGTGGTTTCTTGTATCTTTCATTGTTTGCTATTTATCATTCTAGTTACTTATCATTCTGATTTAATTTCGCGTTTTATTGCTTTCATAAGTGTAATCAAATTATTGGTTGATCCCCAACAAGTGGTATCAGAGCCTTGGTTGTAGGTTCAGAGCTTGATATCCAACAAGTGGTATCAGAGCTCAGGTTCACTAACAGGTGGTTCAGATCTGTGTAGTGTGTATTGATTACAGGGTACTCATAGGGTTTCTGCAGAGATTTCTATTTGAGTGGGAGAAGCAATGGCAGAAGAAAGTAAACTGAGAATGGAAAAGTTCAATGGAAAAAATTATCAATATTGGAGAATGCAGATAGAGGATTATCTATATCAAAAAGATCTATACTTACCGTTAGGTGGGATTGCTAAGAAGCCCACAGACATGGATGATGAAGAATGGGAAGTTCTTGATAGAAAGGCTCTGGGGTCTATAAGACTGAGTCTGGCATCTACTGTGATATCTAATTTATCACAGGTAAAGTCTACGGTAGAGTTAATGACTACTTTAGCAAATTTGTATGAAAAACCCTCAGCTTCTAATAAGGTATATCTTATGAAGCAGTTATTTAATTTGCGTATGCAGGAAGATGGATCTGTGTCTAATCATCTAAATGATTTCTATGGAATTGTAAATCAATTAAGTTAAGTCAAAATAGTGTTTGATGATGAAATTAAAGCTCTTTTAATATTATGTTCTTTGCCTAAAAGCTGGCATAGCTTAGTAATGGCAGTTAGTAATACTGCATCTGCTTCAAATATTTTAAAAGTAGAGGATGTTGTTAGTGTTATCTTGAATGAGAAAATTCGCAGGAAAAGCACAGAAAAAACATCAGGAAACGCTTTAAGTTTTGAGAGCAGGGGAAGGCAAAAAGAGAAGAGCAAGAAAGGGAGATCAAGATCTAAGTCAAAGGTGAGAGGTAGATCCAAATCTAGAAATGGCAGGAAGCCACAATGCTGGAATTGTGGAAAGATAGGGCACATAAGCAGAGATTGCTGGTCAAAGCCTAAGGAGGACAATCAGCACGAAGGAAAAGAAGAAGCAAAGGTTGCAAGTATTACACAAGATGCTTTAATATTCTCTTTGCATAACAATATAGAATCTTGGGTGTTATATTCTGGTGCATCTTTTCATGCTACCCCTAATAGAGAATATTTTAGTGACTATGTCCATAGAGATTTTGGAATAGTGTATTTAGGGGATGATGAGCCTTGTAAAATTATTGGCAAAGGAAAAGTGCAGCTAATAATGCAGAATGACAACACATGGGTGTTGAAAGATGTTATGCATGTTCCTAGCTTGAAGAGGAGTTTGATTTCTGCAGAAAAGTTAGGGGATGAGGGTTGTACAGTAACTCTCACAGCTGAATCTTGGAAGGTGACCAAGGGTGCACTTGTAATGGCCAGAGGTAAGAGAGTAGGTACTCTCTATTTATGTAATTGTTTTACTAACAATTCTCCTTCTGTATTATCTACTTCAGATTTGGATGCAAAATTGTGGCACTCAAGGCTTGGCCACATGAGTGAGAAGGGAATGTCAATTCTTTAGTCAAAAGGTAAGCTTTCAGATTTGAAAAGCATAGATCTGGATTTTTATGAGCACTGTGTTTTTGGAAAATAGAAGAGAGTGAGTTTTTTCAAGACTGGGTCAACAAAGAAGAAGCATAAGTTGCATTTTGTTCACACAGACGTGTGGGGACCGGCTCAGGTTGCTTCTATTGGAGGATCACAGTACTATGTTTCGTTCATAGATGATGCTACAAAAAAGGTATGGGTCTATTGTATTAAGAAGAAATCTGATGTATTTGAGACTTTTAAGATTTGGAAAGCTATGGTTGAGAATGAAACAGGCAGAAGATTGAAGTGCCTGAGATTTGACAATGGTGGTGAGTTTTGCAGCTATAAGTTCAACTGGTATTGTTATATGCATGGAATCCACAGGCAAAAAACGGTTCCAAGAACACCTCAGCAAAATGGAGTTGCTAAAAGGATGAATAGAACAATTATGGAGCGTGCAAGATGTATAAGATTGCATGTTGGTTTGCACTTAGAGTTTTGGGCAGAAGCTGTTGACACTGTAGTGTACCTAATTAACAGAGGACCCTCTACAACTCTGGATGGTGGAATTATCGAAGAGGCATGGACAGGTAAAAAGGTAGATCTCTCATTTCTCAAAGTTTTTAGTTGTGAAGCCTTTGTGCATGTTGATAAGGAAAATAGAAAGACGCTGGATGCTAAGTCTATGAAGTGCACATTTATTGGCTATGGCTCTGATGATTTCAGATTCAGGTTTTTGAATCTAGGAACTAACAAGATAATTAGAAGCTGTGATGTTGTTTTCAATGAAAAAGTGATGTATAGTGAT
The DNA here is from genome assembly GCA_037957365.1 of Torreya grandis. Classification (NCBI taxonomy): domain Eukaryota; kingdom Viridiplantae; phylum Streptophyta; class Pinopsida; order Cupressales; family Taxaceae; genus Torreya; species Torreya grandis. Next base: position 628,726 of record JARHVA010006319.1, read on the forward strand.
CAGCTGAAGAAGCTGAATCAATCTAAGAGAGCAATGGAGAATTGGATGAGGTGACGGTCCAAAATGAGCTCGCAGGAAAAATTAATCACAAAAAGGAAAACACAGAGACCGACATTGGCCAAGAAGGAACCAACATCGGTAGAATAGAAACTGATATCGGTCACACAGAGACTGATGTCGATAAGACAGGAATCGACGTCAGTCAGGCAAAATTGACGTCGGCCAGTTACAGGCCTGGAAGTGACTGAGGTCTGTCACTTTCAGATAATTTGGGCAGATAGCGTGTTGTGGATGAGTCTCAGACGCCCATCAAGAGGTCAAAAAGGGTAAGTAAACCTCTAATTCGATATTCTCCTTCATTATTCTATTTATTGCTAACTGATGGTAGAGAACCAAAGAGTTTTGAAGAAGCAATACAGGTAGAATCCAAGAATCAGTGGGAGCGTGGCATGGTTGAGGAAATTGAGTCCTTGAGAGAGAACCAAACATGGGATTTGGTTGAGTTGCCAGCTGGTAAGAAGACATTGAAGAACAAATGGACCTACAGGTTAAAGGAAGGTGAGAATGGACATATGAGATATAAGGCCAGGTTGGTAGTGAAAGGATTTGCACAAAAACTAGATATTGATTTTGGTGATATTTTTTCTCCTTTTGTTAAAATGACTTCTATACGGACTGTACTGTTTTTAGTTGCTATTGAGGATTTGCATCTTGAGCAGCTTGATGTTAAGACAACGTTTCTTCATGGAGATTTGGATGAGGAAATATATATGGAACAACAAGAAAGATTTGAGGTCAAAGGTAAGGAGAAGTTAGTGTGCAGATTGAAGAAAAGCTTGTATGGCCTCAAGCAAGCTCCTAGACAATGGTATCTGAGATTTGACAGGTTTATGACTGAGCATGGCTATAGTAGGTGTCAATCTGACCATTGTGTGTATTTTAAGAGATTAAATAATGGTAGATATATTACTCTGTTGTTGTATGTAGATGATATGATGGTTGCAAGATCACACATGCAGGATATCTCTAAGCTTAAGGTGAAATTAGCTCAAACGTTTGCCATGAAGGATTTGGGAGCAACAAAGAAAATCCTTGGCATGAGCATTAAGAGAGACAGGAAAAATCATAGGTTGATTTTGTCTCAAGAGGATTATGTGAACAAGGTGTTGAAACGGTTCAATATGCAAGATGCAAAACTGGTAAGCACACCTTTGGCTGGACATTTTTAATTGAGTAAAGAACAATGTCCTAATTCACATGATGAGGTAGAGTACATGAGTAGAGTTCCATATTCTTCTACAGTAGGGAGTTTAATGTATGCAATGGTGTGTACTAGACCGGATATTGCCCAAGCAGTGGGAGTTGTAAGTAAGTATATGGCCAATCCAGGAAAGGAACACTGGAAAGCAGTTTAGTGGATCCTTAGATATCTGAGAGGAACCAGCAGTAGGCATTTGTGCTATGGAGGTTCAGATACTTCTCTACATGGTTACGTAGATTCAGATATGGTAGGTGATTTGGATGGCAGGAGGAGCACCACATGATATGTTTTCACTGTTGGTGGAACAACGGTTAGTTGGATATCAAAGTTACAGAAGGTTGTTGCCTTGTCAACTACAGAAGCACAGTATATTGCAGTCATAGAGGCTAGCAAAGAGATGATATGGATGACACAGTTCATGGAAGAGCTTGGAAAGGAGCAAGAGAGTTGCAGATTATATAGTGATAGTCAGAGTGCAATTTATTTGGCTAAGAATTCAGCCTTTCACTCAAGAACAAAGCACATACAGCTTAGGTATCACTTCATAAGACAGGTATTGGAGGATGGTGAGTTGAAGCTGGAGAAGATCCATACAAATAAGAATCCTACAAATATGTTAACCAAGCCGGTTACAAAGGAGAAGTTGAATCTTCATTCAACTTCTATTGGTCTTCATGATTGAGTTGAAGATGGAAGAGCTAGAAGATGTTGCTGTATAGGTACTGGTGCAACTGTTTATCTCCAAGTGGGAGATTGTTAAGGTGTGGAGCTAAAAGCTTCACCAAAGGAGCATTTTGTAGAGTTGCAGTAGTTACACAGTCACCAGTGTCGGTCAGGAGCGACTGACATCGGTCAGGTGCAGTTCAGGAGACGCTAGCATCGACAGGAATTGACTGATGTCGGTCACAGGCAAACAGGTAGGAACTGATGTCGGTTACCTGTGCGTCCAGAAACCTATTTCCATGGACAGAACCGAGTGTTTGCATGATGAGATTAAGTCATAGTCTTAAGTCCGCGTTTCTATTATTAGTAAGACTGTTTTTAGAACCCTTGTTTAAGAGGCATAACTGTTGGTTGTAAATGCATGCTCAAGTTTCCTAATTATTATATAATAGGATAGATCTTCTTAGCTTATTATATTGGTATGTTGAAGAACAATACATAATTGTATATGTGAATCATTCCAGGTTGTTGGAGTTGATTGTACTTGAGAGAGAGAGCTCTTGAGGGAAAGAGATCTAGAGAGAGATCTGTACATCTGAGAGAGGTGTGGAAGAAAGAAGTTTCTTCAATTGTATTCCTTCTGTAAAGAGTTTAATACAAGTTTTCAGGGTGGTTTCTTGTATCTCTCATTGTTTGCTATTTATCACTCTAGTTACTTATCATTCGGATTTAATTCTGCGTTTTATTGCTTTCATAAGTGTAATCAAATTGTTGGTTGATCCCCAACATTTTTCATTAGGCACATACTTAAGCTCAAGCTTATCTACTATGGATTTAGGCAAAACTAAGGTTGAAGCTCCTAAATCTATCATATAATTGTGCACTAAGTAGTCCCTTATGATGACTAACAAATATAATGGAGGGGGTTTGACAACATCAGTGGGATGAATAACATTATGAACTTGATCTTGACTAGGAACTTGAATTTGACTAGGTTGACTACTATCAGCTGTCTCATTTACATGAGAAAGCTTAGAGAGCTCTTACTAAAGATTCTCTTTTTGTATTGGAATAGATAGAGCATCATACATAGACATGATGACATTAGATTTTTTTCATATGATCTACAATATTGAAATGAAGACTAGTACCCTTGAACTATACCTTGGAAGTAGAAGTATCACCTAACACTTGAGTGACATGAGGAACATAAAAGAGGACTTGTGTTGTTGTCTATGATGTTAAGGTATTTATTGAGCTGAAGGAGCTTTAACAGTTACATTTGAAGTGGTAGGATGTTGACTAGCTTGTGGAGATGCTTAAAAAGACTTAGGCTACCCCAAATTTCCATCCAACATCCTCCTTTTAAACCTTATGTGGGCTACAACTGGTTCATCTTACCTTTGTGTAGTATACCCCATGTTTGCTACTACATGCTCAAACATATGCTCTCCTTATTGAAATTTTATGCACATGGTGTTATTTGGTGCCTTACCCATGTTCCCTTGCTATTGAATCTAAACTTCTAATGGTGTCAAGGTAGGCATATTACGTTGATTTGTTAGAGGGCCTTATGGTGGAGGAGACACTATGCCATGGTATTGAAATGAAGGGGAATGCTTCCAAATAGGATCATGATACACTTTTCCACTTATATCCATTACCATCTCAATGGACTGCCCTCCTAATTGCCATTGACCCTCTTGTGCAAGGTTGTTTTGTGTGGGGACCAAGGCTCTTGAGCTGCTTGCAGTTGTGGGGTTGTAACTATTGTAAGATCTACCTGGAGTAATTTGGCCTTGGGATTTTTAATTTGATGGATAAGGGGGTCTATTTTAGGATTGAGCAGGGCATTGGGCTTGGAAGGTACCTTCGTATGGCCTATATGAAGTATGTTATTGTCTCTCTATAACCACTAGCTTGTTGTTTTTTGCCTTCAATAAGCTCTCAATCCTTGTAAATTTATCCACTTGATTATCATCAGGTTGCATTTGATTATTTGGAGTTAGAAATGGAGAAATGGTAGGTGAGGTTGGTTGAAGCTCAGGAAAAAGTGGCATTATAGGTCTTGGCATGAGTTTCCCTACTTATATCATTTACTTTTCTGCTCTTATAGATATCTCATAAGCCCTAGGCAGAGTTGTCCCACCCATAAATTGGATCATGACTATAATGTTTGAATTCAATGCTATTAAATAGTAAAGACAATCATAATTGGGTGTGAATTTAATGATGATAGGGATCCAATCGCAAGTCTCTTGGAATTTATAGTTGAAATCAACCATAGATTCCTGGGGTACTCTCTTGATTGAGGTAAGTTGTTCAACAAGTGACACATGGTCACTTCTATCCTTAAAATGTTTACACAGGCACTCACCAAACTAATCCCAAGTGTTGATTGAGCTATGAGCTACACCTCTATACCATTGTAGGGCTTTGCCTTTCAAGGATGTGGCTAGTAGTCTCATGGCTACATTCTCTTGCATAATGTTTTGTACTGAACAAAGGTTTACAATGTTAGAAATGTGCTCTATAGGGGTGGTGGAGTTCTCTCTTATAAAGTATGGTAGACTTTTCAAAGAGGGAACATGGATATCATCATGTTGCTTAAATTTAAGAGGATTGCCACCATTTAAGGGTACAAAAGTTTGCATTATGGGCCTTACAATTTGCATAGTGGGGGTTGCACTGCTTAAAACAATAGGATGGCCAGGAGATAAATATTTATTTTGGGGGTAAAGACCTATCCTATTGAATCTTGCTCTTTTATATGAAATATAAGGCAACTCAATGAATTCAAAGGGAATACCTTTAATAGATTACCTTTTAGTAACCTTTGGAATGAGAGGTGTTATCTAAATGATGCTATGAACTTTGCAACTTAGAGAATCTTTAGCTCCTAATGATGGTGGATGTCTCCCTCTATTGCAAATAGTTTTTCACAACTCCAAACTTCAAATATGCTAAAGAGAATGTGTCCCATTGGGCATGCCAAAAATTGTTAGAGGTTCTAGATTGTATCCTAACTAAGTAAAGGATTGTTCAAGCCCTCTACCCAAATGTAGTCCAACATGGGAATGACCCTAGGTTGTGGGTTACCTAATTTCAGGTCAAAACCTCTAGGGTTTTTAATGAGGCTAGCTCTTTAGATATGGCAATTTGAATCTCTCTTCTTAAAACTTAATCCATTTGGATGAAAAGGGGATAAAATACATGAATGCAAATCTACTTTAAGTGTGGTGATGCAACAAATGTTCAATGATTCACTCTCAACTTAGACACTTTCATAACTACTAATGAATATAATGGGGACAAGGATTGATCAGATTCTATGACAAGGTTTCAAACATGAGTATTTTGAATTAAGGTTGAAAAAAGACCTGCAACTTGAAGAATAAAAAGAAATAGGTCTGTGTAAGACACTATGGAATTATGACACTTCAAGAGAAACCTCACTAGCTAACACTTCACATAACCTACAAGAAACTAACAGTCTAGAATCAAGGTACAAAAGGACCTACAAATGATGAATAAATAACATACATTCTATAAATCAAACTTCAATAAAGTATACTTAGCATTAAACTAGAATCTAAAATTATCTTATATTGCTTCAAAGAGTTTACAAAGTGATTTTAGCAGAGGTTTTCTATACCCAACTGAGAGATCCAAATCAAGAGTTCAAAGCTAGTATTTATAAGAAGAAATAAGGTAAGAGAGAGAAATTAGTGTTGAAAGGGTCATTAATGAGCCTAATTCCACTTAGAACAAATACCACCACCATCCTTCTCAAGCCTTCCCCTGCATTAGTGCCCTTCACTATCTTCTTTAATCATGTTTGATGTTCTTCGCATTATCAAGTAGCTACTTGAGATTGCTCATGATGTTCTTTTTGATGTTTCTTACATAGTCATCATTCTGCCATTGCTCTTAAATCTTGAATATAGATCTATTATGGATGAAAACTAATCACCCTATTAGTTTTCATATAGTCATGATTGCAAATGAAAATATGCAGGATAGGGTCTCTTGAATCTGAATGAGACATAAAACTTACATCTAGAAGCTCTCAAAAAACTTTACAAGGCTTTAATGGCATTAGACAACTTTGCAGGGTCTGCTACTAGCAACTTAGATCATGTTTGATCCTATATTTATGTGTTCTACTTGCTTAGGGTGGAAAAATCCTTTATCCAACATGTCTTCCTTCATGGCATCCTCTTGTATATTTACCCTAGCTTGACCTAAGTCAAAGTCATTATCCATTTGAAGTCCTTGGCTTTAAAATTTTGACATGGGCCATTGATTTTGATCTGGGTCCTCAAGATTAAGACACTTATCTTCTTTGCATTGATCCTCAGGATCTTACAGTCAGTCCATATATTTCATGCACTTATGTTGTGTCAACCTCACATTTGATCTAAGATCATTAACCCTTTAACCCTATACACACCATAGATATTTTACCAGTTAATGGTCATGAAACTTGGTAGCTTCTTGATTATCTTTAGGATTCACTGACCTTTTGACCTCGATATCATCATTATATCTACTTTGTATGATTGCATGCACTTCATTGATCTGCTTGGACCCATTGGCCTTATTAGTTGATGTTTTTCATTGGATCTCTATTTAGGTACCCAATACCTTGATACTTATCATCAACATGTTTATGCGGACCTTTTAACTTGATGCTCACCATTGATCTTCAATTCATGATTAAATTCACTCTGTTAGATATGTGGGACATACTAATGTTGTCAGGTTTTTGCTTGTTATTGGATTTGATATGAGCACTCAAGATTTGGACACTTGTCAGCTCCACATTCATCCTTTGGAAATTTGAATTAAAATGGCTATTTTGTAAAGCTTAAAATTGACATCTGCATGCATGTCTCATTCTGCAAGTCTAACTTTAACGCTTTATATCTTGAGATAACAAGTTCATCAAGACACAAAATTCATAGAGGATGATCTTGGCATGAATAAATTCATGTCCATGTAATATTTTGGCTTTACAGGCTTTCGAAGTGTATTTATTAAATGTGCATTCAGATTGACCTATTTGTTTTTGCATGACATGTTGATGATATTCTAGCTCTTTTATGCTTGTGCATGATCTTTTAAGGCTCAAATGAGTTTTTGAGACCTATGAAAACTCAATCCATGATCTTGACTGTATTTATCACCATGAGAACTTGCTTCCTCAAAATTTAACAAACTACACTTTAAGTTTACTTAAAGTGTTTCAAAAGCTTTGTAAGCTACATGTGATCTTTGGACCACTCATTCCATCCATAACTCTGTTCGGCTCATCCATTCAGGTAGAAGCTTAGTATGTGGGCCAAACTAGCAAACAACTATTTCTAATTTATATAGTACCTTGGTCTTGTACACTTGGTAAAATTAGACCTTGGTTGTTCCTCTCAGTTCTAGATCTTTTCATACCTTTGCAAGTCTCGCATCTGCTCTCTCTAGTGCCCCTTAGCCTATCTCTTAGTCTAATTAGTATTATGTTAATTACCCAAGCCTTTTATCCTACCCAAAGTGCTTAAACCCTACTTATCTTATGCCTCTTTAAGTTCTGTACTTGTAGCTAATTTTTTATTCACTAGACATGTGTCCCAAACAGACACCTATGTCGACGTAGATGTCCTACTCTAACACAATTATCTAATGCCCTAAAGTCATCTGATTTTCAAATGAAACATATATTTATGGTCAACCTAAGTGATTTAATGCAATCTATTTCTCTAAAGGTATTGGTATAAAATCAAGATCATTCCCATTCATACCTAACCTATACTTAACATAGACCAAAGTAACTTATCAAAAGTATTCAATCAAACACTTGATAAAGTAAAGCTTTTTGATTTTCTCCTATTCTCATATTAGTCATAAGAACAACACATACATAGGTTTGAAATACTGAAAGAGTCTTCCAAGAGTTTGATTAACCAAGTTACAAGCTAGATCACTGTTGTACTTGCTTTCGACGTATTACATGATTTACACACAAGCCAACATGTAGGGGAAAACTACATAACTTTGAGTCCCTCTTCATAGTATTGGATATTTAGATAATGTTCATTGATATAGGGTTTATGTGGGTTAGCTCAACATCATGTGTTTACTAACCCATTTTCCCACATTCACTATGAGGAAAAAGAACTAGGATTTTTCTATTTGATAAGGAGTGACAGTTTGTGACCTAGATCTGAATGCACTAGAGTGAAGGTGAAAAAAAACCTAGAAGCATCCAGATAGTCTCACCGTGTTCCAATAGGTATTCCATATATGACACTTACATCCAACCCAAACATTAACATCAATGCAACCATCTAAGGCTAATGTAAGTATTTAAGGCTACATATGCGTTAAATCTAGAATTTGGTGATTGTTTCAGAATATTATCCCAATCTACTTCCTATCTATTCCAAATCTAGATTTGTATAAGCATTAGAATCAGCTAAGTACCTTGTTTTCATCACAATTGTAATATCTATCATAGTTATACTTTCTATTTTTAGCATATCTCATCATAATAAATTTGGTATATGTTCTATCAGAGTTTTACAATTAATTAGCCTATTATAGATATGTTTATCACTCTTGTGCTTATTCATTTCTATATTCTTGACCCTAGATCCCTCATATCTAGATTTTTAGGGTTAAAAATTTAGTGAACCTAATTCATATCAATGTAAACATTTTTTATTTATAGGGTTTTCATGTAGTTAGGGTTTCAACTTATTGTAATTTTTCATTTCATGCTTATGTTATCTTACATGCAACCTAGGCATAGCCCTAGATTGTGAGGTGTGCATGTTGAACACATTGAGCTTCCCCTCCCACCATTGAAGATTGAAAGAGTGTGCTAAGATCTATGAATATCATTCAAGCGATCAATGTCAATTCCTATAGAGAGAGATCCAAAATTCCAAGAGAGGAAAAATATGCATTAACCTATCTATTTCAAAATGTGAATGAGTCGATTAACGTTTCAAAAAGAAAAAGTGGGGTACATATAGATAAAATTAGGGAAACATGAGGAAGCCTCTAATTTTCTCAATTAACTAATTAAAATTAGCCTATGGACCTTTTCTAACTAACCTAAGGAAGCTTAAATACATAGAAAGGCCTTACGATCGTGTAGATAAAGCCTAGTGGGAAAAAGCACTACACTAACACCCCCCCTTAAGCGTAGCTTAGGTGAGATGAGAATTAGGTCCTAGCATTGAAAGATTTATGAGGTACCTAAGTACATAGTGATGAACCTCCATAGGAGGAAGAAGAAGGTGGAATAACCCTAACCCCAATGAGAGCTTGTAGAGGAATAAATTTACTCTCTATGAAAGGCTTAGTCAGAATATCTATAATTTGCTCTGATGTTGGATAGTATCAAAGATCAATGACTTGGTCATTGATAATCTCCCTGATGAAATGCATGTGAATCTCTATGTGCTTCATATTTTTATGAAGAATCAAATTCTTATAGACCTGGATAGTGCTTTGGTTGTGACAGTAGCTTATTATTGGCTTATGAAACTAGACACCAAACTTAGTGAGAATCCTCTGAAGCTAGATTGCTTCAGTGGTGGCATTGATAGTGCCTTTATAGATGATAAAAGAAATTATATGTTTCTTCTTACTTAACCAACTTATTGGACCCAAACCAAGTGAGAAACTATAGCCTGAAGTGGACTTTTGACTCTGAATATCTTCAACCCAATATGAATTTGTGTATCTAATCAAATGAACCTCTGTTCTTGATCCATAGTGTATCCCATAGTTATGCAAAACTTGAATGTAGTGAAGAATTTGCTTTATTGCTTTCCAATGTAACTCATGTGGCTCTTGCATAAACTGGGAGACCAAATCAACTGCATAGGATATGTTAGGTCTAGTGTGTGTGAGATAGATAAGACTGCCCATGAGTTACTGATACAGAGTTACATCAACAAATGGTGTAGGACAATCAGCCTTAAGCTTCACACCAGATAAGAAGTGAGTAGGAGTTGACTTACAAACAACCATGTTAAACCTTGTAAGCAAATCAAGAGAATACTTGGGCTGTGATAAAGTTATCCCAGAATCTGATTGAATGATTTCAATCCTAAGAAAGTAGTGCAACAATCCCATGTCTATCATTGAAAATCTATCCAAAAGTGTAGTTTTCATTGCTGAGATGGATGATTATGAGCTCCTTATAATTAGTAAGTCATCCATATAGAGAACTAAGATCAACAGAGAATCATCTTACTACAAGATGTAGACATTCAAATCTGAGTGGCATTTTGTGAACTTGACTATGAGGAAAAAGGAGTCCATCTTAGCATACCATGCTCAAGGGGCCTATTTGAGTCTGTAGATATATTTCTTGAGTCTGTAGACCAAGGAGGTATCTTCCATAAAGCCTTGTGGTTGCTCCATATATATCTCTTTCTTGAGGTCACCATGTAGAAAAACACTCTTTACATCCATTTGGTGAACATCTCATTGATATGCATCTGGGATGGCTAGAGTGAGTCTTATAGACATCATCTTGGCTATAGGAGAAAATATATTAGTTTTATGCCAAAACACCTAAAAAAACCCTTTTACAACTAGACAAGCTTTATACTTATTGGTTGACCCATCTACACCATACTTGGTCTAATAAACCCTTTTATACCAGACCAATTTTCTTCCTTTAGAAAGAGGGACCAAGTCCCATGCATTGTTCCTGATTAGAGAACTATACTCTTCCTGCATAGCAGAATCCCATTCTAAAATGCTAGATTCCTCATGAAAGGTTTGTAGATCTAAGACAATGGTCAAGTAGGCATGTGATGTCCCCTAAAATTGTGATCGTGTTTGCCTTATAACCGATGGATTTCCAACCCATCCTCTAGGACTTTAAAGTGTCTGTCTATCCCAAATTACACAAAAATTATATTAGATTGGAGAATTAGGAGGTGAGTCCTCATAATCTATAGTGTGAGTTTGATATAGAGGAGGAGAACCTACATACTAATCTCGTCGCTTGAACTTGAAGAAGAAGAGTCATCCTCATCATCAAGAGGATCTTGAGGTGGATCTATGTCACTATCTGAAGTGGAATCAATGTCCACTAAGACTTTTGAAGAGTCTAGAGTGCCAAGATTGTGTTCAAGTGGGCCCTCACAAAACTTGACACTCATTTTAATAAAAAACTCATGAGTTTTAGGATGGAGAAGCATATATCCATTAACACCCTCTACATACCCCACAAAGATGCAAGACTGACTCTGAGGGTTCATTGCCTTGCATTTCTTCTTGGGAACATGAGCCATTGCTAGTGGTCCAAACACTCAAAAGTGATCTACTACAGGCTTGTGACCATCATAAGCTTAAAAAAGAGTGATTCCTTTCAAGGCTTTATGTGAAACTCATTTTTGAATGTAGCACACACAGTTGATTGCTTTGACCCAATACTGAGGAGTAAGAGACTTTGATTGAAGCATGTAGTTTTCTATTTCCTTCAAGGTATGGTTCTTACATTTGGCCACACTATTTTGTTAAGGACTATATGAAACTATGTGTTACATTTGAATCCCCTCTGATGTGCAAAATTGCTCAAACCTATTATTGACATACTCTTTTCTATTGTCAGTCCTTAATATTTTAATGGAACATTCTGACTACTTCTTCACAAGTGCCTTGAAGTCCTGAAAGTGATCAAAGAACTTAGACTTCGTTTTGATAATAAACACCTAGGTGTACCTCAAAAACTCATCAATGAATGTGATCATGTATCTTGTCTTATTGAATGAAGGTTTTAAAAATGGTCCTATTAGGTCACTATGGACTATCTCTAGCTTTTGTTCAGCTCTCCTTGCTTTGTCCTTGTCATATGTAATATCCCTTTCTTAGGGACTCCTTTTTTTTTAACAAAGATCTGATACCACTGTAATATCCCCTGTCTAATAGGGAATATAGAAAAACAAAAGCTCTGATACCACTATAATATCCCTTGTCTAGTAGGGAATATAGAAAAACAAAAGCTCTGATACCACTGTAGTATCCCCTTTTTCCCTTCAAGCTGGATATTTTTTTGACTATTCCTCTGTATTTTGCTTTTTGATATTTTGCATGAATAAAGATACAATTTTGCAAGATAAATTCAAATAAACCACAGTAAATATCTTAACTCGCAAATCAGTGCTCTTATTATTCTTCAGAATGATTACAATAATGTATCTCTGGCATGCATGTAAAGTAATACAAATATCATCTCAAAACCTAATCTTTTGCAAATCTGAAACATCTCTCGGGTCACTGTGTCAACAAAACAGTCACCATCGTTAGTCGATATACTGTCGACATCGGTCTCTGTCAGTTGGCTACTCTGTTGACATCGATCTTCAGGTGGCTGATGTCGGTCACTAGGATGCCGATGTCGGTTCCTGTGTCCCCTGCGGCACTGTCCAGCTAGTTGCTGATGTGTACAAAATTGTATGGATTAGTATGGATTCCATACAGAAGCAAGATAATATGATGCGGCCTGTATTCTGGATCCTTGATCTCAAGATCTCTATCTGGACAATTTATTAAATCAAAACATAAAGAAATAAATACTTGAAATCCCTGTGATAACTTCTGTGTGAAGTTATCTCTCAAACCTGTAAACCTCTGTGATAACTTCTGTATGAAGCTATCTCTCAAATTGGCAATAGATCAGCTGATATTTCATAGCCTCTGAATCACACACACTAAAGAGTGGATGTTCTCCAATGCAAATGGAATCTTGGAACCCTTGGTTCAGTCTTCACAGAAGAATTCTTAGCAACAATCAATATCAATAATCAATTCATAATCTGACTCTCCCTCATATGAGAAACCCTTATACCCTTAAAAAGATGTGCTTGCCCTAATTAGGGTTTTTTAAATTAGAATTAGGGTTTCTAATTAAAAATAGGCCAAATAATTAATATTTGATTAAATCAATCAAATATTAATATCTCCCTCAATACATGTCGAATCCTTGAACCGATTGAAGCTGGTGAATCAGGGAGTGATTCTGCACATGACCATACTAAAACAAGGGTGTCTGCTGCATGTCAAATATCCCTAAATAATAAGAGCTTAGGAAAATGTGTCTGAAAGAGCCTGAATTAGAGTCAACTGTAGAAATTTTGCTAATCGACGCCAAGCCAAGCTCCATCATGACCCTCTATCCATCCTATCAGCCTACGAAGGTTGTATAATAGGCTAATCATCAACTCTGAGCGATGTCACCTAAAAAGGGGACATGACAATCCACCCCTCTTGAAATTGCTTGCCCCCAAGCAATGTTAGAACAACAAACCAATCAATCCAATTGGATCCCAAACGTAGTCATGCTCCACACTGAAGTCAATCAATGCAAGCTCATGCAATATCCTTTAAAATATAACCAAGAGGAATCCAAAATCAAACTGGCAAATGCATCTCAACCAAACTCCAAAATCACAAATACCAGGTATGCATTCCACCCTGCTATGCGGAAGGCACACTCCAACTCTGCAACAACTCCCAAATGGAACTACGCCAAGTGTGGAGAATCCACACACTATACCCCTACTGTGATCAATATATCTCTACAAATCACCACTACCCTGGATGTGCCAATACTGCAGGATGTGTAACTTGCAACTACCAATTCCATCTACAAAAGATGGTGCTAATCCATCCCATAACTGATCCCTCTGTAAAGGTGGCACGATTAACTGTACCACACTATCATCGGTGTGAGAAGAATCAATCTAGAGACTCGACACCACTGGTATCCCAAACTCATCAGGACCATGTACTCCCAAATCTTGAACATGTGTGTCAGCCCCAACAACATGCTCCTCAGCAACAACTGCAGGAACGTACTCACCACCAACCACCTCAATATATAAATGAATTGGGTCTGGGGCTGGTGAAGACCGCAAATGCTCTAACTCCATGGTCATCTCAGCCAAATGAAATTGTGACTCCTCATAAGCCAACTGCATACTCTCAAGAATCTTAAAAGTCACCTCAAGCTGCTGAGTAAGCTCACTCACCCTATCTTCCTTGACCAATAATGTATCATATGCTGTGCTGCCCCACTCCATAAGATAATATCTGTCGGCTACCAACTGCATATAATCTTGTCTCAGAATCTGGATAGCCTCCCATAAAGAGTGGATCTCTGTCAAGGATAAATAACTACCTCCCTGCTCAATGCTAGTAGGAGAACCCCATCCATAAACTGCTAACAACTGTCAAGCGATAGCAATGTCTCACTCACTAACTCTCAGCTGACTAGACACATGATGGCACTGGCTAGATTGTCTCCTACAATCCTCCTTTGATGCACGGTCTAAAAGAGTAGACTCAAAATCACTGATCTCTGGAGTACTACCATCCATACTCTGCGAATTAACTCTAAAGCTCATATCAACATCAAGAGTATCAAAAACTGTAGCATCGAAGTCTAACTCCTCCGTACTGAAAGAAACTGTTGGTGAAACTAAGTCCTCAAAACTATCCACTGCATTCTCTTGGGTGTCATCTATAATAATCAGATCCTGGGACTCTTCTATAATCTCTGAATTTAGAATGTGAATGCTAGCCATACTAATATCATCAACATGCTCTATGCTAACCCCCAATGTAGAAGTCTCAAGTGAAACTTCTTGCAAGGATGATATAGACAACTCATTCCCCATCGCTGCCCTCATATCCTCTTGAGCCAAATGAACATGTCTAACAACTAGTGTGGGGCTGCCATCAATCCCTGTAGAGACCTTTTGTTTCTCCTTCTTTCTGATTTGTGTTGTGGACCCTTTAACAATGGATGCCACATACCGTGTTAATTTGTTTTTGAATGTAGGGTCTAAAAGGACTTCATCCATCCTCCTCTGGGTTTCAACCAACTGGTTCAAACTTTGTTTCAGCTTCTTCATATCCTTGTCCCACTATTTTTAAGTACTTGAAGTCATCATGGATACTTTGTTGATTCAATCTACCCAAACTACCCTAAAAGATGGTAGGACATCGGCTCTGATACCACTGTAATATCCCTTTTTTAGGGACTCCTTTTTTTTTAACAAAGCTCTGATACCACTGTAATATCCCCTGTCCAATAGGGAATATAGAAAAACAAAAGCTCTAAAACCACTGTGATAACCCTTGTCCAGTAGGGAATATAGAAAAACAAAAGCTCTGATACCACTGTAGTATCCCCTTTTTCCCTTCAATTCTGAAGCTGGATATTTTTCTGACTATTCCTTTGTATTTTGCTTTTTGATATTTTGCATGAATAAAGATACGATTTTGCAAGATAAATTGAAATAAACAAATAAACCACAGTAAATCTCTTAACTCGCAAATCAGTGCTCTTATTATTCTTTAGAATGATTACAATAATGTATCTCTAGCATGCATGTAAAGTAATACAAATATCATCTCAAAACCTGATCTTTTTCAAATCTAGAATGACTCTCGGGTCGCTGTGTCAACAACACAGTGGCCGTCGTCAGTCGATATACTGTCGACATCGGTCTCTGTCGGTTGGCTACTCTACTGACGTTGGTCTTCAGGCGGCTGATGTCAGTCACTGGGATGCCGATGTCGGTTCCTGTGTCCCCTGCGGTGCTATCTGGCTAGCTACTGATGTGTACAAAATTGTACGAATCAGTACGGATTCCATACAAAAGCAAGATAATATGATGTGGCTTGTATTCTAGATCCCTGATCTCAAGGTCTCTATCTAGACAATTTATTAAATCAAAACATAAAGAAATAAATACCTGAAATCCTTGTGATAACTTCTGTGTGAAGTTATCTCCCAAACCTGTAAACCTCTGTGATAACTTCTATATGAAGCTATCTCTCAAATTGGCAATAGATCAACTGATATTTCACAGCCTCCGTATCACACACACTGAAGAGTGGACGTTCTCCATTGCAAATGGAATCCTAGAACCCTTGGCTCAGTCTTCACAGAAGAATTCTTAGCAACAATCAATATCAATAATCAATTCATAATCTGACTCTCCCTCTTATGAGAAACCCTTATACCCTCAAAAAGATGTGCTTGCCCTAATTAGGGTTTCTTAAATTAGAATTAGGTTTTCTAATTAAAAATAGGCCAAATAATTAATATTTGATTAAATCAATCAAATATTAATATCTCCCTCAATACATGTCAGATCCTCAAACCGATTGAAGCTGGTGAATTAGGGAGTGATTCTACACATGACCATACTAAAACAAGGGTGCTCTGCTGCATGTCAAATATCCCTAAATAATAGGAGCTCAAGAAAATGTGTCTAAAAGAGCCTGAATGAGAGTCAACTATAGAAATTCTACTAATCAATGCCAAGCCAAGCTCCATCATGACCCTCTATCCATCCTATCAGCCTATGAAGGTCGTATAATAGGCTAATCATCAACTCTGAGCGATGTCACCTAAAAAGGGGACATGACAATCCACCCCTCTTGAAATTGCTTGCCCCTAAGCAATGTCAGAACAACAAACCAATCAATCCACCTGGATCCCAAATGTAGTCATGCTCCACACTGAAGTCAATCAAAGCAAGCTCATGCAATATCCTCTAAAATATAACCAAGAGGAATCCAAAATCAAACTGGAAAATGCATCTCAACCAAACTCCAAAATCACAAATACCAGGTATGAATTCCACCCTGCTATGCGGAAGGCACACTCTAACTCTGCAACAACTCCCAAATGGAACTATGCCAAGTGTGGAGAATCCACGCACTGTACCCCTACTGTGATCAATATATCTTTGCAAATCACCACTACCCTGGATGTGCCGATACTATAGGCTGTGTAACTTGTAACTACCAATTCCATCTACAAAAGATGGTGCCAATCCATCCCATAACTGATCCCTCTATAAAGGTGGCACGATCAACTGTACCACACTGTCATCGGTGTGAGAAGAATCAATCTAGAGACTCGACTCCATTGGTATCCCAAACTCATCAAGACCAGGTACTCCCAAATCCTGAACATGTGTGTCAGCCCCACCAACATGCTCCTTAGCAACAACTGCAGGAACGTACTCACCACCAACCACCTTAATATATAAATGAACTGGGTCTGGGGTTGGTGAAGACTGCAAATGCTCTAACTCCATGGTCATCTCAGCCAAATGAAATTGTGACTCCTCATAAGCCAACTGCATACTCTCAAGAATCTTAGAAGTCACCTCAAGCTACTGAGTAAGCTCACTCACCCTATCTTCCTTGACCAATAATGCATCATATGCTATGCTTCCCCACTCCATAAGATAATCTTTGTCGGCTACCAACTGCATATAATCTTATCTCAGAATCTGGATAGCCTCCCATAAAGAGTGGATCTCTGTTAAGGATAAATAACTGCCTCCCCGCTCAATGCTAGTAGGAGAACCCCATCCATAAACTGCTAACAACTGATGAGCAGCATCGAAATGCTTGCAAGCGATAGCAATGTCTCGCTCACTAACTCTCTGCTGACTAGACACATGATGGCACTGGCTAGATTGTCTCCTACAATCCTCCTCTAATGCACAGTCTAAAAGAGTAGACTCAAAATCACTGATCTCTGGAGTACTACCATCCATACTCTGTGAATCAAATCTAAAGCTCATATCAACATCAAGAGTATCAAAAACTGTAGCATCGCCGTCTAACTCTTCCGTACCGAAAGAAACTGTCGATGAAACTAAGTCCTCAAAACTATCCACTGCATTTTCCTGGGTGTCATCTACAATAATCGAACCCTAGGACTCTTCTATAATCTCTGAATCTAGAATGTGAATGCTAGCCATACTAATATCATCAGCATGCTCTATGCTAGCCCCCAATGTAGAAGTCTCAAGTGAAACTTCTTGCAAGGATGATATAGACAACTCATTCCCCATCGCTGCCCTCATATCCTCTTGAGCCAAATGAACATGTCTAACAACTGGTGTAGGGCTGCCATCAATCCCTGTAGTGACCTTTTGTTTCTCCTTCTTTCTGATTTGTGTTGTGGACCCTTTAACAACGGATGCCACATACCGTGTTAATTTGTTTTCGAATCTAGGGTCTGAAAGGATTTCATCCATCCTCCTCTGGGTTTCAACCAACTGGTTCAAACTTTGTTTTAGCTTCTTCATATCCTTGTCCCACTATTTCTAAGTACTTGAAGTCATCATGGATACTTCGTTGATTCAATCTACCCAAACTACCCAATAAGATGGCAAGACATCGGTTCTGATACCACTGTAATATCCCTTTTTTAGGGACTCCTTTTTTTTTAACAAAGCTCTAATACCACTGTAATATCCCCTATCCAATAGGGAATATAGAAAAAAAAAGCTCTGAAACCACTGCAATATCCCCTGTCCAGTAGGGAATATAGAAAAACAAAAGCTCTGATACCACTGTAGTATCCCCTTTTTCCCTTCAATTCTGAAGCTGGATATTTTTCTGACTATTCCTCTGTATTTTGCTTTTTGATATTTTGCATGAATAAAGATATGATTTTGCAAGATAAATTGAAATAAACAAATAAACCATAGTAAATCTCTTAACTCGCAAATCAGTGCTCTTATTATTCTTCAGAATGATTACAATAATGTATCTCTGGCATGCATGTAAAGTAATATAAATATCATCTCAAAACCTGATCTTTTGCAAATTTGGAACGGCTCTCGAGTCGCTGTGTCAACAACACAGTCACCGTCATTGGTTGATATACTGTTGACATCGGTCTCTATCAGTCGGCTGCTCTGCCGACGTCGGTCTTCAGGTGGGCTGATGTCGGTCACTGGGATGCCGATGTCGATTCCTGTGTCCCCTGCGGTGCTGTCCGGCTAGCTACTGATGTGTACAAAATTGTACAGATCAGTATAGATTTTGTACAAAAGCAAGATAATATGCTATGGCCTATATTCTGGATCCCTGATCTCAAGATCTCTATCTGGACAATTTATTAAATCAAAACATAAAAAAATAAATACCTGAAATCCCTGTGATAACTTTTGTGTGAAGTTATCTCCCAAACTTGTAAACCTCTGTGATAACTTCGGTTTGAAGCTATCTCTCAAATCGGCAATAGATCAGCTAATATTTCATAGCCTCTGAATCACACACACTAAAGAGTGGACGTTCTCCAATGAAAATGGAATCTTGGAACCCTTGGCTCAGTCTTCACAGAAGAATTCTTAGCAACAATCAATATCAATAATCAATTCATAATCTGACTCTCCCTCCTATGAGAAACCCTTATACCCTCAAAAAGATGTGCTTGCCCTAATTAGGGTTTCTTAAATTAGAATTGGGGTTTCTAATTAAAGATGGGCCAAATAATTAATATTTGATTAAATCAATCAAATATTAATATCTCCCTCAATACATGTCAGATCCTTGAACCAATTGAAGCTGGTGAATCAGGGAGTGATATTGCACATGACCATACTAAAACAAGGGTGCTTCACTGTATGTCAAATATCCCTAAATAATAAGAGCTCAAGAAAACGTGTCTAAAAGAGCCTGAATGAAAGTCAACTGCAGAAATTTTGCTAATCGATGCCAAGCCAAGCTCCATCATGACCCTCTATCCATCCTATCAGCCTACGAAGGTCATATAATAGGCTAATCATCAACTCTGAGCGATGCCACCTAAAAAGGGGACATGACATCATATTTATCTTCTGGATGCTTACCAAGAATGTAGCCATTGCATAGGCCATCCAAGAATTTGAATTTAGGAAACCCTAAAACCATGTCCTAATGACTAAGTTTCTCTAGGTAATGGTAGTTTAAATGGCCAAACCATTCATGCCATAGTTTACTCACTCCATTTAGATGAGTAAGCAGTGCAGTTGAAGGCTGATCTAGGGCAAATTATGAGAAGGTATACAACCTAGACTAATGATTGGCCTTCCCATAAGCTATTGTGATGTCACTATGCAGCTCTTTGATGACCATTGAATTAAGTGTGAACTCAACTTGCTTCCCTGTACCTATGTGAGTGATTTGATATACTGACAAAAGATTGGTGGATAGTGAAGGAACACATAAAACATCATTAAACGTCCTGTCACTTAACTCTACCAATCCTTTATCATTGAATTCTACTGAAGTGTTATCACCCATGAGAATTGAAGGCACAAAACATGGCTCTGTTTTTGAAAATAGATCCTTTTAGGAGGCCACATGATAGGAAGAACCTGAGTCAATAACCCAAGTCAAAGTCTAAGAAGCTACTGCAACAAGTGCCTTACCCTTATTTTTACGCTTTTTGTTGTCTTTATCTTTTGTAAAATCTTATGCTGATGTGTTTTGAGATGAGGATTTAGGAACACTGATGTTGTTTTTCTCAAGTATATTAGTCAAGGTGTCAATCTTCTTTTTCATGCACTGAGATTCATCATGCCCAAGTTTCTTACAAAAGTTGCATTTTAGTTTCTCCTTCTTAAGTTTCCAACTTGTGGAGGACTCATTTGACGATGCCTTAGGCTTGACATCTAATTTTTTATTCTTTTTGTGCTCATGTTTGGGTTTAGATTATTTCTTCTCTTGTTTGCCACTTTTAGAAGGCTTCTTCTTATCTTAATTGACAATCAAGGCATGTGATTTTGAAGACATCAGTGCATCCATTTAAACTAACTTATCTTGCTCTTGAGTCAGATTGGCAACAAACTCATCAAATGATGGCATTTTCCAAGTGGATCCAAGTGCATGTTTGGTAGCATGAAATATAGAGACAAAAACTAAATAGTCATGACCCAGTTTTGTAAGCACAAATAGAATCAATTGGTCATCTATTTTCTCAATGCCACATTATTTCAACTGTAATCTCAGTGATTTAAACTTTGTAAATAAGTCTTGTAGGGTGTCATAGTTACTTGGGCTCAATGTGATGAGCTCATTCTCTAGCTCATGACCCCTCATGATGTCTTGTACTCCAAAAAGTTTATTCAAGATTATCCAGACTTCATTCAGAGTTTTTGTAGATTTAACATGAAACAAGAGGTCGGGAGACATTGACAGGCATATAAACCCATAGATCTTTTCACATTTATTGTATAACTTAACCTTTTTTGTATTTGTAGATGGCTCATTTTCCTCACCCATAGTAATTTGATAGAGTCCTTTACCTCTCAAAATGAGTTATATTTTAGACTTCCATTCTAGATAATTAAACGGTGTGAGTGGTTTGATGTTTAGATCTATTAGTGTAAATTAGAATGAGACAAACTGCAAAATTGACATGAAAGCAAAAAATACAAAGCACATATTACAAGTACCCCCTAAACTATCAAGAATACCCTCCTAAAGTTATAATGCACACACACTTAGTCTTGGACGTTGGGCATAGTCGAGAATGCATATATGAGCAATCAGTGTAAGAAAGTATGAGAGGGACGTCAGGCACTACCAATAATGCATCTAAAGAGGAATGGTACAAAGGTTTAAAGAGTGTTTTAAGATATTACACCATGTAAAAAATGGATGTTAAAAAAGTCTTGAAATAATGTCACCAATGCATAAAGCTCAAGAAAATATACACTTTCAAAAAAAAGACAACCAAAAAGGAGTTACAAATTGAAAGTTATATCACTTAGTGGTTCTTACTCCCACATATTCCTGGACCCTTTTCAAAAATAGATTTTTATTTTATTTCCTTAACTTTATTTCTTCATTACCTTTCACCTCAAATTTGACACCCTCCTAAACATCACGTAGGGTTTCACAACTGCTTTACTTTGGGTTTGTACAACTAAATTAGTTAGAAAAAGTAATAAGTAAAAGCTCTTTGAAAACTTGAATGGGTCTCCAAGTGTAATTCGGGTTCTTCTAGCTCCTTCACTTTGGGTTCTTCCAACAACTCTTCATTACCTTTCACCTCAAATTTGACACCCTCCTAAACATCACGCAGGGTTTCCAACAACTCTTCATTGCCTTTTGAGAACCTGATTACTACCAAGTAATTATGTTTTAAGAATTCAAAGGAGTTCAAGAACCCAATTTGGTCTACGAAGAGTAAATTGGGGTTTGCAGGCTATATTACTTCACCCGTACGAACATTTGTCCAGATAGAAGAAATGATTTTTTAAAAAAATCTATGAAGTTTTTCAAAAAACTAAGAATAACCCATTTTAGATCTCAAAAAACTCATAAAATATATACACACAACTTTTTCATCAAAGACATTTTGACATAAGTTTTGAGGTAGATTAAGAAAATGCCTCTAAGGTCAAAAATGATAGCCAAGACATAAGAAAAACCAACAAGGTGAATGCATGGAGGATCTTATCAGGGAGTCTAATGCATGGGACTGTCAGGATAGCTCTGATACAATGAAAGAGTGTGCTAATATATTTGAATAGCATTCAAGCAATCAATGTCAATTCCTATAGAGAGAGCTTAAAATTTATAAGAGGGGAAAAATATGCTTTAACCTATCTATTATAAAATATGAATGAGTCGATTAACCTTTCAAAAAGGAAAAGTGGGGTACATATAGAGAAAATTAGGGCAACATAAGAAAGCCTATAATTTTATTAATTAACTAGTTAAAATTAAATAAAATTAGCCTATGGACCCTTTATAACTAACCTAAGGAAGCTTACATACATAGAAAGGCCATACGACTGTGTAGGCAAAACCTAGTGGAAAAAAGCACTATACTAACAAAGATGATTTAAACTAATGAGGGACCTAATCTTATAGATCATGATGGTACGCATGTTGAGAATGAAAAATATACTGATGACTTTATCATAGAATAAGATTTTGATAATGAAAACTATGATTCTAATGAAACTAATTAATACGAGCTAATAGATCATGATCAAGTACAAGCAATTACATTTTTTCATGAGTGTATTCATTAAACACTAAAGATCTTGATGAAATATTAAAAAACATATTAGAAACTAAAAAAGGAAAAATCATAGATGACCAAATAGGTCCATCTATTTATAATGTTATTAAAGCCATCGGTCATCCCCATATACCATCAACCTTCTCCTTGAACACATTACAACCTAGTAATTATAATGGGGGCATGGGATATGTATTTCAACTTTTGTTTCCTAAAAACACTATTGCTACATCCACCATGGAATTACTAATTGTTTCAACTCAAATACCAGTTTCAATGAATATTACTACTCAAACCATGTTTACTTCTCCATTTATTTAACCCTAATTTGGATATGGATGCAACGTGGGTAGATAGGGTTAAGAATGTAGAAATTATAATGAACAAGGTTGATAATCAAATCTATAGTAGGCCAATAAAATGCTAAACTCAGATACAATACATGTTAAATTTATTAAACTGAGATAGGCTAAAAATATAAAGTATAACTATGATAGATATGGAAATGACAAAAAAATAATGTACTTAGCTAGTTTTGATGCTAACATAGTTCTGGATCTAGAATAGGAAGTAGACTAGAAGAGAATTCTAGAATAGTTTCCAAATTCTATATTGAGTGCCTTTGGATCCATAGACACTTGCATCAGCCTTGGACATTAGCGTCAATGCTATTATTTGAACTAGACATAGGTGTCATGTATAAAATAACTACTAAAATTTGATACAACCACCTAGATGGTTTTGGGTTTGTTTTCACTTTTGATCTAATGCATTTAGATCTGGGTAATAGACTATTGCTCTTTATGAAATTATAAAACCATAGTTCTTCATCTTCATAGTGACCTTGAGAAAAAAGGGTTAGTTAGCTCACAATGTTGAGCTAACCCAAAGACCACTCTATCAATGGGTGTTGCTTATATAGGCACTACTCTAAAGAGGGCCTAACACTAATGTAGTTCTCCCCTAATGTGTTGGCTTGTGTGTACACAAATGTGCAATATATTTAAATCAAGTATAATAATGTCCTAGCTTATAACTTAGAAAATTGGACACTTGAGTTGTGCCTTCATTTATTCATACCTATAGATGTGCACTCCCTATGACTGGTATGAAAATATGAATAAATAAGGAAGCTTTGCTCAATTGAATGCTCTTTAGTATGAATGTTATTTGAGGAATAAATGAGGAGTGATTATGAATATACTACTCCTATTGAGAAATATATATTGCATTAAAGCACTTAGGGTGACCATTAACATACATTTAATTTGTAAATTAGATGACTTTAGGGCATTGAACACCTATGTCAGGGTGGGACACTAGTATTGACACAGGGGTCTGGGATTGATTCTTATGTCTTGATAGTTAGAAAATAGGTATAGGCTCAAAACTTATAGGGGCATATGATAAGCATGTTTTAAGAATTATGGGAAAGATAAAAGGTTTGGGTCATCAAAATAAGATTGGTCAGACCAAGAGATAGGCCAAACGGCATAAGATAGAGTAGATACAAGACTTTCGAAAGTGGGAAAGGTCCAAAATTGAAAGGAATAACTAAGGTATAAGTTTTACATGTGTACAAAATTGAGGTGAGATATAATTCATAAATATCATCTACATTTATTACCTTTTAATCTAGTAATGAAATTATTGATTTAAGACTTTTGAATAGGCTTGAGACTATCAGGAGAGTGATGTGTGGCACTGGGTAACTTTTACAAAATTGGCTAAATATTTAAAAGAATTTTGAATAGCCCCAAGACTACTAGGAGAGTGACACATGGCACTAGGAAAATTTTGGAAAATCAGTTAAATCCTTTTGTTACTTGACCCCTACAGGCTTCAAGAGTGTTGTGTGTTTACGGAGAACGCTAAAAGGGAGGTCGAGAAGACTACTATACACTTGAGAACCTTCTCAAAATGTATAAGTGTTAAAAATCATCTAGACCCAACCTCATACTCATTTGATTTCCCTTAAATTAATTGAATTTTGAGAACCTACAGGTGATATGAAGTCTTGAATTGATGAACTTAGGTGTTGCTCTTCCATGATAACCGTAAATGGTTAAATTTTTTATGTAGGATCGCTTTCTAAAGAATCAAAAGCTAATCCATTTATAAAAAAAAATTTACTGATGTTTTTTTAAATTTTAAGTTTAGTTTCATTAATCAATTTGTAATTAAATCAATTATATTTATTTATAAGCTTACATGTTTGTGTCACAAAAGTTTGTGTACATGCTCTTTCCTTTGTATCACATTAGTATACCTACAAATCAAAAGAAACTTTTATGATTTTGTGTTACCTAAGTTTCACTTGTGTATGCTATTTCCTTAGTGTCACGTTGGTAATTATACCTAAAAATAAAAAACAAGTGTTAATCTTTTTTTAAAAAATTTATATGTGTTATATCGACCATAGATTTCAACATCATGTGGTAGGCCAAACACTTTGTATTAACAAGGCACAAAAATTAAGGATTCACTATTTCAATTACCTAAGTGGTTGTGTGTTTGAATCAAATTATGATTTGAGGAGGTTTCATCATTCAATACTCAGGGTTTCAACAATGACCTCAAAGTTTTATTTTATTATGTCAGTCTGCCAAAATCTTATGACTAGGTTGGGTACATAAGGACTAAACCCTTTTATGTACATATGTTAAATCAACTTCTTCCATAATTTTAGGCCTCAACATACCATCAAGTATAAATATGACATCCATTAGATAAAATATAGAACTATTAAGCCTTAAGATAACCATTCAACCATTTTAATTATAGTGCACTGGTTAGCTCTATGAAGTTACTCTCAATTTACTCTCAAAATTGGGTTAAGTGGGCTATGGATATGGTTTTAACTCCATAGTTAGTGATATGAAATATTGGGCTAACACTTTTTAATGGATGAGCTAATATATATGAGAGCCTATAAGTCATTCAAGTCCCTTTTCCTAGATTTTATCTTTTTATGCGACTTGCATGCTAATTTTTATTTAATATAGAATTTACTTATATATATTTGATTTTTTATCTCCTTGTGAAGCCATGTTATCGAAG
Source organism: Torreya grandis (assembly GCA_037957365.1). Lineage (NCBI taxonomy): Eukaryota > Viridiplantae > Streptophyta > Pinopsida > Cupressales > Taxaceae > Torreya > Torreya grandis. Next base: position 654,573 of record JARHVA010006319.1, read on the forward strand.
TCTTTTGTATTTAAAAATAAAAGTTTAGTCCTTAAAAAAAAGTCTAAAATCAAGAATAACTTTAATCAAGAAATTCCAAATTCCAAATATCTCATAACTTGTGTCAAAACATTTATACTTTTTCTAGTTTTGAGTCATATACCTTTTTAGAGTCAAGAACAAACTTTAAACAATGTTTCCCATCACAAAGCACCAAGCCTTTTTGAACAATCCTTAGTTTAGATAATAATTATTTGGCAATGACCCATTTCAACTTGGAAACTAAGAACATTCTATTTACTTAAAGAACTACTAGCCCCAATCACAGATTACCTCCTAGAGAATAAGAATGAAGTCTTGTTACAACTCTTAAAGCTAGGACCCAATTTTCCACCTGATTTTGATCCCAAACACTTGTATCTCCTAATTACTAAGAAAAATGCAGCACCTATTATACAAGATCAAGTAACCTCCAATGATTCTTTAGGTAGCAACAAGGCCATCATAGGATCCTCCCATAACAATTATAAAAATGTTTCCCAACCTTGCATGGATAAGGAAAAGGAAATTCTAGGTGAAACATCCCATCAAATCCAAGTATTTTCCATTTAATACGATGTAAAAATGTTAGAAAAGGAATTAGCTAATATTAAATCCAACATGTCCAATAATCCTTCAAATAATAAATCAACTAATCCAAACATAAAATTGAGTTATCCTATCAACAATGACAATGCCTTATGATTAGCTCACATCTATAAAAATCTAATTCTAATTTTAAATAATCTAAATCCAAACACTAATTAAAATCAATATCCAAATTCAAATCCAAATTTGAATCTAAATCTAAACATCAATAAAAATTCAAATTTCACTTTGAATCCTAATACAAATCCAAAACTCAATCAAAATCAATCAATAAATGTAAATGCAAATCCAAATTCAAATGTAGTTTTGAATTCAAATAAAAAAATCAATCTAAAATAAAAATCAAATCCAAATTCAAATCCAAGTTCAAACCCAAATAAATTTCAAATCATGAATCCCAATTAGTTTTCCAATTATATCAATTTGAAAATTAATTTCAATTTTCAAATCCTAATCAATTTTAAAGGTTAAATCTATTAGAATATGTTAAAATTTGAATATTAAAAATAAGTAAATGAATAATATTACCTTGAAAATTAGAGTAAACCACAAATATGAGATAAGAGATTTGATAAGTGGGGAAAGCATGAGATGGTGAAAAACCCCACACTAGTATTAAGAAGCTTGCAATAATGAATCACTCCAAATATAATAACATATAGAAGCTTCAAATAAGAATGGCCTTAGGCTAAAAGAACATCAAGGATGCAAGAGCAAGGCTTAGAATAATAATAATGGGTTTTGTAGAAGTATCTAGTTTTGAATAAGGAAAGATGATAGCTCTTTATAAAGAGATAAGAGAGAAAAGGAGTTACATGTACAAGCTCCAACATGTGTGTTATGTGTCCCTAACCCTATTACAAGTGAGGAGGATGTGTGTTCTAGAGGGGGGAGAGGAGTTACATGTAAATAAATCCATATATAACAAGTGGATTAGTGAGGTGAGTGACACCTCAAATGGCTAAGATAAAGTGCATTTATAAATATAATAAATTCACACGCACACATAAGACTTAATATACGCCTAGAAACTTATAGGAAAGACCTAAAATAAGATTAATTCTCCAATAATCCTCCTTATAATTAAATTGGGGGTTACAGAAGTGGATAAAACATTTTAAAAATAAATAAGGGAGATGAAATTAAAAGACTCTTAATAAAAACTTCATTCAAGAGGAATTACAATATTATAGAGAATAAAGAAGAGAAGGTGCCAACAAAAAATACAAAGAATAAATTATGATGACCAATAATCTTTGAGAATATTCTTCAGACAATATGGTCAATCTGTAAAGGAAAAAATACCAATAATAAAGAGAAATGATCTTATTGGTCAAAATTGGCCTACATATGAAACTTTTGCCTAGAAGTGGAGTGAGAAGCTGAGCAGAGTTATAGTTGAGTGAGTGATCCGATTATGGAAGGAGAAGACCACATGTCACTTTCAAGATTTTGAAACAATTTAAACAAGATTTAAGGTGGATTTGTAGATTTTGAAGAGAAATCCTGGAAATAGGTCTTAAATTGTAAGTGAAGGTCATTCCCTACAGGTTGTTAAGGAATGAACATATCAGTTTGGTTGTGCATCTAATAAGTGTACCTAGGAAGTCAACCATAGTTGAAGGTTTATATAAAAATGATGTATTTTTGTGCCATGAATATCCCTTGTAAGTTTGGTGTCTTGATGTGTTTCCTATCTCAATATATAATCATTCAAAGATGATCTAGTAGTGTGGAACATGTCAGGGGATATCAAATTAAAACCACAAGAAATAACCATTTGGATTCAAAAAAATCTTCGACAAGTTTTGAATTAATTTTAGGGTACCAAGAATTGAAACTTCACTCGATTGAATCAAGGATCAATGACACATGGGTGATCAATCCAGACAATAAGTCAAGATAGATCTATGATGTGTGTTTAATCATCTAAATGGAGATCTAACAGTGAACACAAGATCAATAGGTCAAAGGATCCTGAGAATGAACATGGGACTTCCATGTGTCACAATCATGGTGAATTAATAGATCAATGATGTGTATTTGATTATGCAGATCAAAGATCGACAGTACATGTTCAACCGTGCAAATCAAGATTGATGGTGCATGTTCAATTATGCAATAGTGTGAATCAAGTTAACAAGTTAATGAGACCAAATTGCATATGAGGTTGTCACATGGCATAAACTTGTTAACTAGATGGATACTAATAATAGGGTCCATAGAAGGTATTGATAGGACCTAGGCTCACAAAGCTCTGATACCAATTGTCAGGATCCCTACTCCTTAAGAGCACACTTGATTACCTTTGTATAAGCAACTAAACACGAAATTTAACCAGAAGTAAAATGTAACTAGAATTTAGAAACAGTATATAATTTGAGAGACAATACAATCTTGTATTCAACTCATCCAGAAGGAAATACAATGAAGAAATCACACTCTTCCCACACCTCTAGGGCGTACCAGTAATTCTCCCTCAAGAGTTATCTCTCTCAATTACAAATAATCAACTCAAACACAGAGTTGTTGTTTTAACCAGTCAGTAACAATACTACCAGTACCACCGAGTACACACACATACTCCAAGTCTGAGTACACCACATTCTCCAAGTAGATCTCCCTGATCTTGCTCCTTGTTGTGTTGCTGATTTCCCTAATCTTGCTACCCCGCATATCTAACTAACATCGCACACACACACACACACACTTGCAGATCAATCAACCTTACTTACCATGTAGATCTTCTACCTGATCTTGCACAACCTACCGATCAACTTGGTCTTGCACACTTGTAAACCAAGATCTTACACTCGGGAAGAACCCTTGTTCTTGCCTCTCTAAGTCCTTATGATTCTCCAAATTACAATACAGCCCCATGGGTCTCTTAAATATATCCCATACAAACAATAATTAGACTTCCTAATTACAATAATTAGAAACGCAGACTCAAGACTAAAATTAGTCTTTACATGCAAACAAATGGTTCGTTAAACTAATTGCTCGTGTAACTAATAGTTCTGGAATCACACAAGCAACTGACGTCGGTCATTGTATATTTGGAGATGATCGACGTCGGCCGATCCATGACCGATGTCGACAGCTTTTGGTCTACCCCTGATTGAGGTTGGTTGGCCTGACTGACGCTATTTACTGTGACACTCAGCAACCTCCTCCATGTTTGCATACCTGTGAAGCTTTTAGCTCCACAACCTAACAATCTCCCACTTGGAGATAAATAGCTACACCTATACCTGTACATGTACATCATCTAATTTTTTTTCTTGGCTTGTATCCCTCTTCAAGTTTAGTCTTGAAGACCAACCACCACATATCCTGTGGTGCTCCTCCTGTCATCCAAGTAACTTGCCATATCTGAATCTACATACCCATGTAGAGATTCCCTGACCTTGCATAGCATGAATCCCTGCTGCTGGTCCCTCTCAGATATCTGAGAATCCACTGAACTACTTTTTAGTGCTTCTTTCTTGGATTGGCCATAAACTTGCTGACAACTCCTACTGCTTGGGTAATATTAGGTCTAGTACTCATGTACTTAACCTCATCATGTGATTTGGAACATTGTTTTATGAACTATCCATCCATAGGTGTGCTAACCGATTCTGCATCGTACACTACTTTATTCACACAATCATCTTGAGACAACATGAACCTGTGATCTTTCCTGTCTCTAGAAATACTCATGCCAAGGATTTTTGCTCCTCCTAAATCCTTCCTGGCACACCACTAAACTAATTTTACCCTTAGCTCATCAAATCCTTGCATGTATGAACCTGCAACAAGCATATCATCCACATACAGTAACAGGATAATGTCGCGACCATTATCCAACCTGGTAAAATAAATACAATGGTTACATTGACATTGACTAAAGCCATGCTTTGTCATACCCTTGTCAAACCTGTACCACTGTCTTGGAGCTTGCTCAAGACCATATACCCTGGCCTTCTATCTCACATGTCCATTCTCTTCTTTCTTTAACCTAGGAATCCATTCATCTTTCAGTGCTTTCATCCCGGCTGGCAACTCTACCAAATCTCTCATTTGGTTCTTTCCCAAGGAATCAATTTCCTCATTCATGCCATGCTTCCACTGTTTCTTGGATTCTACCTGCATTGCCTCTTCAAAACTTTTGGGTTCTTGACCATCAGTGAGCAACAAGTTCAAGTAGTATAAAGAAGGCGAATAACAAATTTGAGGCTTACTTACCCTTTCAGTCCTCCATATGGGCATTTGAGACACCTTGACAGCTTGCTGTCCACCCAAAATCCATTCTCTAGTCGACCCTAGTCTGCACCTGACCGATGTCGATTCCACGTCAGTGTCCACCTGCCTGACACCACCGACTCTAGTCTGCACATGATCAACGTCAATACCTACCTATTTGATGTCAATTCCACCTAACCGACGTCGGTAACTGTGTTTTCCTGTGAGTGATGACTTTTTACCCATGAGCTCACTTTGGATCATAACCTTGTCCAAACTGCCCTGCTCAGAATTATTCAGCCCCTTGAGCTGATCTCTGTCCATCATCTTCTCCATGAAAACCAAGGATTTTTAGTTCTTAAGTTTGTCAAAGACATTAGACTTCCTCTTAAGAACATGCATCTCATTCTCACTCATGTGACCAAGCCTACAAAGCCACATCTTTGCAACAGAAGGTGAATCAGTAATATAAGTAGATAGATAAAGAGTACCTACTTTCTTACCACACGCTAATTCAAGTGCACCCTTGGAAACATTTCAAGATTATGCTGTGAGAGCTACTGTGCATCCCTCATCACCCAACTTTCCTATAGAAATTAGACTCTTCTTCAAGACTGGGACCTGCATGACATCCTTCAACACCCATGTGTTGCCCATCTGCAATTTTAGCTGCACTTACCCTTTGCCAATAATTTGAAAAGGCTCACCAACCCCTAAATAAATCTTTCCAAAGTCTCCTTGGACATAATCATGGAAAAATACTCTATTTTGGGTTGCATGGAAAGAGGCAACAAAATCTAAAACCCAAGATTCTACTTTATCCAAGGAACATACAAGAGCATCTTGTGCAACAATACTTGCAACATCTGCTTCTTCATTTCTTTCATTCTGATCTTCTACCAACTAAAAATCTTTCTTTACCTACTCTTTCTTTCCATAATTGATCATTCTTGCTATTGAATTCCTCCATTCTTAGTATACTTTCTTCTTCCATTGCTTTACTCCCACTCAATCAAAAACCCCTGAGAATGACCTATAATCAACAAACACTTAACACACTCTGACCACTTGTTAGTGTACCTAACCAAGCTCTGTGAACCTGCAACCTGGCTCTGATACCACTTGATAAAACCTAGGCTCATAAAGTTCTGATACCAATTGTTATGATCCCTACTCCTTAAGAGCACACTTGATTACCTTTGTATAAGCAACTAAACACGAAATTTAACTAGAAGTAAAATGTAACTAGAATTTAGAAACAACACAAAATTTGAGAGACAATACAATCTTGTATTTAACTCATCCAGAAGGAAATACAATGAACTAATCACACTCTTCCCACACCTCTAGGGCATACCAATAATTCTCCCTCAAGAGTTATCTCTGTCAATTACAAACAATCAACTCAAACACAGAGTTGTTGTTTCAACCAGTTAATAACAATATTGCCAGTACCATCGAGTACACACACATACTCCAAGTCTGAGTACACCACGTACTCCAAGTAGATCTCCCTGATCTTGCTCCTTATTGTGTTGTTGATCTCCCTAATCTTGCTACCCCATAGATCTAACTGACCTCACACACACACACACACCTGCAGATCAACTGACCTTACTTACCATGTAGATCTTCTACCTGATCTTGCATAACCTGTAGATCAACCTGGTCTTGCACACTTGCAAACCTAGATCTTACATTCGGGAAGAACCCTTGTCCTTGCCTCTCCAAGTCCTTATGATTCTCCAAATTACAATATAGCCCCATGGGTCTCTTAAATATATCCCATACAAACAGTAATTAGACTTCCTAATTACAATAATTAGAAATGCAGACTCAAGACTAAAATTAGTCTTTACATGCAAACAAATGGTTCATTAAACTAACTGCTTGTGTAACTAACAGTTCTGGAACTGCACATGAGACCGACATCGATCGCTATCTGTCTAGAGATGACCGATGTCGGCCAATCCATGACCGATGTTGGTAGCTTTCGGTTTACCCCTGATCAACGTCGGTTGGCCTGACCAATGCTGGTTACTGTGACACTCAGCAACCTCCTCCATGTTTGCATACCTACGAAGCTTTTAGCTCCACAACCTAACAGGTATGTGGGACTATCAAGTGTCACAATCTTAAATGTAGATCAAAGATCAATAACCAATATTGAAGGTTAAATCTAGGATACTCTCGAGGAGCTTGATAGAGCAAAGTTGATCAAATTCCAAGGGGTATAGGATGAAGACACATGTCTAAGGTGACAACGATTAGGTTTTAAAATGAAATAGATAATGTGGCAAGGATATGCCACATAAGTGGACACATCAATTTGAAAGACTTTATGGACCCATGGGTTACCAAAGCAAACACTGTAAATTTATTTGCCACCATTAAAGCTTAGTTCTATGCAAAGGTCTACTTAGTCAGGTTATAAAGTCTGTCTTGGGTTTTGAATTTATGTCTTGTTCACCAGTAAATCCCAGTGCCTAAGGATCTTCATTGAAATTATAACTATAAGAAAACCAATAAGAGAATTGGTTTTCATCTACAGTGGACCTATGTTCAAGGTTTGGAGTAAGAGCATAGTTATGATTGTGAAAGGAGTGTTATAAAGAACACCAGGTGAATGAGTTCAAGCGATTGTCTAACAATGTAAAGAACATATCAAGATGAAGTATGGAGGAGTCTGGAGGTTGAGAAAGGCAAGTGGAGTATTTAATAAGATTTCAAAAGTCTTTAGAGACTTTTCTTTCTTAATGGATCATGACTCATCATCCTCAACAAGTCCTTGTATTATAGTGTGTTTCTAAGCTAATGAGAGGGATTGAAGGCTATTTATTCTAAGGAAGTTTATTTTGTTGAGCAAGGATTAGTGCTAATTGATCAAAATGTATGTGAGAATTCATGGAGGGTGGTTGTAGTTTATTTATTGAATTTTGATTGCATGCTTCTTCTTTCTCTCTTCCCCTTTTTTCCTATATCTCTTATTTTTCTCCTCCATTGAAAAAGGACTCTCACTTGACAAGGAAAAAATGTGTCAAAATTTGTGTGAAGACCTCTTAAAGCAATAAGATAATTTTTATTTATCTCTTACCTTTGAATTGTGTTTAGCAAGTTTATGCATGATGGCCTTGTGAAGAAGTTGTTGATGGTGAAAAATGTCACGCCAATGAATCAACCCATTCACTTATCGTGGAGGTCAAGATTAAATCGTAGTAGTTTAATCGTAAGGGACTTATGGCTGAAAATCAATCCTAAGACATGAAAACATGATTTTTTAAAGTTATGAGGATTTATTATGTTTAATAATAAATCTAAATCAAGCGTATAAATATTCATTAAGTCGATCAAATACAACATGAAAATCAATTATTTCAAAAAAAGTTACTCATAAACAATGTTTTGATCCAAGAAGTTAATATTATATAACTCAATCTCACATGAGATATAAACTATCATCTGACCTATCTTATAGAATAAAGTCTATGAATTAGATAATCTCTTGAAGGATAGAAAATTTAGATTGTTGAAAAATATATTTTATGTTTGTGCTCATAAATGATCATCCAAGATAACAAACAAGTAAGCATAAAAGATCAATATAACTCAAAAAACCAGATAAAATAAATAGGACAACAACTAAAATAAGAAAAGAAAACAAATAGTTAAAATAAAACATAAACCAACTAATTTAAATGAACTAAGTCTAATGAAATAAAACATTCTAAGTCTGGACTAACTCTATAACAAACTAATCTAAAATCTAACTAAGTCTAATCTAAAGAAAAAAAAGAAAACTAGTCTAGAAAACTTAAATTAATAAGCAAAAAACAAAAATAAACAATAAGAAAAGAAAAGTGAAATACAATATAAAATAGAATATTTGTGAGTCTTAATAAATAAGATTCATCTTGGCAAATTAAATCGATTATCAACATCTTTCATACAAAATATCCTCAAAAGATAACTTTTACAATCAATTAGATCAATAATTTGTCTCAAAAATGATATTTTAATGATTATTCGGGTTGAATACTTAGATTATATACATAGGAATACAAGCTACAATCATCAAAAGATATTAAACTTGACAATCTTCAAATAATCAAGTATAAATAACAATATAAAATTGGATATACTTGCGTTGTCTAAGCAATATACTCAACCATAAAAAAAAGTACCATTGGTTTATCTGCAAAAGTCATGCTATCTCAGATAAATTGAATAGAAGAGAGAGAGAAAAATGATTGAATTCACAAGCATATAAATCTTCAGTAGCTATGTTGTTCCTCCTCAAAATGAATCCTTGATCTCTTTTTAAACCTTCAAAGTTGGTTGGAAAAGAGGTTATAACTAACTTTAGTTAGTTATTTGTCAACTTTATTAATTTAACTTTAAAAGTTATTTTATCTGGCAGTTACAAATTAAAATTATTTAAAACTTTTAAAAATTCTTAAGAGATCAAATATTTTAATTTAGACCGGGTATTCCTAATGGGTGGGGACCCTCTTTAAGTCAACTTAAAATATTTACAATATCATTTAATCACTAAGTAATTTAATAAAATATCATATTAAATAAATAAATATTCCATATTAATATTATTGTATTTTCAATTTAAACTTAAAGCATATATATAAAGGTGAATTATGCCATGTATATAATCCATCTATTGCCAAACAATATACCCAAAAACTCTAAAAACTAAATTTTCTGCTCTTATTCCATGTGCAATACCATGCTTCCAAAAATAATTATTTTTGTGAAATACCTTGATAGTAAAAATATTTTTACTATTTCACATGAAAGATGAACCCAAAGTCTCTATGAAACAACTTTCAATTTACTGAAAATGACCATTTTAATTTATTTTTCATCTATCTTAAATTTGATGTTTAAATGACTATCAAATTGCATAATCTCTGGTTTGTGGTGATGATCAGTTGGCTGTCAAATTTAACATTGTAAAAATTCTTGTAGGTGATGATTTCAATTTTTTTATTATAGTAGAAGGAAATTGGAATAATTTCCAAAATCAAATGAAAACCCATTACTCATCTTCTGTTTACTATCATGATTCGATTTCCTGAATATCCAAAAAAAAAATTATTCTTCATAATTTGTCATATTCTCTTCTACCCATACTATTTGCCATATTTGAAAGGAAAATTTAGAAATCAAATACATTATCTTTTAAATATACCATGCTTTCAAAAATTCAAGATTAATGGATCCGACTATACATAGATTCTTAAATCTATAATTGAAAACAAATATGACAAAAGTTTTCATATTTCAAAGCTTGATCAATTTCACAAAATATTTTCTTGAAAAACCAATAATATCTGAGACTGTAAAAACGTTTCATCTAAAAAATGTATTTACATGTGGGATACACTAATGCAACCATACAAAATAACCTATGTGCCAAAATCCCATTAAAAGCCTAAAAATTTCAGCAAGCTGTATCTTATAGAATTCCAAAATAATAATGAAATCTTTCGACTGCACACATTTATCAATAATCATTGAACTAAAGATAGCTAGATATAAACTCTTTCTTTGTGACATTCATTATTTTTCACCATAACTATTTATGACTTCACAAACAATCAAAAAGATTGAATATTCTCATATATTTTACCTGAAACCAAAAATCAACACATGCATTTTGTCGACCACCAAAATATATTAAAAACTAAACCAGTTTTCACCAAAATAAAGCAAAGAAGTGACAGATTCAAATGACTATAACTTTAAGTGCCATATGATCTTTCAAAGTCCCATGCAAAAACTTATTTTGCTAAATTTTATCTCATGCAACACAACTTACATAATTTTTCAGATAACCAAAAACTATTTAGGATAGCCATGAGATATTTTCAAAACTCATTTAAACTATTCAAGGTATACCTGATTGTGCTCCTTTATATATTTTCTATCTGAAATCCTTCAAAATTCCTCTTTTCAACCTCAATAGCCCAATTAACTAGAGCTCCACTTCCATGAGAAGTTTGTCATAAATGAACAAAAACCAAGGAAATGAACACTTATATCTTCCACCCCTTTATCATAACTAACTTAGTGAGGTGTTTAATTTTCATTGGATTGTGTTTAACTAAGATACATTTGGAAACCTTACCAAATTTGATATCTGAATAGCCAAATTTAGTTACCACTAATTATTCATGTTAAAACATAACTAAGTTCCATAAATCGAGGCATATGTAAACTACGTTAAATTCCTATTATCACCAAATCTCCAAGGTGATCTCAAAGCATAAGAGATATGCTTTATTTTTAATACTCCAATCAACTCAATGAATACCAGTTCATTACCAATGAAACATTGAATATGCTTTGCAATTAAACCATCAACCTTAGACTAGGTAAAGAACATACTTATCTTTCACAAAAGCTTATGACTTAACGCCATGACCCAATTAGTTTGATAATATCATTTCAATACTTAGGATACATAATCCTAAGGTAGGGTGTTTTTGAAAGCACTTTATTACCCTTAAAACTAATGCATAGGAAATATTTGGACTAGGAATCTTAAATAAATAAAATAGAGAATTAAACATTTAGAAAATTTAAGATCCCTTTACACCTTTAAAAAAAAAATTAATCCAGACAATAAATCAACCCCAAAATGTGAACAACTTCAAAGTTTTTTTTTATGAAAGTGAACTCTCAAAGGAACCAATAAAACAATCATAATTGTTTTTCAAAAATGAAATGTATTACTTCAAAACCATCTTCCTTATGACTGAGATTTGCCCAATTGAGGTTCATTTTTCAACAGAGAACTATATGATAACCTTTTCAATTTGAATGTAATCTGATTATTAATTTATCTACAACTAAAATTGTAACATTTATATAATCATATACATATGCCAATTTTATTCATTGATCCATAAATGCTTTTCGAAACCACTATAATGAAGATATAAATCTATAGAATACAATAATCATTAAACTACTTAATTGAAAATAATGTGTATTCATAAATGAAACTAATTGACTTAGGATCCCCGATTATAGTTTTAAATTTTATGACCAAGTCATCACTAATGGCAAATAAGAGTATTAGCTTATTATTTCAAAAAAATTGGGGGGTGTGAAAAATAGACATAATAGAAGTGTTCTTCCATGTCCATTATCCTTTTTTTGCCTATTTTTAGGTGTTTTCAAGTTAGTTGTAGGTCTAAACTTGAGCTCTTTTTTCCATTAATGGATGCTTGGTGTGAATCTTAAAATTTATCTTTACTTCATTTATTGCTTAGTGAGCCTAGTTTATGAAATACTTATGCAAATTAGCTAGTTTGTGAGGTTGTGTGAGCAAGGATTGTCTTATGCTGCATCAATATTTATTTAATGCTTATGTGAGTGTCAATAAATTTGGTGGATCACCCCATTTAGATCTATTAGTTACCATTTACCCCCTCTCTATCCCTTCTCTAAGCATTAGTTTAGGTGACCTACCAAGAGGAAGTCAACCTTCTTTGGAGGTTTAACCTCACTATAGGATACCCACAGCCTGAAGTTGCTCCAATATTATGGCTGGGAGTTGGAGAGCCTAAATAACTCTCCTAAAAGGGTGTAATTCCATGCCACAATAGTTTTTGGCATGCCCAATGGGACCACTTTCAAAGAAGATTGGTCAAGTTTGATGCTGGTTTGATCAATTAGCAATAGTTATAGCTTTCATCTTTCAGTATTTGATGACTTTGAAGAACACTCAACATTCTAATGGCAGAGTCATAGCTATCTTTCATGTCAAAGGTGACTACAAGATCAACTTATAGAGTTATTCCCTTTGAATTTGTTGAATTACCTTTAATTTCACTAAAAAGGTTAAGATTTTTTAACACTCATCCCTACAAAGGAAAATTTCCTCCTTAACCAATTTCTCAATCTACCTCTGTATGAAAATCTTTGTTAGGTCATTTCACTGCCATGGTAGCCCCTAGAGCTTTCCCTTTTATGGATTTCAATGGTTAGAGTTCTTTAGAACTTAATCAATATGACCTTATCCCAATAACAACTCTTAAAAGTGTTCCTTACTTCATGGGAGACCAATCTATAACCCCTTATGAGCATCTTAGAGATATAGCCAAATTTTGTAATATTCATGATATCAATGATGACAATGTGGCCTTCAAATTATTGGAAATATCTTTCAAGGGTAAAGCCTTGGACTGGTATAGAAACCTTACTTATAACTCCATCACATCATGGGATCAATTAGGAGATGCTTTTTGCAAAAGGTTTGAAGACAAGAGTGATCACTTGTCACTTGCAAAACAACTAACCATAATCAAGAGGGCTCCTCATAAGGTTATACAAGATTTCAATACCAAGTTTAAAAAGACATGGGACAAGATTCTAATTTCCATCATACCTACTCCAAACTATGCTTTCCTTTACTATCTAAAATCCATCAATAATGATATTGCACTAATGATTCAGTCTATACGAGGAAACACACTACCAAATGCTTATGAGGTGGAAATCCGAGTAGAGAACAGTCTAGTACAAGCTGGTAAGCTTACATCTAGGCCATGAATGCCTTTATTTATTTAGATTCAATCACTTAATTTCATCATTCCTCCCCTTGCTTTCATCCCACCTATGCCAACCCTTGATACCATACCTATACCAAAGCAGGAAAAGGATTCAGCTAGTCAATCTGGTGATTCCCAAGAGCATAAGAACTTCTAAGATCTTAAGAACATGTTTTAATCCTTAGGAAATGAATTGGTGAATGTGAAGAGGCAGTAAGCCCAGTTTAATAGATCTTATCAAACTCCATATCAGCCTTAGTAGTAATCTTATAAAGCAAATAAACCACCCTAAAAAGTAAATTTCCAAAGACAAGGCCAAGGACAAGGGTAGCCTAACTATGTTAGGTAAAATAATTATAATTCAAATGTTACAAGTACCCATAATCCTTTGGTCCTTACTCTAAACAACATTGCTTAAGAAGGTGAGGGTACCATGACTTAGAAACAGTCATTTGATCAATCCATTGTCCCAAACGCTAAGTTTAATCAGGCTTTCAATGATCATTGGCATTAGGGTGCTAGCTATGGATTCAATCAAGTCTTATGGCTTATAACACAAAAAGTACCTATGATGGCAAAACTAAAATAGCATCAATAAGGCCAATTCCCTAATAATTGACCAAACCATTTGGGTGTTATAATGGTTAATTATGTATAATAAAAGTGTTATGCACTTAATCAATAGGCTAGTTCTATCCAAACATACATCCTAGTGACAACTAATACAAGGTTAAAAAGGAGGAATATGGATGGTAATTAGGAAGTAGTTAAAGATCCTCTTACTATTACTTCATTATTATCAAATCCAAAGAAGCCTACTGCTATCCCAAAGGTTCTACTAGCTCAAAAGAATCAGAATAAAGGGAATGCCTTTTTACCCCAAAACTCACAAGTTCAAAAGATGGTTGTGGTTCCCAAAGCACAACAAAAAATTGGTGGTTTGTCCATCGATATTGTTAAACAAATGAAAAATTCCAATGTGAGTGTGCCAATGTGGGACATGCTTTCTAGGCCTATTTAGGTGGATATCCTTCAAGAAGGTTTGTCAAAGATCAATGTTTTTGAGAAGCCACCAAGCAAGGAAAATGTGGTTCTTACCAATGCAACCAAGGGACTAATGAAGGACAATCAAATAAGGTGGTCAAACCTCCTCCCTTTTACATTTATATATCATTGGAAATTCCTTGGTACATAGTTGCATGGTAGACTTTGGATCAAGTGCTTTAGTAATGCCAAAGTCAATAACAAATCAACTTGGTTTGAAGTATGAACCCCAATCTAAATGTGTTTTGTAGCTTGATGGATCTTCCACCAAACCAACTAACATCATCAAAGGTCTAAAATTGACCCTTCATGCTTGTCCATGCTTGTCCTAGTGTTTCAGTGGCTTAGGATGTGTTGATTTTGATGTGCCTCCTCATTTTGCTTTATGCTTATCTAGAGACTTCACAACAAAAATTGGGGGTTATCTAGGAATAGACTGGTCCTACATAGCTTTCAAGACAAGGTATGGGATTAAGGTATCTATCAAAGCTAAGCCTATTGCACAATTTCACATTGAGACTTATGGGCTAGGTAAGTCAAATATCAATTGTACCATTCTTGATGAAGATGAACACCTAGTTGGTTAAGAACTAGACACTCATCTTGAAGGGATACCTGATATGTTATTAAATGAGTTATGGAGTGAAAATCATTTAATTAACCCTTTGGAAGGTGTTTAAAAAAGAGACATGAGATTCTATTACTTACATGAAGAGAATCAGTCCATGCCATCCCTCATTAGGCCAAATGAAGATACTAGTGGTTTGTGGAAATTTTTCTTTGATGGCTCAAAGAGCATACATGGGGTAGGTGCAGATGCAATGCTAGTATATCAATCTAATGATAAGTACTTCTCTTTTCATAGGTTCCAATTTAATTGTTCTTACAATGTAATTGACTATAAGGGTCTTATCCATGGCCTTCAGTGGGTTAGTAGGAGAGGAATAGGAGATGAATCAAGTAGTTACAAGTGCATGGGATAGTGAGTTGATAGTGCATTAGATTAGAGGATAAAATATCACAAAGAATCCCTTGATGAAATCATACAAACATAGAGTGTGGGATATACTTGAGGAATTTGAGGCCTTCAACATTCAAGCAATGCTAAGAAACTAAAATTAGCATGCTGATAGGTTGGTAGCTATGGGAACTCAATTTGACATCATAAATAAGTTGAAGGAATCCAAAGTGCAACCACATGTTAAAGTGGTGGTAAGACCATTCGTAGTAGACAATGAAGCTCATTAGCAGGTCTTTGATAGTGATAAGCAGATTGCTTATTTCTTACAGTAGGAAGTGGATTTTTCCTCAATGAACCAAGGTAAATTTCAACATCAGTATGAAGATCAAATTGTTCAACTGAGGTCTAAAAAACTTCCTAAAGGGCTGGTTACGCTTGAAGGTTTTTTCCACGAGGGAGACTATTTGAGGAAAGACAAGGCAATGATGTCAATTGATGAGGATACTTATGAAAGAGTTCTTATCCTCAAAGATAGGCTCCTCAAGCTTGAAAAGGTAAGCACTAAGGATAAAAGGCATGATTTTATTGAGCTTTGTAAAAAATATGCACACATCTTTACTTGGGAATACGGTGATCTGAGAGGCTTTGATCCCAAACTATCCCAACACACTATAGAGTTGGATGCTGATACCAAGCCTATTATATAGAATAAAAGGCATATCAACCGAAAAATTGAAGAGATAATGAGAAAAAAATTAACTAAATTTATTGAATATAATATCATCTTTCCCATCAAGCACTCCTCATGGGTAGCCAACGTGGTACCTATGAGGAAGAAAAATGGTGAGATTCAGTTGTGTTGACTTTAGAGATTTGAATAGGGTCTATTTGAAAGATCATCATCCCTTACCATCCATGGAGAAACTCCTTCAAATGGTTACTAGTTTATAACACTTATTTTTTTTGTATGGATACTTAGGATACAACTAGGTGCTAGTAAGAGAAGCAAACTAATACAAAACTATCTTCACCATAATGTTGGGTACATATGCTTATCAAAATATGACTTTTGTATTATCAAATGTCAGGGCCACTTTCTAAAAAGCCATGGACATGGCTTTCTAAGGCTTGTTAAATTAGATGGTGCTAGTTTACTTGGATGACATAGTGATTTTCTCCAAGAAGGCCAGTGAACACTTAGATCACCTAAGACTAAACTTTGAAAGATGCAGATAATATGGGATCTAATTGAATCCCAAGAAATGTGTGTTTACTATCCATGAGGGCAAATTCTTGGGACACATTTTCTCAAAAAAGGGATTACTTATTAATATTTTTAGAACAAGTGATATCTTGGCATTATCCTTACCTAAATATAAGAAGGGACTCCAGAGTTTTCTTGGAAAAATAAACTTTATGAGAAGGTTTATACCTAGTTTTGAAAATTTGGTCAAACCCATCACTATCATGCTAAAGAAGAATTAAGTGTTCACTTGGTCAAATGAGGGTAAAACAAAATTTGAGGCTATCAAGCAAGCCATTACCTAAGCACCCACAATCATGAATCAAATTTTCTCAAGGGATTTCATATTGTATTCGTTTGGAAATATTGACAATATATCAACTATGCTGATGCAAAAGAATGGTGGAGGACTAAACAACCAATTGCTTTTTTTAGTTAAAGGCTTGAAGGATATGAAGTAAGGTATAATTTTATATAAAAGCAAGTCCTTGTAGTGGTAAGAAGCCTTAAAAATTTCAAACCAATGCTCTCCAATAGCAAGATCTATCTTATGGTGTCTCACCCTGAAGTGAGAGACTTCCTTCTTAACAAAGATTTGAACGAGAAGAGGGTTGGTTGGATTACCAAGGTTATAGAGTATAACATGGAGATCAAGGTTACTAAGATAGTGAGAGGTAAAGGCTTATGTAAGAATATGATTGATGACCTTTAGGAAGATAAAGAGGTTGTGTTGGTGACATAAGATGACTCACAAATAGATGCGCCTCCACTTCACACTAGTTGACTCCAAGATATGACTTATTTATTGATAAAATGTAAGTGCTCATAAGGTATGGATAAAGAAAAGAGAAGGCATTTTAGACTTTGGTCCATACCTTATGCATTGGTTGATGGGGTTATATTCACAAAATACCTCAATGGAGTGCTTTTTAGGTGCATTGATGATGACCAAGTGACTAGGCTCTTGAAATAAGTTCATGATGGGCCCGTAGGAGGTCATTTTGATCCAAGAACTATAATATAAAAAGTGATGAGAGCTAGTTATTACTTGCCTAACATCTTCAAGGATGCCTATGCATGGATGAGAAAATGTCAAAAGTGTGCTCTCTTTATAGTTAAGTAAAGATTGGAAACCCTTCCTCTTAACCCAATTTAGGTAGAACAACGCTTCATACAGTGGGGTTTGGATTTCATAGGAACAATCAATCCACCTTCCAGTAGAGGACATAAATAGGTACTCACTACTACTAATTACTTCACTAGGTTGGTGGAATCAATCACCCTCAAAGATGCTAATGAAATAATAGTGTTGGACTTCTATGATGGCATAGTAATGAGGTTTGGTGTACCATCAATAATAATTTTAGATAATGCCTTAATATTTGTTGGCTTGATGACAAGTGAGTGGGCACTTCAACTTTGCATCTACCTTAGTACATCCTTAAATTACTACCCCTAAGGTAATGGAATGGTAGGGTCAACAATCAAAAACTTTATAAGGATTATCAAGAGGACTATGGAAGAGAATCAGAGAGTGTGGCACACAAAGTTAAGGACAACCTTATGGGCTGATAGAGTGACTCCTAAAGTTGCCATTGGCAACTCACCATTTGTCCTTGTATACGGGAGGGAAGCCAAATTGACCATTTATCTTGAGTTTCCTATCTTGGAGTTAGCCCATCATCTTGAGTTGATGGAGAGTGAACCTATGAGCATGAGGATGCTAGAGCTCATGGAGCTTGAAGAAGCAAGGGACCTTGTAATGAAGACACTAAAGTCACATCAAGCTCAAGTCAATAAATCCTTTGACATGAGAGCCATATCAAAGGACTTTAAATAAGGGGATCTAGTCCTCAAATGGGATTAAAATAAGGCCAAGCTAGGTAACTATACCAAGTTTGACATTTTATGGAGTGGCCCTTACTTGATCCATGGATGCAAACAACATAATGATTTTTAGCTTGCCCAGCTAGATGGAGAGGTATTATCCATCCCAGTCAGTGAGATTCATTTAAAGCCTTACAATTAGAAAAGTTTACAACTATTATATATGTTGTATATATTATAATAGTTTTTCATGTTTTCCTCTAAGTGCATTGTGCACATCTTTTTTAGTTGTGTGTTTCCTTTGCCTAAGTGCCTTGGGCACGGTGTTGTTTTTATTTCTTGTTGTCCTTGTTACTTCAAGAGGAGGTTTTTGGAGAGTGGACAACCTTGTATTTATTTTATATCATTTAGAAAGGAAAGACTTGTGACCTTTTATGCCCAATAGATCAAACAAGGCAACTAATCTATTGTATATCAGGTATGCAATCCCAGGAGGTCACCAGAAATGTTGGCTAAAATTGACCTACAAATGAAACTTTTGCTTGGAAGTGGAGTGAGAAGTTGATCAAAGTTCTACTTGAGTGGGTGATCTGATGGTGAAAGGAGAACACCAAATGTCACTTGTAAGATTTTGAAACACTTTAAGTAAGCTTTCAGGTGGATTTGTAGATTTTGAAGAAAAGGCCTAGAAACAGGTCTAAAAATACAAGTGAAGGTCCTCCCCTGTAGATTATTAAGGAATGAATAGATCAGTTTGGTTGTGTATCTAATAAGTGTACTTGAGAAGTTGACCAAAGTTGAAAGATTATATTAAAATTATGTATTTTTGTGCCATGAATATTCCCTACAAGTTTGGTGTCATGGTGTGTTTCCCATCTCAAGATATAAACCTTCAAAGATGATCTGGTAGTGTGGGACATAATTAAAGCCACAAGAAATAGCTGTTTGGATTCAAAAAAATGTTCAACAAGTTTTGAATTTTTTGAAACCTTGCTCTATCGAATCAAGGATTAATGACATATAGGTGATCAATTGAGACGATAAGTCAAGATAGATCTATGACATGCATTCAATCATGTAAATGGAGATATACTGGTGAACACAAGGTCAATAGGTCAGAGGATCATAAGAATGAATGTGGGACTACCATGTGTCATGATTATAGTGAATTAGTAGATCAATGATGCTCATTTGATCATGCAGATCAAAGATTGATGGTGCACATTTAACCATGCAGATGAAGATCAATGGTGCAAATCAAGTCAACAAGTTAATGAGCCTAGATTGCATGTGAGGCCACCATGTGGTGTAAGCACATTAAATGGATAAAGACTGACATCAAGGTCCATAGAAGTCATGTGGGACTTATAACTGTCATAATCTTAGATGTAGATCAAAGATCAATGACCAATGTTGAAGGTCAAAGCCAAGAGACTCTCGAAGAGATCGATAGAGTAAAGTTGATCAATTTCTAGGGAGGGCATAGGATGAAGACACATCTCTGTGTCGATAATAGTCAAGTTTTAAAATGAAATAGATATCATGGTAGGGAGATACAACATAGGTGGACATGTTAGATCAAAAAAATTTGTAGGCCCATGGGTTACCAAAGTAAACACTGCAAATTTGTATACCATCATTAAAGCTCAGTTCTATGCAAAGGTCTACTTAGGGTATAAATTCTATCTTAGGTTTTGAATTTATGTTGTATTCACCATTAAATCTGAGTGCCTATGTATCTTCATCAAAATTATGACTATAGGAAAACCAATAAGGGAATTGGTTTTCATCTACAATGGACCTATGTTTAGGGTTTGTAGTAAGGGCAGAGTTATGATTATGAAAGGAGTCTCATAAAGGACACTAGGTAAATGAGTTCAAGTGATTGTCTAATAATGTAAAGAACATATCAAGATGAATTATGGAGGAGGAGTTTGGAGGTTGAGAAAGGCAAGTGGAGCATTTAATGAAATTTCAAAAAGTGTTAGGAGACTTTTTCTTCTAATGGATCATGACTCATGATCCTCAACAAGTCCTTGTCTTCTAGTGTGTTTCTAAGCCAATGAGAGGGTTTGAAGGCTATTTAGATTAATGAGGTTTATTTTATTGATCAAGGATTAGTGCTAATTGATCAAAATGTGGGTGAGAATTCATGGAGGGTGGTTGTAGTTCATTTATTGAATTTTGATTGCGTGTTTCTTCTCTCTTTCTTCCCCTTTTCTCCTATATCTCCTATTTTTCTCCCCCATTGAAAAGGGAATCTCACTTTAAAAGGAAAAGGGAATCTCACTTGACACTTTTCCTATACTGTTAAATGTGAATTGACCATGTTAGATCTATATAACACTAAACAATGTAATGGGGAGAGCTTTTCCTCTTTCTTGCAAAGATGGTATGCTATAGAAAGCTGGTTCCCATGGTCACCTCCTAAAAAATAAATTATGGATTTTTTTTCAAACAATATTAATTCAAAATCAGCCTATCAACTACAACTCCATTATGCTACATCATTTGATTAAATCATATAAAATGGAGTACAAATTAAAATAACACTAGTTTCCAAAGGTACTGTCGAAATATTAAACAAGACAACTCATATTCAAGCCAAAAATGAAAGACCTAAGTTTTATGCAAAGAACAAGAACATTGTAAGGGATGGTGTAATTAATTTTAAACAAATCCAAATCACCCAACCTATCAATAACATTACTTACCTAGCGATAAACTTTGATAAGAAAACTCAAAAAAAAAGTTCAATCCTTTGGGAGCATCACTCAAAGTAATCTTTCGTAAGTTGTTTCCACAAGCATGTTCACATTTCAAAATACTAAACCCTTTAATTAAAAGACTCCAAAACTTGAGTTTTATATAGATAACGAATATTACCACTACCATAAAATTGAATGGCATTCCACCAACCATTGTATGCAACTCACGTACTATGTCAAATATTTGATAGATCGTGGTGACATAGAAATAAAGTATCGTACATTAACGTCCAATAATAAAAAATTAGGGATATATCAATATCCCTTTCTGAAGCATGTGTAGAGTATTACTAAACAAAACCAAACTCAAGACCAAAAAAATAATATCAACCAAGCCACTCATTCATTTGATTCTATAATCAATCATATTGACTGTATGGATCATTATGTTATGTTATCAAAATAAAATCCAAAGATTGAAACATCACCATGAGGTGTGAAAAAACTACCATTCAAAGTGTCCTTTTGCCTACACTTGAAGGAAAATATAACATCATAGAGTATCTTGGGAAAATTCCAGTCTTCTAAAGGCATCTCCCACTTATAAGGACATTTTGTATAAAACCTTGCAAGAACTAAAAGTAATAGAATATATAAATCCATCTACCTTCTAGGCACTTTTAGGACACTTTTTATATTAAAATTAAGTGAATTTCAACCACTCATATATTTCACCCATGGGTTCATCCCATAATTTTCCATTATACATAGAAGTCTTCATTTATAAACATAAAGTAAAAAGGATGTTTATAGACAATGTGCCAAGCTTAAATATTTGCACATTGAATTTGATAAAGCCTTTGAGACATTCTAGAATAGATTTAGAGCCTAACACCATTAATATAGAGGTAAATGATAATAATGAGTGCCGATCAGTAGGAACTATCTATCTTCCACTCATGATGGTGTCTACCATTCAAGAAACCCTCATTCATGTTATTGATCTAGATCTCTTGTACAACCTAATCCTTGGTCGTCCATGAATCCATGCCATGAATGTCATTCCATCCAACCTCCATCAATGTTTAAATTTTTCTCATGATGGTATGGAAGTTACTATTCTAAGTGATCCTTAACCCTTTTAATATTGCAATATATTGAAAGGGAGATATCAAAATTCAAATTATCTACCATTTATGAAAGATACCTATAAACCTACCGAGGAGTCACCAAAGCTTTCCAATTATAACTCTCTACATCACTAATTATCCATCTACATACAAAAATCCATCATCCTTGTCCAAGTCCACATGGCCAACATCTAGATTTTCCATTATGGATGCAGGTATGAAAGAATATGAAATCCATGATGCCCATTATCTAGGAAAAATTCATATGTTCCCAAAAAAACATGGTAAGCCCCATCATATAAAATAAACACAAGTGGTTTGTAATATTGAAAAAACATATTTTATATAAGGTGGGTTCCTTTCTAATGAATAGGTTGAATATTCTAACTCATCTTGGTTCTACTCTGGTATATTAGCTACATGTTTACAAAGTAATCAATATCCTATACCTAAATCCAGTATGTGTAATATCATGAACTATAAAGTAAAATGTTTTAGTCTCCATGAACAAAGTCTCATCCAACCTATAATATCCACAATAAATGAATCCTTTTAAGGCATTGCATTCAAACCATCTAGTGTGAGCATATGAAATTATGATAGTCACTCTTGTACCACATTTGACAAAGCCTCTTTAGACACTAAAATGAGTTCCATTTATAGCCATTTTGAATACTTAGTGTTAGAGTAAGGGTTTATTATTTTCCCATAATTATTTATTATGGGTTTTTTTTCCTCACTTTGAGTTTTATTACTTTCATGGATAAACTTGCTTAGGTGTACTTGGAGTTACAACTTGATCGGAGTAAAATACAATAACTCTTTTGACTAGATATTCTGGGTATGGGAGTTACTCTTCCATTCTTTCCTCTTTGACCAATTTTAATATAAATTTATAGGAATATTTACACATGCACTTCCTTATATGTGTATACACATAATATTTTCAAACTTTATCAATTATTGATGCTTTCTATCTTGTAAGACCCTGTTGAGTCTTAATATCTTTAAGTGCATGCCTTAAGGGGTGCATCTAAAAAGGAGTGGGAAAACCATTGGTGCTTCATAGATTGTTGTCAATTATTTCCACTTATTACCAATCCAACCACCTCCTAAAAACATTCCCCTAAGCTTTGTCTCCTCTTTTTCACACTTCTCAAATATTTTACCACCTTCATTAGCCCTTTTCTTAGCCTTTTTTTTTTTGACAATTTACATGACTATGTCAGCTATGTCGACCTTGTACTCTTATTAATAAAAATTATTTATGGTCTAGGTTAGCTCTTGGCCAACCTAGCTCGTGACCTAGTGAGTTTTTACCAATAATGATACTAGGTCGACTGGGTTGACCTTGTTGATCAAAACTTTCAGAAGGGTTTAGGGTTAGTTCTGCTTATATAAACACATCTATTTCGCCATTATTAAAGAGATGCCAAGAGTTATTATTCATTTTCACTTATTTACAATATGATATTCCACCATTCTATTTGAGGAGTCTTATCTTAGGGTTTTTACTTGGAGAAGATTGTAGTCTTGTGGAGAAGTCTTGGATGTTTTGTCCTTTCTTAGTGATCCTTACAAACCATAACAACCTCTTGCAAAGCACCTTTGGCCAAGGGAGAGATTGAGTCTCGATAGGTTCATATTCTAGGTAAGTATCTCTAACTTTGCTTCTCTCTTTAGTAGATAGAAATAGCATAAATAATGGCTTTTGAATAATATTAGTCTTCTTCTCCATTGCATTAGGGTTTAATCTATACATAACTTAATTATGATTTTCCTATGCATGTTTACTTTTGTTGTTTATTATCTCCACTTTGTGTCACAAGCTTTGGTGTGAAATAGATTAGATTTTTTTGATTTACTTATTATTAATATAGTGAATATGAAAACATATGACTTAATTAGGGTTATTGCATGATTTTGCTTGACTAAAAGCTTTGGAACCCTCCTTAGTGATATTATTATGGTAAGAGATCCCCTAATTTGATCTAGTGGATCCATATTGGTCATGTTCTCGATTATCTAATTTATCCCCAATCAGAAGTGTAAGTAGGATCTATCTTCTCTGAGCTAGGATTGATTTGTGGATCTGATGTATTTTTGATTGCATATATTTTGGTAAACTTGACGTGAAACTAACCCTTATAGGTTCTGTTTCACGCTTTCATTTCTATCATTTTATTATTTTTTCTATATTTGTGATACTAGGTCGACCATGCCAATATAGTTTCTAACTTATATGCATATGTTTAACACACATTCACATCAAAATGACTTTTTTTTCTATGTAGGTCTTTATTTGATATAGGTTACTGGATCACATAAGTTGACATAGTACTCTTATTCAGTTGCAGACAACAAACTATGTCAAACATGTTGACTTAGTCTCCTATTCAATCTAGAATAGTAAACTAAGTCATTCAAGTTGACTTAGTATCATATTCAACATTCATATAATAAACCAAGTCAACTAGGTTGATATAGTCATCTTAAATAGGTTTCAACAAATAGGGAATTGTAGAACTAGGTTGACCTAATTGACACAGTTGGTAGAACTTAAAATCAACATTCAAGACACTTCAATAGAGATTTCATAGTCCTTAGCATCTTCCAACCCACCAAAGTTCCTTTCTTTCTCTCTCTTTCAATTTATTTCTTCCTTATAGTTTTGTTTTGTAAAGTTTGCAGTCTTTAAAACTAAAATCATATAATATTCTAGGTCGACCTTGTCAATCTAGTTTTGTATCCTGTCTTATGTCTAAAGACTAGGTCAACCTGGTCAACTTAGTTCTTAAAGATTATTGTATTTGTAGTATAGTAGCGACCCTATCAACTTTGTTATGTAATGTTTACATATGTTGTCATCTGAATCGACTCTGTACTATTTCTAAATTGGTAATTAATAACTACATGCTAGTAATTAATTCACACTTTCACTTTCAATTATTGTCATGCTTAGAGTAGCTCACATAATCTAATTAGATGGTTTTTTAATATACTATTTAGTTGCTATTTTTATGCTTTTTCTCGCATACACTACCAAATCACATAATTTTAAAATACATTTTAACTTTGATCTATACAAGGCCTACCTTCTTGGATTTCATCACCAAGGGGGAAATCGACTTGGTTTTTTAGCCAAGTATAAACATGTGGTTAATGGTATATATTAGAAAATCCCCTGACACCCTTATCATTTTAGGATTATGAAGTGAGGGGGTAGGCCTCAATACCAAGCTGGTATAATTGTCAACATAGATCCCTTTCAACCTAAACATTCTAAACCATCCATAAATTAATTTATAGTTATCTACTTTCAACCAACTTCCCTATCATACTTAAAATAACAATTTATAATAATCTAAAAATATTTAGGATGACCACTTAGCTAGCATTTAATTTTCAATTGACTGCTTACTCTTTGATTATTGTATGTTGTATTGCAAAAACTTGCATTGACTAGTGTTGGTGCAAGGTTTTGTGTTGTGTGCCAATTGGATCATTCTCATTAATCGCATTGTTTGTGTGTTTTCTTTCACTTCTTATTTCAAATTACATTGCAAAATATTTCCTTATTTCTAATACTCTATCATTCTATTCGATACAGTGTCTTACAGATTTTTTTTCTTCCCATTTGTAGTACTAAGTCCACTTGGTCGACTCTATATCCCTCTTACCAGTCAGTTTACATTACTAGGTTGACTTGGTTGATCCTGTATCCTTATCAGATTAAGTTTTTCCTAGTTTATAGTACTAGGTCTACTTAGTGGTTTACTTTAAGAGGCCTTGATTGAAACCTCCTTAGGTTTGTTTAGGTGAATTAGATTCACTCTGTTGGCAAATCAATATGCATAGAGCATGTGAAAAATTGCCCTATGTTTTTTAGTGGTGTCATAACACTAAAAGGGCTAGGATGGCATTTCACTCTTAGGCATCATTATGTTACCATAAGTAATTGTGCTCTTGAGTATCATTATGCTATTGGATGTCATTATGCTATCAAGTGCTAGTATGTTACTAAAAGGCAACATATTGGTAGTATGCTATCATACAATAGTATGGTTCTATGTGGTATCATGGTGCTGTATGACACCATGCTGTTATATGACACTAACATGTCACACAACACCATGTTATCTCATGACACCATGTTGTTGCATGATACCATACTATCACGTGGTACCATGCTATCACATGATGGCCTATTATCATGTGGCACCATAATTCCATGTAACCCCTTGATACCACATGACACCATACTATCGCATGATGTTATGCTATCATGCAGTGCATTACTACCATGTGATAGCATGCTATCATGCACTAGTAGTGTTGTCACTTGATGTTGCTACTAGTAGTATTACCACACAACACTATAATGCCATGTGGTCCTTGGTGATGCCAACTAATTTCTCTGATTCCCTACCTTGCTTATAAATAATGCTATAACAACCTCATTTAACACTGCTTAATTTTTTTAACATCCTACCTCAACTTTCCTACTTCTAACTCAACCTATCTACTTATACTAACTTGTTTCCAATGACTTCCACATCCACAAAAACTAATAATTAGCAAAGGGCGATTCAAAATTCTATTTTCAAAAATATTTTACATCTAGATTTCCTCTTCATGCTGGATGAGCCCAAAACCTTTGTTAAGTGGATCAATCAATGCTAGATTAGAGGCCTGATGCAGATGCCTCAATGTGATCTAGCTATCAACAACCAGCTACTGTGATCTTTGGTTGGGTGTTTGAATTAGATTAAGAGCCATTTCTATGTATGATTTAACAACAAAACCATATCCTTTGGCACCTCACCATTGGATATCCATAATTTGATAGGTTTTCTACATTGTAATGCAAGTCATGTTAGCACCAAGGTGGTGTTATCTAATGATGATAAATATTATTTGGAGTTAATTTACAAATTGTCTATTAAACCTATTGGTAAGTGTTGAATTTATTAATGAAATTGATTTTTTTATTATTCTTTAATCATTTATTATAAATAGTTTGGTATCCTAATTCAAATGCATGTTTTACTTCTATTTTCATTTCAGCTAGTCAAAATCAAAAGGGGATCCCCGTAGAAAATATCAACAATCTATTTCTCAAATCTATTGCCCATTTCTTTCAATCAAGAATTGTGTTACAAGGAAGACCATCGAACATTCCCTTCTGGGCTGTTTACTATATTTTTTGTTCTCTTTCAGGTGTTGTTTATGACTGGTATACCATTATTTCTAGTAGGATTAGGGTAGAATTGAATTTTGCTTTCTCAAAGGACACTTGCATAATTTCCTCTTCTAACTACATCCTGGCCTTGTACTTTGAGGCCTTATATGAAATCCAAAATATTGCTATTCCCACTACCCTTATCCAAAAATGAAAGCTAATGTTTTGTCTGTTGAGGAACAAGAGGTATGTTTAGTTTTTCTAAGCCTCATTTTTTTGCTTTATATTTTAAATTTTAATATTTTTTACCCTATTATTTGTTACAGGTAAGAGTGCATGTCTATGACATAAGAAAGTAGGCTGCAAGTAGAGGTTGGCATGCTTTGGAGGGCTCTGGGGATACCCAATCCATGGAGTCTTCCTTTAATTCCTTTTGAATTATGAAATGCCCAAGAACTAATTCTATTTCATCTCCACTTCTAGGTTCCCCCAAATTTCTTTTCAATGTCTTTTTCTTGTTTTATTAAATGCAAAAAAATTATATTCATATTGTTTTGTTTTTGCAGTTGACTCTCATATCATTATTGTTGAGTATTCTTCCACACAACACCATCAATCTTTGCCATTACAAATTTATTTTTGATTTAAAGTTTGTTAAAATTTTCTAGTTAATTAACTACATAAATTACTCATTATGTAGCCACTTTTAAAACTACCAATGTCTCTCCCACAAGTGCATTGAGACGACAAGGGTTAACTCCTACAAGGACACTAAGAGGGGAAGAGATAACTCTGACAAGGATGATCAGAATGGATGATGTAGTCACCCCTACAGGTAATAACATTAACATATTAATTTTGAATTAGCTTTCATTTTATGTTTTTGAATTTACTATTTGTGAATAATTTTTTTGTAGTCCACCCCACATCTATGAGGAGACCTCAGAGTATGCCACCACCTCACCATCCATCTAGATTTAGAGAAGATGGAAGAACATCTCCCTCCCTACATAAAGTCAAGGCACTCTATAGATTTTTGATTTCCTAAAATTCTCTGTTGGTAGCCTATCGAATGCAGATGGTCTTACATGTTTATAGGAGATTGTTCTTGATGAGGAGTTTCTTGGCATTGAAAGTGGGCCTCTAACTATTGGTGGATTTAATCCACATCAATTTATTCAAGTTTTTAATGTACAAGGTCCTCGTATGGCTCCCTCTTCCCCAGCTATCTCTTCCCCAACCCACACAAATAATGTCAATGTTTTTGAGGATTCTTTCACTATTTTTTTATTGGACAATTTAGTTTCAAAAAACTTGCTTGCAAATTTGAAGGATGGTCTTATTGGTGAATTTAATAATTTAAAAACATGGGAGATAAGGGCAAAATCCCTTATCAAAGAAATCAATACATGTTATCATAGCCACTATCAAAGAGTGAATTTGTTTTCTTTTATTCAAAATGAACCCTCAAAGATTGACGCTTTGTTCCAAGAAACGCAATCTAGATTGATCTTTGTAGATAATGTTTATAATGATAGGATTTTAGATATTATGATAAATAGGTTAGAAAATTTAAATGGAGAAACCCAAGCATATTTTAATAAATAGGCTAAAGATATCAACCTTGTTACCATTGCCCAAGTAGAGAAAGATAAAGCGGTGGTAAGTTTTCTTTATGTAACATGTATTTTGATTATTATAATACCTTTTTATGTGCTTGACACATCTATTATTTATTTTTTGCAAGAAAAATATGAAAATTTGAAGCAAGAAGCACATATTCTTAATGTGCATTTGAAAAACACCCGCAAAAGTATTTCCTTGGTAATTGCATTGAAGGAGAAATTAGTTCTGTTAAATTAACAAAACAACACATTGAAGAAGATAATTAAAGAGCATGGTATGGATCCCAACATTTTATTAAAACAAAAAATAGATTTGGATCCTAAAATTATTTCAATAGGAGATGTAGTGATTAAGGAGAAGGTGATTCTTGCACAAATGAATTATGCTACAGAGGATCTTCAGAAGGAGGGAGTGATAGTGGAGGATTCATAGGTAGATCTAGACAAAGGGGTTTCCATGGGTGGGGATGGCAAGCAACTAGCGGGAGGAGAGTGTCAATCATAAAAATGATGATTTGTCTAAGTTTATATTGTTCACATGATAATTTAAATTGTTTAAAATATATTCTAACAACTAGAACATTAAAACCATCCATAGAATATATAAACTTGACCACTATGTTATATAGTTTATATCATGTTTATTTGAAAGAAACTTGCTTTATTAAATGATATTTTACATTTTTTCCAAATAATCTTATCTATACAAATTTAATATTATACACACACACACACACACATATACATATACATATACATATACATATACATATACATATACATATACATATACATACATACATACATACATATATGTATGTATGTATGTATGTATGTATGTATGTATATATATATATATATATATATATATATATATATATATATATATATATATATATATATGTATATATATATATATATATATATAATTTATATAGGTAAGAGTATTTGGAAGAACTGTAAAATATCATTTAATAAAGCAAGTGTTTTTCAAATAAACATGATATAAACTATATAATGTAGTGGTCAAGTTTATATATTCTATGGATGGTTTTAATGTTCTAGTTGTTAGAATATACTAGTGGTCAAGTTTAATGCTCTATGGATGTTATGGTTTTATGGTTTGAATGAATGGCTATAATGTTATAGTAGTTTTAGCCTTGAATGCATTGTTTATATATTATATGAAGAACAAGTAGAGTAAATAGTCTATGGATGGTCTTAATGTTCTTATAGTTGATATATACTAGTGGTCAAGTTTAATGTTCTATGGATGATATGGTTTTATGGTTTGAATGAATGGCTATAATGTTTTAGTAGTTGTAGCCTTGAATGCGTTGTTTATATATTCTATAATGAAAATGCTGAGTAAATATTCTATGATTGGTTTTAATTTTTAAGTAGTTGAAATATATTAGTGGTCAAGTTTAGTGTTCTATGGATGTTACAGTTTTATGGTTTGAATGAATGGATATAATGTTATAGTAGTTGTAACCTTGAATGCATTGTTAAACTGATCTACTAGTTATATGAAGCATTGAATGCATTGATTGTGGTATAATTTGGAAATATGTGAACCCAACCATAGGCAAAATATTTATAGTTGTAGTAGTAGGAAAAATAGCCTTTGGTATAATAAGTATTCTATGGATTTATATTGTTCTAGTAGTTATAAGATTGAATGCATTGGTAGGAGAAAAAGCGGAGTAAATATTGTATGGATGGCTTTAATGTTCTAGTAGTTGATATATACTAGTTGTAGCTTTTGAATGCATTGACATAATGTTCCAGTTATTGTAGCCTTGTATCATTGTTAAACTATTTTAGTAATTGTAGCATTGAATGCATTATTAATGTTATAGTCTTCTAATAGTTGTAGCATTGAATGCATGGTTAAACTGTTCTCGTAGTTATAACATGGAATGCATTGATTGATTGATTATTAAAAATGTGAACTATAGGTAAAATATTTCTAGTAGTTGAAGTATTTAAATATTGTAATGGTAGAGTAAATATTCTATGGAATTGTATTATTCTAGTTATACTATTGAATTTATCTTTACTATTATATATATTGTTTTAGTGGTTGTAGATTTGAATACATGAAATTTTAGTAGGACAAAAAATATTGAATCTGATGTATTGAATAAGATTCATGATTATATCATCCAGGTAATAGATTACAAAATTTAATGTATTTGAATAATATTGAAGAAGAAATATTTTCAAAAATAGTAATTTCTATACTTATCAAACTAAGAGCTAGGTAACGAAAACAATCCTTGAGAAGCTTGCCCATCGTAAGATTGATTTATAGTTACCACGATAGTGCCATATTGAATCTTGATATTTTCATGCTTTGTAGAATATTAATGAAAATTATGATTGTTAATGAAGGACAAGCATTGCAAAGATAAAGTTCTATTTGAAATACACAATTTTAATAGGGCAAAAAATATTAATTCCAATGTATTGAATAAGATTCATGAGTGTAACATCCAGAAAATAGATTACATAATTTAAAGTATTTAAAGATGAAAGAATAAGAAATATTTTAGAAAATAGTATTTTCCATACTTATCAAACTAAAATTTAGGAAACTGAAACAATCATCGAGAAACTTGTTCATCATAAGTGTGATTCACATCTACCATGCTAGTGTCGTATTCAGTCTCGATATTCTCTTCCTCTGTATTGGTAGATGTATTTTTCATGCCTCTTATTTCAAATAGAGAACTCCATGTTGCCATTACTCTATCATATGGAAACTTGTCTACATAATAACATGAAACATATAGTCTCAAGAAAGTCTCTATATTTTTATCAAATCTATTTTTAAGTTTTGATTTCATGAAGGATAATGCACTAAACACTCGATCATCTTCCACAGAACCCAAAATAATTGTTTGAGAAAGTTCATATAATCTAAAATATTCACTAATACTTTCTTGTAAAATGCTACTTAGATAATTTTTTTTTCATAGACGAGTAATGGCACCATTTTCAGTTGGGTCACTTAAACACTAAAATTGATCCATCATTGTAATCCCAAACTGTGTTGACTGAGATGTAAGTAATTGATTATTTGAATACCATTAATTTGAACTCCATTCACATCAAAGATCTAAAAAAATGCATAACAATTATACGCATTTATTTTTAAAATAATGCACTGATCTGTTCTTCACTGTTAACATTGTTCTAAAAAATGGGATTCATAACTCCCATGCCCTCCAACAACACATCCCTTTGAAAATGTTCTTTGATCTCAATGGATAAACTTTGTGATATTTTTATCAATTTAATTCCTATTTTATATAAAACAATATCATATAGTAAATGTGTCACAGGTACAACTTCAGGCTTAGCTCCCATAACTTTGATTCTTCTAAAGCATGTGTGCATTGGGATCTCAATGCCATTTATCATGACACAAATATGATCATATATATTTAATTTCAAATAAATCTTTGGATTCTAAAAATTATTCAAAAATTTCCAAGTTCTAAAAATAGGTTCGTGAAAGCTTTTATTTGATGGGTACAATATATCTAAACATTGACATATACGTTTTCTCAAATGTATGAATTCAATAATATAGATAGATCTCTCTTAGGCATGTTTCATTAAATAGTTGATTTCCTTCAACATTGGCAAAATACCACATAATGTGAGTAAAGTTTTCAAATCTGTTAAATGACACAAAAAATCTTTTGCTTTGTCAACTTCACTACAATATTTATTCATAAACCCTATCAAAGATGAATATTCCTCAAAAATTTTGTAGGCAAGTTCATACATGGAAATCCATCTGATTTCCACATCTTTTAGTAGTTTTTTACCATTTGTCACCCCAATTGTAAATTTTTGGAACTCCATGAATATTTTTGGACTACTTGACATGTATGCATGCAAATCATGAATAAGCTCTTCCACTTTTGTGACCTTATTGAATGTGCTAATAATTTTGTAAGCAAGATTCATCCTATGTGCCATGTAATGGATTGCAATAATAAATAGAGAAATTGTTATTTACAAGAAAACACAAAGGCCCTTTCTATGCCCTTGCATCACCAATGCACCATCAGCTCCAACACATATTAGCTTCATAGCTATGGCATAATTATCCATCCCAGCTCTCTTAAATTGGCTACAACTAATTTATGGAGTTTTTAATTGTTGTAATTTTCTACTATTTTATGAATAGCTAAAAGATGAGAGTGCCTTGAATAGTTTTCAAAGGTATACACATGCATGCAAACCCATGTTGTGTTGTCAACTATAGTGACCTCATCGATGGACAAAGAGATAAACAGTGATCTCTTAACCCTTTTTTTCAAATCTTCCATCTGAACAATTGCTAGACATTTTGCCATTTTCCAAGCACTGTTATTCGACCAATGTGATTATGGAATATCCAAAAACCCATTATGTTGAAACAAAGTTTTTTAATCAATAAAATTAGAAATGGGTCTTCCATTTTTTAAAATTTGGAAAATAGTAAAGAAATGTACATATTTTGCCCTAAGATTAGACTGCATAACTTTTCCAAATTGTGCTTTTATAGTTCCCCCTTTCTTAACAAGGTGTGTTTGTCATTTCTAATCATTTTCATATTCATGTGCATATTTTACATGCATGAATTTTTCTCTATTTTTCCATTTGTGTGTTCTTATTATCTATCCATCAGGGTGCTTCATTGATATATATATATATATATATATATATATATATATATATTTTCCCACAATGTTTCTTAATTGTGTCCAATTTAAGTTGCATTTTATGTTCTTTTCCAAGTTTTCAACTGCAAATTATACATTTGCATTCATTTGGAGGCTCATTACCATTTTGTGGATCTATAGGTTCTATAAATGGATATTTTACATCCCAGTCAACTTAAAAAGACCTTCCTATTGGCCATGCACTTCTCTTCCTCTGTCTACTTTTTTGAATGGAATTTTCAATAGAATTTTGTGTCTAAAAAAAAACTACATTTCTCTTGTGGAGTGCCTAGAGGAGTATGTTCTAATGAAGTGCCTAGAGTTGTGTCTTCTAGGGGTGGCATTTCATCAATAAAATATTTATGTGGTGAGAATCTATTGGAATTAATTGTTTCTAATGAAATAGTCTCAATATCCATGTCAATTTTTGCATTGAAATAGTTTTGTTATTATTCTATAGTGAAAAAAATTAATTGATTTTTTAAAAAAGATTTAGAATTACCTGTATTTGAAGTGTTTGCAGTTTGCATAGTTATTTTTTTTGAATTTTTAAAATAAGACATGATATTAGATTTTTATGGTATTTCTTGTTGTGTTTTAGCCTTGTTGGTACCTCCTGATGCTTGATTTGTGTTGCTAGGTAGTTTATTACTACTGGCTTCCTTTTCACTATCGAGCAATAGGTTATGATCATGCCACATAGATCTACCATGTGACATACCACTGTCAAATGCCATGTTGTAATCATGCAACACCTTACTATCAAGAAATAGAGTGTTGTCATATGGGACATGGTATCTAGTTGACCAATTACTATCACATGACACATCACTGTCAAGTGGTAGATTACCATCATGTGACATGATGCTTTCATGTGATAGATTACCATCGCATGATAGATTACCATCACTTGATAGGTTATCATGATATAGTAGACTACCACCATGCAACACCATGCTATGGGGCATATGATTTACATTATGGAATATTATACTGGTGGAGGTCAAGATACTAAAAGTAGTCCAATGGTAGAGTATGACCTCAAGTCTCTATATTTGCAACCCAATAAAAAAAGATACTTTAGTGGTAAGTTCATGCCTTGAAACCTTTGGGAATATATGTACTATATATAGATGACAAATTACATGGATATCCCCATAATTATTATAAATTGTTAGCGAGTTGGCCCCTAAAAAAAATGACATCTTAAAATTTTAGGTGAAAGGGTCATATGTTGCACCCTAAAAAAATGCCAAATTCAAAATCTTTAAAATGAAATATTTATGAATTAATGAATATTCACCACTAAAATTTACCCTAATTGACTCTGTATTCTTACTATTGTCCTATCTATCTAACTTAGTTCTCTTTTTTTCCTTCTTTAGCATTCTGTTCATTTCTTCAAATCATTATAAAATATGGTATTAGATTCTTCTTGGGTAACATGAATCTATTTAGACACTATACGGGGTGTTCTTTTCTTTTTTTCTACCTCTTTTCAGCTTTTAGGGCATCTTACAATGCCCATCCACACATTAATCTATCCTTTGGGGCATATTGCAATTCCCACCCACATATACTTTCAAATTTTGGGGCATATTATGATGACCATCCCTATATCCATTTTACCTTTTGGGCATCTTGTGATGCCCACTCTTACTCTAGATGACATGATACCAAACTAATTTAACTTCAAGAAACCTATCGAGACACATAGGCTTGTATCTTACGTGTTCATCATAGATATAGCTGTTAATGTATATTCCTTTCCTTATTTTTCATTATTTCTATATGCTATCTATATAACACTTTTTGTACGATACTTTCATGGGTCTCACCCTCTATAGTAGTTTTCTACTTTCACAAACCTTAGTCCTTCCTTTTTGATCCTTTGGTTTGCCCTTTTTCTTCATGAGTTGAATTATAAAACCTCAGATAGGACCCAATATTCCTCATGATGTACTTTTATCCTCTTTGTTTTCATACTTTTTACACACTTTTTTACACTCCTTGGGTTTCTCTTTTGTGAGTTGCATTATAAGACCGTGGATAGGACCAGACCTTCCTCACAAATAATATATTTTTATTATTGCATTTATTTTTATAATACTTTGTGTCACCCTCATGGGTCTCCCTTTTATGAGTTATAGTGTAAGACCATGGATAGGACTTGAGATTCCTCATAAAATCACCATCTTATCATTCCTTTTCTCGAATGTGCTTTTCAATGGTTATGAGTTTTTGATCTTTGTTCTCAACTTTAGCCTTTGATTCTTTTAATAGATGAAATTTGTACTACGATATATGTTAGTGTGTTTTCCTACATTTACCTCATTCTTATGATAATGAATCACACTTTTTCTATCATTATATTCTTTATTTGCCCTTTGTCACATTTTTCACAATTTTAAGTAATTCAAATTGTTTCATGTTTCATTACTCTTTATTTCCTTCCCTTTCACTCCACATTGGATAAAACAAGATCAAATTTAAGATAACACATTTCAGCTAAATTTATGAGACTCTTAGACACCGTGTTGTCTGAGTATTCTCTCTTAGTAACTAAGTCCCAAGTATTCAAATGAAAGTCATCTTTATCACCCATGTTTGGTTTTTGAAATTTGTATGGAGGAGGAATATAAAAATCCATCAAGAAAGTTAAAATCCAAATCATTTGAAATAAAAAGCAATGATATACAAAGGGAAACATATAAATCTCAAAAGTCAAAATCATACCAAAAAATGTGATTACAAACACATTTATTATTTCCAATCAAAGTTCAAACTCCATAGTTAGCCTCATAATAAAGTTGGGGTCCATTGGGGTGTGGTAGGCTAGTAGATTGGAATAGGAGAATTCAATAAACTCTATGGTGCTACATGCTTTCTCATGGAAGTACTCAATCTTTGTAGTAGACCGATGACTCTATAAGGAGTTCTAAAGAATGAGGAACATGTTGTGGGAAGGTAGGTCCATTTTAATTTTCATGCATATAACCTACATGAGATGATCTACATACTTCATTTATTGACTTAAGACTTATGTGGCTAGGATAAGTTCTTCAGGGTCCTTAAGGGCGAAAGTCCTCTTATTTTGAAAAACCTAATTTGAGTGTATTAACTTCGACAAATAGTTATTCTACCTTGGTTTTTCCTTCACTCTCCCCTCCACCCATTTCATTTCCACCCTTGATAGGAATGTGTGATTCTAAATCTATTTTCCCTTTTTCTGTACTTCTTTTTTATTCACATATTAAAAACATGATATCACTACTTTGTTTCAATTTCATCTATCTTTAAAGAAAAATAACATGTATGAGCAACTATGGATTACTTTATTTACACCATGGTTCTACATTTATAAAAGTGCCTTAATTTCTTTTACCATTTGATATTGTTGTACCACCATTTTTTTCAAACACTTGAGTCTATTTCTACTTTCATGTACTTATTTCCATTATTGAGTGAGGTTGGCTTGTTACTTCTCACTCATTAATATTGCTTTCCATTTCATGCATATTTTTCCATTGATGATTGAGTAAGGATTATTAATTCTCACTCATCAATGTTATTTTACCATTTTTGCTTGCCTATCTTTTTTTAAGTAAGGATTGTTACTAATTTTACATTGATGATTGATTACCATCTTTTTTGACATGTATCCTTGGTTTGACTTGGTGAGTTTGCCTTTCTTACATAAGGTTTACTTGTTTATGTTTTTTGGTCTTTATTAGCCTTGGATTTTTAGTTTCCCAATTTTTTCTAAATTTTGACTTGGTCATTTGGTCTAACATAACACTTATCACCCAGTTGAAAAATTTTCATCCACATAGCACTAATTATCTTAGCTTTCCTATTTTTATTTTTATTTTCTTTAGTTTTATATTTTTGGGTTTATTAAAAGCAATCTCTGCACTCTCCACAATTAAAAATACAAACACAATAGACGATTGTCCATCGATAAAGGTAAGTCAATGTACGCATTACATTTACTTTTTAGTTATTTAATTTTTAGTCATTTTTCTTTTAGTTATTTTTGATTTAAAATAATGCAATGTGTTTTAGACACAACATTGTATCTTACTATGTTCTTTCTCGAAGAACCATCCCCTATTTCACCTGAGTGACACATGATGAGCTTCGAGTGAGACATATGTATGCACATAATATTTTCAAATTTTATCAACTACTGATGCTTTCTATCTTATAGGAACCCATCGAGTCTCAATCTCTCTAAGTGCATGTCTTAAGGGGTGCACCAAGAAATGGATTGGAAGACCATTGGTGTTTCATAGGATTATTATCCCTTATTTCCACTTATTACCAATCCAACCACCTCCTAAACACATTCCCCTAAGCTTTGTCTCCTCTTTTTCACACTCCAATCTGTTATCACCTTCATTATCCCTTTTCCTAACCTAAAACCTCTTTTGATAGTTTACATGATTGTGTCAACCTTATAATCTTATTATCAAAACTTATTTAGGGTGTAGGTTGACTCTTAGATGACCTAGCCTGTGACCTAGTGAGTTTTTGACAATAATGATACTAGGTTAACTGGGTCGACACTATCAACCAATTTTTTTGGAAAGGTTTAGGGTTAGATCTGACTATATAAACACATCCATATTTCTATTATCAAATAGACATCAATATTTATTATTCATTTGCACTTATTTATAATTTGCTCTTCCACCATTCTACTTGACGAGTCTTAGCTTAGGGTTTATACTTAGAGAAGAATCTAGTCTTGTGGAAAAGTCTTGGCTTTTATTAGTGATCCTTACAAACTAAAACAATTTATTGTAAAGCACCTTTGGCCAAGGGAGAGATTGAGTCTCGATGGGTTTGTATTCAAGATAATTATCTCTAACTTTGTTCCTCTTTTTAGTAGATACAAGTCACATAAGTAATGGATTTTGAATAATATTACTCTTCTTCTCCATTGTATTAGAGTTTTACCTATACACAACTTAATTAGGATTATATTATACATGTTTAATTTTATTATTTATTACCTCCAATTTGTACCATAAGCTTTGGTGAACACTAGATTAGATTAATTTGCTTTACTTGTTATTAGTATAGTGAATATGAAAACAATGGACTTAGTTAGGGTTATTACATGATTTTGCTTGGTTGGAGGCTTTGAAACCCTCCCTAGTGATATTATTATGGTAAGAGATCCCATAATTTGGTCTAGTGGATCTATATTGGTCATGTTCCCTATTATCTAATGTATCTCCAATCAAAAGTGTAAGTATAATCCATCTTCTCTGAGTTAAGATTGATTTGTGGATCTAATACATTTCTAATTATATACAATACACACATCTCACATTTGTGAGCCTTTATAATGAAATATTGATAATTTGGCTCCTATTTTATCTTGTGTAATATTCTTGCATACTGGTTTCATTTTCTTTCAACTACATTGTAGTGTGCACTTACTTGATTCATGTGATCACTCTACTCATGCATTCAACTTATCAAGACCTTGGACTCTACCCCGATATTGTATTTGAGCCACCTTGGTAATCATGTGTTTGGTTTTTTTATTGTTGTTAATCTATACTTGAAATCTCAAGTTTTATATTATTAAGTTTTCAATGTTTTGTACAAGCATTGGATCTCTCATGTTTTTAAGCTCTATTATGTTAGTATTTCAAAATTTTGAGGAGGGTTGGATATCTTATTTTGTAGTTAGGTTTTTTGGTCTCTAATTTTTTATGTAGGTAGACATCCATCTTCATTATGGAATTTTGAAATTTGTGTTTGTGAAGACAATTGCTTTTGGACATATTGAGTCGTGCCTTCCTCAATTTTGGTATTTCTCTCTATGGTGATTCGAAGTGTAAATCTATGTGTGAAAAAGGGCATTTAATGCTAATCATATACTCAAATACATCTCATGGTCTATGTAAAGATGCCAAAAATATCCAGAGAGGCCTAACAACCTCACTGGAATAGCCTTTGGTTATGGTAAGGGGCTACAACTAACCCTCCTATGACCCC
This sequence comes from Torreya grandis, assembly GCA_037957365.1. Classification (NCBI taxonomy): domain Eukaryota; kingdom Viridiplantae; phylum Streptophyta; class Pinopsida; order Cupressales; family Taxaceae; genus Torreya; species Torreya grandis. The sequence goes on from JARHVA010006319.1 coordinate 694,459, forward strand.
CTGATAATTAGGCTTTGGCCATGCCTGACACATGTGAATCACGGGTGAGTTATTCAATAGTAGAACCAAAGGTCTTTGAATTTTCTATATTCCAAATATATTTCAAAAAATCTTTATTCTACCCTAAAAATAATTGTTTTATTTATTTATTTATTTTTAAAATAGGTTTTTCTTTATTTTACCCCTTAAAGTGGAAAGTTGTCATTGGGTTGCACATGTAGAGAGGTGCATAGAAAGATTAGTTAAGAGTTGAAAATTACTTTGTAGAGGTCATTGGTTCAATTCCATCCCTTGTATGTAAGGCTATTAGTGCATTTAGATTTTATGATTTTTAAATTAAAATAGGCCATTAAAGACAAGAAAATGATATATTGTGTAACTTTTGATTGGTGACTTAGAATCGAGTACTATTTTATTCAAAAGTGCATGTTTTTTCATGTCCCATCCATTGGTCTCATCTATTTTATAAAATTCACTAAAATTATAAAGTTAAAAAACCATGGGGGTTTGATCAAAATTAATTTCAATGGGGGTGTTGTGTCATGGTTCATCTTATGCATTTCTTACAATTTTTTTATTTCTGCAATAAACAACAACTTTAACTACTATTATAACAAATTAGAAATGATGTGCATGGCCTCTATATGTATAGATTTTTGAGAATGTCTAAAATCAACCTGAACCATCCATCCTGAGATTGAGATGTGTGGTTGAGGATTAATTCCGTTTTAGAATTAAGTTTATAATTATCCTCATCATGACATTGGAAGAAGGGGTAATTAAGAGGCATAGAGGGCATCATAGAAGGCATTGATGAGGCATGGAGGGCATGAATCTTGATATTTATGGCATTTGTGGCCTAGGGATGTCTTCCCAAGAAATAAAGTCACTTGATGATGCAGATATTCAATATTCATTTTCAAAACAAATTATTCCATAAGTTTCCATGGAATTATTAATTAGGCCTTGATTTGGATTAATTATCTCTTAAGCATGTTTAAGAACTTTGTGCACAAATTACTAATATTGATCAAAATGCCTTGTTATTGGTCCAAAATTCCACTAGATTGGAATTGAAAGTCAATGCCAGATGCATTGGAACCATATTCCCATTTAAGATGTTACCAATAGAAAATAACGAAGGCACGTGTCTCATGTAAGAGATTTGATAGGAAAGATCAATTTAGAGCACTTAAGTGCAAAATTGGCATTTTGACTTAGAATGATCTGATCAAAGTTAGCTGACCCGTAAATTACATTGCCCCATTTAGGGATATCCTGGCTAAAATTAGCATTTGAATATGTCAGTTTTACATCATTTAACATGTTTTAGTATTTTTAGACCAAATTGTGCATTTTAGGTGGAAATTGACCAAAAGCCTGGTTGGAGGTTATTAGTGGCAAGATTTAGGTGTCTACAGTTTACCCCTATTTGGGAAGGCATTGCAAATCGTAGGTAAAGTAATGTCTTCTCAAATAATGAGAGATGGTCTATATGCCAAAAAAGAAGATGATGATTGAAGAAAAAAGCTCTAAATAGTTTTTGGGAAGCCTATGATGACGCCCCCTCGAGGGAGTGGCCATCACATTTGTTGATGGATGGTCCCTCGAAAAGAAACAAGAAGAAAGGTGAAATTAATCCGTGGTTGAGATTAATCCAAATAAGAAAATGTTTGTATGTATTGATGTAAAATGGATGTTGACTTGTCCAAAGGTGGTTATAATCAAGAATAAAAGTTAAAATAATGATTTGCCCATAGGTGGTTATAATCATTAAGCAGATTTGGATTGGTTAAAACTGATGGTTCCCCAAATAGGAATGATTAGCAAGTATAACTCAAGGATATAACTTGGAATATAGATTAAAGATGAGCAGGTGCAAAGTGATGAAAGAGATAGATAGAGGAATAAAATTGATTATTAGAAATGATTTAGTTATAACTACCAATGAGGAGATGCTCATCCTGATTAGCAATGACACAACTAGAATGGCCAATGGGTTAATTTGATCAAGGTGGGATGGAAGTATTTGTCAAGGTGCCAAGGAGAAACTTCTATGGCTCCATTGATTATAGACCTTTTTGAAGCTAATTTTTGTTGTAGCATGTGATGGTAGGTTTCATGATAGAACACCATGAATACTATCCTAAAATATGCATAAAGATTGACTCTTGATCCAATAAACACTCAAAAATAATACACCACTGATAAAAACCATGATGATAATATTTACGTATGAATATGGATAGACTCAAGAATAATGTGCTAAAGGAATCAACCAATGAACACATAGAGACTGAGTCAAGGCAATAGTGCTAAAAAAAACAAATAAACAAGAAAGCAAAAAAATAAATAGACAAATAAAAAACAAACAAACAAACAACTTGAAATAAACAAACAAATAGAAACCCTAAAAATAAAAACAAAAGAAGTCATCCTAACAATGGCCATCCCCCAGTAATGTAGATCAAGGATAATTGATTAGGCTTAGACAGAATAAATGTTTTTGGATTTTTGAAATATTATAAATGTTTTTGGCATTTTGATGTATGTTAACTCGATTAAGAATGACAAGGTACTGCTCATAAAATGGTGAGAGCATTTGGCTTAGGTTGCTCACAAAATGATGAGAGTGTATGGAAAGGGGGACTGAGGTGACCTCAACATGAATTGAGCATGACCTACATAGTCCTAAAATGACTTAAATTTATAGTAACTCCATCCACACAAAAGGTAGGAAAAACCAACTAGGTCCTAGCAAGTTCTTAAATCTAGAAAATGGCCAGTCAAATGAAAATAGTAATGACAAAGTAATATGGCAAAGCATGATAAATAAATGTTTCCCCTAGTTTGGCCATAGGTGGCTATAACTTGATAGAATGACATAGGTCAATGATACTAATTTTTTCATAGGTGGTTATAATTAGTAACAAGACTAATGAAACATTGATTTTCCCATAGACGGTTATAATCAAGCTCACATAAACAAACTTGATATATGACTTGATTGATTGTTGAAACTTGATTGGAATCCCCCCACAAAAGGTGTGGGAAGAACCAATGTAACTAAGATCAAAATAGGATTGGATAGGATGACTAAAAATAGGCTTTGGTCTAGATTGGAATGGAATGGTAAAATAAAATGGTCTTACTTAAGATAATGATGGTTTGATAGATTAGATAAAATGGCAGTAGGTTTTCCCCCAGGTGATAGGGTGAATAACAAGAATATACGACAATGGAAAATGGATATGTAACAATGGCAATGGCATGGCAATGCCAAATAGTATGGTACATGTTTTTGGCCTGGGTGTGGTTTTTGATTTTGTTGTTCTTGCTAAGATGGAGATGCATGTCTTGATCAATAAATGATACAAATAGAATAATCGATCATGTTAATTGCTAGCCCACACCTCATCTAAATAGTTAATCTATCAGGAAATGGATGTAGATTTGGATTTCAAGAATGTTGTTGTGACCTTCATTGGTCATTGATTTTGATTCCTTCAAGTGTCAAGATAAGGTATCTTTGTAGCCTTTACATAGGAAAGTACAACCATGGATGGTAAATAAGGACAAGTAATAGATGGTAGGTTTGATTATGAAATGGAATGGTAGATAATAATGTAATGTATAATGGTTTGGAAACAAATGAAGATTAGGACTTTTAGTCACATGTAATGTTGATGATGTCAAATTTGACATAATTTTGGTTGTGATAGGGATGAAGACTTGTTCTCTCGATAAGACCACCTAATTTTTCTATTGTTTGATTTTGAGAGTAACTACCATCTAATTAGGTTGTAGATTGGAAGCTATTCTAATTTGATCTTTGATTTTGTCTTCATCAAGCAGTGAAAAACTTTTATGCTCAGCTATTAAATGCTCAAAGAGATTTTCACCAATGAAGTTATCTTGATTGTCCCATAACACCTTCAATAAAGTTTCACTAAGGAATGTTGACTTTTGACTTTGATTCTCTTCTAGTACTTCCAAAAAAGTTTCACTAGAAGATGCTAAGTTCTGACTTTGATTGTCCGCTAGTATCTCTAAAAAGGTTTCACTAGGAGAGTGCTCTTTTACTACATGAATGTGGTCTTGACATCCTTGCTCTTCTTTAACTACTATGTCACCATGGATGCAGTTTAACAAAGTGTGTTTCTGTCAATCCCAATTGACACTTATGAGAAATGTAATGCCAATAATATGGCTATTTTATTTGATGGTAATAGCCTATGGAATGGTAATGGAATGGGAAGAGGCTGCATAATCCTCATAGAAGATACTAGGATAACTTGTGTCGAAGCTAAAATACTCATCCTCAATAACCATATAAAGATCATAAATGTATTCAAATTGATATTCAAGGCATGTAACCAATGTTGTAATAACCAAGAACATATTCTTCTAAATCTGATTCTGACTCAAGGGACTTTGAATACAATGTTCAGACTAATGTTAATTCTAATTCTAATACTAAATCTGATGTTGGTTTAATAATAGAACCTAAATCTAACTTTGATTCTTCATCTGATGGGTACTCTATTACAATGATGTCTTGCTAAATATTTGGTATTGGACAAGTAATACCCTATGATGGCATAATGGGCTCCACAAAAATTGGTTTGTCAAAGTGAGACTCCTCTAGGATAGGAAATAGGTCAAAAGATAACTCCTTAGAGACTAACTTATCAATAGGAGGCTCTTGAAAAATAGGCACATGGTCAAGGTAATGATTTGCCCAAAGGTGATTATAATCATTAAGAAGTGACTCAATATAGACTGGTTCATCAGTGTGAGACTCTTCGACAACTAGTATAGGATCAATAAGTGATTCATCATAGTTTGAATTATCACAAGTGGTTGGTTCAATAAAAACATCTTATATTGGTTGGTTGTCTTGGATTTGGTTTTTAATGAGTTGTAAAATACCAGTTTTGAACATAGCTTGGTCTTTGAAGGATTGGATCAATTGAGATTTGGATAGGATTGGTTTTGGATGAGGAATGGCTTGTGGTTAGATAATGGTAGGGCATTAGGGAGCATGATTGCTCACACAAACTAAAGGATGAAGTCCTAAAATGGTAATTATAGGGTAGTGTGGGGCTTGATTTCTTGCAAAAGCCAAAGGACTAGTCCTGGAATGATGAAAGGGTGTTGTGAAGCCTGGTTGCTCGTACAAGCCAAAGGACTAGGTCTAGGAATGGTAATAGTATTCCTTAGATATTATAGAGATTGATAGTTTATATAATCTAAAGGAGGGTTAGGGATAGTAAATGATCAGATAACAAAAGGAAATTATGTAGCTTGATTGTTTACATAAGCCAAAGTATCCAAGTCTTCCTCATAAACCATATCACCCTAGTGGTGAGTTGGCTCATAAGCTGGTTCTTGATTGTGTTCCATGTACTGATTATTGTAAAGAGGATATGGATCTGTATCCCAAACAATATTATCTATATTTGGGTCTTCAAATTCCTCACAAGCCTCTTCATGCCAATCAAGGTCTTGTTTTGGATTTTGTGGATTTTGACTATGTTCCCCATATGGAGTATTATAGGGCATTATATTTTGTGGATTTTGACTATGTTTCCCATGTGGATTGTGGTCAGATAATGGCAGGGCATTAGGGATCATGATTTCTCATAGGAGCTAAAGGATGAAGTCCTAAAATGGTAATTATAGGGTAGTGTGGGGCTTGATTTCTTGCACAAGCCAAAGGACTAGTCCTGGAATGATGAAAGGGTGTTGTGAAGCCTGGTTGCTCGTACAAGCCAAAGGACTAGGTCTAGGAATGGTAATAGTATTCCTTAGATATTGTAGAGATTGATAGTTTATATAATCCAAAGGAGGGTTAGGGATAGTCAATGATTGGATAACAAAAGTACATTGTGGAGCTTGATTGCTTGCATAAACCAAAGCATCCAAGTCTTCCTCATAAACCATATCACCACAGTGGTGAGTTGGCTCATAATCTGGTTCTTGACTATGTTCCACATAATGATTATTGTAAAGAGGATATGGATCTATATCTCAAATAACATTATCTATACTTGGGTCTTCAAATTCCTCATAATCCTCTTCATGCCAATCAAGGTCTTGTTTTGGATTTTGTGGATTTTGACTATGTTCCCCATATGGAGTATTATAGGGAGAATAATAAAACTCCTTAAAAAATATTTCTCTATAAGGGTTCCTAGTGGGATTTTGTGCGGCCATTCTATCATAAGTTAGATGTACGTGACTGCACCATAATTGTAGTAAGACATATCTACATAAATGATGAAAGCTCTGAAACAAAAAGGCTTAGAGTTCTACAAACTCTGAAAAACTATGTCCAAAGGAAAAATATTTCAAGCTTGGTCTAACTTGGTCAAATGGTGGAGCTATATCTCCAAAATTATTTGTGATAAGACTTGGCATAAAATAGCCTGACATCAAAAGTCTAATGTCAAATGTCATATGTATAGAAGGTCAAGTGTCTGAATAAAAACTAGCATGTGAAAGGTCAAGGTCAAAGTGTTCCAAACAAGGTCTAAACTAGGAAAGGGAAAAGTTGAATTGCTAGGTCTTTTGTTGATACATGTAGTCAAAAGCTAGGCTCAAATAAATAAGCATATGCTAGGACTTTTGGCCAAACAATGTCAAAATCTAGACTTGAAACAAAGGCTGATGTGATTTGATTTAATCTAACAAGTTTGGAAACAACTTTGACATAAACTTGACACGCATAATCAAACATAAACATGATCAGTTCACATAAAGCATAAGACAAAAGGATCTTTGAGAAAGGATGTGTTCTCCCAAATAAAGGCATGAACAATGATGAGGATAGGTGCTAAATAAACAAACCATCAATAGTTTTCAAATTTGAGTAATTGATTAACCAAAGTTATGCAACCCAAAAGAGAAAGATCGATGTATTATCCCCATGAATTGAGGCCTAAATAAAAATCAATCAATGTTTGAATCCAAACTTGGCAAGGTTAATTGAAAACTCAACATTAAAGAATAAGATTTGACCAAATAGGCTAGACAAGATTGGCTAGCATGACAACACATGACAAAGGTCTAAATGGTATACATGACATGGTTTGAAACAAATGGTTTTTAGCACAAGGTAAAACAAGTCTTAAAATAAATTGGGTAGCCTAATGGTGTAAGCATGCTCAAATGATGTGATATATGTTATTATTCAAAAGACTCAAAGGTAAAATGGTTTTAACATAATTTAGGCAACATAACACTACCCTCCTCAACTCAAATGACACACACATACACAAGTTTAGAAAAAATTTCAAGGCACAAGTATGGTGTAGAATGGCCAGCATAACACCTCTTTAGACAAAAGAGGGATGTATAGACAAATTGGTTTTGACATGGTTTATGAAAAAACAAACAAGTTTGTCTTAAAAACACCAAGTAAGATAAATAACCAAAATACACTAAGTATAATCATCCAAATCCTAACAAGGGTATGGCAATGTGGGGTTGACTAAACTAGCAAGCTTTCTAAAATTTTTAGGGGAATCAATTTCATAATGACTTTCACATCAAACAATGTAAAATAAAAGCACAAAAATTGGGTGATCGTGGTATTGACTAGTTGTAAAAAGGTCTAGTCCTTTTTACAACCACTACATCCTGCTGTTCACTCAGTGTAGTGTGATGTCCAAATGTAGATTCGTCCCATGTGCAACTCAGGAGTAATTAAAGTCAATGTCAGGAGATGAAACCCTAGGTCAAAGCTTCCCTAAAGAATTCATGGGAGGTAATGACGTCCCCCTCACAAGCCAAGTTTGCATAAAAATAAAAGACTAAGAGAAAGACTTTAGGGTCATTTTTAAGGTCACCCAAACTTTGACGAGTTTTAGACGACATTCTTTCTAAGCCTTGGACCAGACTTTTTTCAATAACAATGGCGCTCTTGATTCCAAAGGTTCCCTAAAAGGGACAAATGGAAGAGCATACATACAACACCCCTCTTTTTGCCAAACAAAAATCTAATTTAAACAACTAAGTGAATAAAAAAAAGCTTGGAAAGGTGAGTTCATTTTTAAGCCCAAATTCAAAAAATGAGGTTGTGTTCATTTGATTCCTTGGTCTTAGTTGTAACTTTGAAAACTAATCCTAAAAACACTTATTTAAGCACCTTAAATGTTACTTTAAGCACCAAAATAATGATTCTAATTCATTTTTAAGCATGAAAAAGGTGGTCTAAACATGTTTTAAGCAAATGTCAAGCTTGGTCCTGCAACAAAAATGTTAGAATGTCCTTTAGCCTTGAAGCTATTTTGGGTTTTATATAATGAACTTCAAAAAAAGAGCTCTCAGGTTTGTGTTTCAAGAAAAACATAGTGACCAACATCCGTTCTATACTTTATTATGGTTACACTTACTAACCAAAGACATTTATCTAACTGACATCAGTTATACCAATAGTGACTGATGATGGCTATGCCAATCGATGATGGTTTTACTAACCAACATCGATTACCATGTAAACCCATGACAAAGAAAAATGGCAAAACAAAGTTAGAAAAGAAATTTGCAAGAGTTTTAATGATCCAAATGAAGATTTTAAAATTACATAATGATCTTCTTAATGTGTGGGATGTGTTTAGTCCCATCGGATGTGCCATTATGTGAACTAGGAATTTGAATCAAGAGAGGATGGTTAGTATCATGTTAGTGACAAAATGAAAAAAAAATGAAAGAAACACACTAACTAGCATAATATCTCTAGACTTAGACACCAGGGAGAACTTAGTTAACAAACATGAATAAAAAATACAACTAAAATGTAAAATAAACTCTCTTTTACCTTCCTTGGATGCTCCAAAATTCTTGTTGTAGTGGCTTGCTCAGCTTGTACTCATGAAGTCTTCATCAAAGGAGGCTTGGAAATCTCCGCTTCTCCTTGGTACCTTTGTCTTGTGGCTTGATTGGCTTGGAATAAATTTTGAATGGTAACACTAGTTGCAATAGCTTTTAGAACCAATCTTGCATTATACCTTTGCACAAATTAAGCTTATAAATGATGTGCATGGCCTCTCTATTTATAGCTTTTTGAGAATGTATAGAATCAACCAGGACCATCCATCTTAAGATTGAGATGTGCGGTTGAGGATTAATTTAATTTTATAATTATCCTCATCATGAAATTGGAATAAGGGGAAATTAAGAGGCATGGAAGGCATCATGGAAGGCATTGATAAGGCGTGGAGGGTATGGATCCTAATATTTGTGGCATTTAAGGCCTAGGGATGTATTCTCAAGAAATGAAGTCACCTGATGATGCAGATATTCAATATTCATTTAAAAAACAAATTATTCAACAAGTTTCCATTTAATTATTAATTAGGCCTTGATTTGGATTAATTATCTCTTAAGCATGTTTAAACATGTTATGCACAAATTACTCATATTAATTAGAATGCCTTGTTATTGGTTCAAAATTCCACTAGATTGGAATTGGAAGTCAATGTTAGATACCTTAGAATCATATTACCATTTAAGATGTTACCAATATAAAATAACAGAGGCATGTGTCTCATGCAAGAGATTTGATAGGAAATAGCAATTCAGAGCACCTAGGTGCAAAATTGGCATTTTGACTCAGAATGATCTAATCAAAGTTAGCTAGCCCATAAATTGCATTGCCCTATTTAGGGATACCCTAGACAAAATTGGCATTTGAATATGTCAATTTCACATCATTTAGAATGTTTTAGTGTTTTTAGGCTAAATTGTGCATTTTAGGTTGAAATTGGTCAAAACCCTGGTTGGAGGTTATTGGTGGCCAGATTTAGGTGTCTATAGTTACCATTTGAAAACTTTCAACATGGAAAAGGTGTCAAGAATACTAAAAATAGTTAGATTCAAGTTTGGATTTGTAAATCCCCAATAAAGAAAGAAGGCAAATTTCAAGAGATTAATAATGAGTCATTGAAGACAAAAGAGAACTCCTACACCACCTTTCAAGAGAGTATCATCAAACAAGGCCAAATCACGTAGGAGAGAAATATATGAATATTTGCTTGCATTTCATTGATGTTTTAATCGATCTCATGATTAAATGATAACCGTCATAGGTTTCATACATGTCTTCCTTCTCTCTCCTCTCTATTCTCTTATATGTACTCTTGCAAGTGAATTTGAAAGGATCCTCTAACTGGTTATGGTGTAGCCCTACCAAAATTGATACTGATTCTTTCTTTTGAAGTGAATACAAGTTGATTTATGCCTTTTTCATCTTGTATCTAGTGTTCTTATGATGAATTGTTGATGAAAGGTAGTGATAATGTTCAACTTCTTTGTATTTATCCTCTTCATTCTTGCCTCTTTTTGAGTAAGTCATCTTATTACAAGGCATATAGTGTGTTTCAATTAGTTTTTTAAAGGTTAAGCATGGAAATATTCACTAGTGTATTATTTTAGACCTATTTATTATCCCTCTTGATTGATGTATTAGCTATAACCTTTGTATTGAAATACTTATGTTGGGAGGACCATTTGGAGTTCTGCAATCAGATTTTAGTCTTGTTTTAGTCCATAGTAGCAATCATAAACAAGTAGAGGATAACTATACTTTGGTACATCACCCATTTTAATCATTGATTTCATTCTTTATTTCTCCTTTTTTCTTGAAATTTGAGTAGGTGTAGTATTAGTTTAGGTGTAGTATTAAGGGAATTAGCACTCTTTGGAGGTTCTCTTTAGTCATAGGCCACCCACAATCTTAAAAAGTTCCCATTATGTCAATTGAGTGAGGAGACATAAAAAAACTCATCAAAGGGTAAAAATCAAAGTGACAAAAGTTTTTGGCATGCCTGATGTGACCAAAGTTTAATAAAATTTCCCAATATTGATGCTAGTCTTAGCATACTTGTAGCTATCATAACATTCTACATTCAACATCTAATGATTCTAACAAGATTTCAAGAATCTTGGTTACAAGATTAGTGTCTAGTTTTCATGCCAAAGATAACTAAAATATCCTCTCCTAAGGGTACTCCTTTTGAGTTTTTATAATTACCTTATCATTTAGCTAAGAAAATGAGATTTTCTAGTACACACCCTTATCTAAAAATGTCTTTTTTTACAAGCTTATCTATAGAAAGGTTTTATCTACCTCCAATTTTCAATATGGTAGTGCCTATAAATCAAGTTTTTGTTCCTTTTAATGGTGGAAATCCCCTCAACTTATCTCAGTATGATGATATCTCTATTACTACCCTTAAAAGCATTTTTTATTAGAGAGAATTCCACCACTCCTATTGAACACATAAGAGACATTACTAATACATGTTTTATGCATAATGTTATACAAGATAATGTAGTAATCATATAGCTAGCCAATTCATTCAAATAGAGGGATATTCAATGGTATAGAGGAATGAGGCCTAATTTTATTACTACCTATGATGAATTGGGAGAAAAATTATGCAAGCATTTTGAAGATAGGCATGATCATTTATCCTTGGTGGAACAATTGAATACTATAAAGAGGGATCCTAAGGAACTCATGGTTGATTTCAACTATATATTTCAAAAGACTTGGAATAGGATCCCAACCATAGTCAATCCCACTGCGCACTATGCCTTCTTATACTATTTGAAGGCCTTGAACAATGATGTAGCAGTGATGATCTAATCAATGGAGGGAAATACATTACCTAATGTATATGAGGTGGAAATAAGGGATGAAAATTATCTCATCCAAGCTAGTAAGATTGATCCATGAAATCTTATACCTTTATTCATAGAATTAAAACTCTCTACTTCTTCTACACCTTTTACATTGACAATATTATCTCCTATTCTTTTGCCAAACAATCAAGAAAGGGATGCCTTTACCCTTCCTAATGACTTAAATGAAGTCAAGAGTCTTCTAAAAAGTTTCTAAAATGATATTGTTCACATTAAAATATAGTAAGCTCAAAATTGTAGGCCTTACCAACTCTACAATCAATTCAATTAGGTCAATAGACTTCCTTTCCAAAGCAACTTTGAAGCTCAAGGGTAAATCACCCATGTTAGGCCTTATAATAAATATAACCCAAATGTTTTTATCTCTTGAAATTCCATTGTTCCTACTCAGAATAATCTTATCCAAGATTAGTCATGGTGACTTATTGATAATTAACTCCAAACTCAGATATGTATTTTAATTACATGTCAAATAAAACTCTAATGGTGCAAGGTGTTCAAGCTTCTTAAACTCCATAATTTGAAGTGCCAATATAAGTGTTGACCAAATTTGACTTTTAAGTCAAATTTGGAACCCTATAGGTAAAAAACTTGGTTTTTAATATGTTTATGGGTCTAAATGTTTTTCATAGGCTATATTATAGTTCATTTGATGTTATCTAATGCATTTTTAACCTTAGTCATGGTCTAATGGGTTTATTTATCATTTTGAGTCATTTAGTGGGCTTTTAAGGGTCATAAATGCAAGTAGCATGATTGCCAAGGTGCTTAGGTGTCCTTTTTTACCTTAAAACATCAAAAAATTCAATTTATCTATTAGGGATGTTAGTTACATTAGTATCTTACGGGTTGTCTAACTAAAATTCAAGAAAACCACTGAAAAAGAGGGCATTTGGCGCTTGTACGGACTATTGGGGAATGTGACACATGGGAAAAGATCATGGAATACCTATTAATTAACACTCATCTCAATTATTTACATGCTCTATAAGTTCCATTTTTAATCCAAAACCATTCTATTCCTTTTTTGCATTTTTAGACATACAAAAGTGACCACCATGTTTGTGCTTAGTATGGACAACTCAAGAGGTTTCAAGGAAAATTATTTTCAAAGGTGATATTAAAATTAGATACCATAATTTACATATAAATAGTGAAAGGATTGATTAAATATGCTTTATGAACCATCTTTTACAAGCTGACTATATTTTTCTGCTTGTTGTTTCATGCACCCTATAGGTTTTGCTCCATTTTGGTCAAGTCCATACAAAAAAATTGGTTATGTTGACTTAAAAGGATGTTTTATACCTTATAAAATTATCTCCATACTTAATTTCATGTTTCATGGTGTTTTGATGAGCAAGTTAGTCCATGTTGAAAGGAAGGTGCCACCATGTGCAGTCTTAGTCAAAGTTCTTCTTGTTTGCAAAATGTTGGTTTCCTATAGAGCTATCATGTAGTTGGAATATGGTGTCTCACAAGTATTAAGGCCATATATGTCACCTCCTTACATTTTTTGTTTCATCACATTACATTTTGGAGCAAATTTCAATCTTGTCATGCCTCATAGTCAACTTTTCACTCTTTCCTACTTGCAGTCACATATATTAGCTTATATATATTATTTATGGAATGGTGATTAGGGTATATAAGTTTTATAAGCCATTATAATTTTAAGAGAGTTAATTTATATGTTTGGACGAAGTGAAAGTGTGGTCACAAGCTCATTCACCAAGCTAAAACAATCATCAAACACCCTACATGTTCTATTCCAAATGTTCTCAAGAGATTTCACATTGGAATGAATGTTTTTAAACTTATATTTAAGTCTATTTAATGGAAATAATTTATTGGATATGTTTAAAATGATTTTTATCTTCCCATGAGGCCTTTTATCCATGATTATTGGTCTATTCCACACTCACTACCTACATACAATCAATGCACACATACAGGGACCTTTGTTGATGTCATACTGAGAGGTAGAAAGGTTGATGTGTGTTTAAACCTATTAGGATTGTTAAAAGTGCATTGGGATTATTGATGAAGGCATAAAAGTGTTATAAAACTTTCTATTCATACATACTTCCCATAATTCCACATTTGCATCTTGTGTATGTTGATGACCACCTACAAGTGGTACCTCAAAATTATGAAGCCCTTTAAATAGGTGGTTTAGATCAGATTAAGGTCCCTCTTCAAATCCTAACATGTGAGGAATCCTAAGGTAGACATATTTTAAACATAAAGAGGATAAAAGAAAGGGAAATCATGTTGGAACAGTAAGATTGAATTATGGGAAAGTTTCTCCAAAAAGTGAAAATAGAGGTCCAAGGGGTTTTTGGGGACTTCTTACAACATGTTTGCAAATAGTTATAAAAAATACAAATATGTGAGTTTGATAACTTATATCATGGAGAATAATTTTTCCAAGGATGGAGGTTAGAATGTGAATGGAAGGTGGAAATGGAGGGCCTCAAAGTTACCTTTAAAACACTGAATTCCTGCATTCATCTCTATAGGTTTAGAGGCATGAATGATAATTGACATCTTGAAGAGCAAATATGAATTCAATCATGACTAGGATACTTTAATTGGTTTAATGGTATATAAAATGGCATTAAGTTTGTTAAGAGGAGGTTTATACATAGTTTTTCAAGCCCTATGGCCACCTATAGGTGCCCACACATAGAGAAATAGGCACCTACAATAGGGTATAAAATAATAACCCAAAATTGATGCCCAAGTGGTGTTTTAAGACTTTTAAGTTGAGTAAAAGTTCAAGAATGTACTTTATGACCTAAGGGGGTTCAAGGGAGGTCCTCATATATCATGACCAAGTCTCAAACATGTAATGCATACCTATAAGAGTTAAATAGATAGGGTTTCTCAGTCAGTTAGAGAAAACTCAGTTTGTATCTATCAAGGTGCATATAAAAGGGTTAAGTGTGGTTAACATGATTAAATAACATATTAAAATATCCATTAAGATAATTATGGACTGCATAATCTCAAATAAATGTGGAATAATCCTACTCAAACCTCTTACACTCCTATATGCACCCACAATAGTCATTATGCAGTCTCGAGCATGAGATGGAGGTAAGAGATGAACTTGAGTATCAAGAGAGAGATGGTTAAAAACAAATTATAATGGTTCATGATAGGTCAAAATATGTTTTAAAAATCACAATACTCTTCCAAGTTGATCATATTCTCTCTCTGCTTGGTTAAAGGTAGTAGTCTATACGATGAGCTAGGAAACCCATGTTACTCAATAGGCAAATATGAGGAATCCAATGAAGAAAAGTATTTTTGGGTGAATTTTAAGATTAATTAGCATACACTAAGGATGTATATAATGTTTAATGAGCCTAGGAGTATTTTTTATCTTAGAGAGGTCACGCTTAGGTGGATCTAGGAAAAATGCAAGAAACAGGCTTTTTAGAGGCCTTTTTTGGGCATTTTGAGTTGATTAGGTGCCTAAATGAGTCAATATAGATAATAAATTTGATAAAAATTATAATTATGACCTTATAAAACTCCAAAAATATTAAATTTTCCTTTGGAAAGAGGGATATACCTCACTATTTTATCTCAAAGGTCAACCAATCAAGGAAAATCATGTTGTAGGAAAGTAAGCTAATGAGGTCAAAATGGGCAAAAGAGCTTGATGGAAGGTTTGGAAAACCTCAAGAAACATATTTTGAGGTGTATTTAAGGAAAATATGTGATAGGAATCCCTAATTAAGGCTCATACCTTTCATAATGACCAAAATACCCTTGCACATAGTCCAATTAGATAAGCTTCCTTTAGGCCTAGTTGGTGAATGAAAGGAAAAGATGGAAAAGAGTGCTTGGGAGGTTATGTGATGAATTTATAAGATTTATTGAGGTGTGAAAATGGATAATACATTAGAATAACCATGAAATATTAGTCCAAATATCCCAAAATAGCAAGGTGCATGCTAATCCCATTAGGCCTTAAAGGGACTTAGAGCCAACTAGGGGTACATCTTCATTCCTAACTCTTGGTGGGATATATAATTGATTATAAAATGTATAATATATGTATTTATAAATTATTGAGCTTTTTATATGTATAGGAACCTCTAACAAATATTTTTTTGGCCCAGAGTCAATCCAAGCATGTAGGAATTATGAAAACAAGCTCAATAGGGTGTTTTCAAATGCTCATATCTTCTCCGAGGATGTGCATGGATGAAAAATGATTTTGGGGATGTTATTAGGGGTACTTAAAACAATTTTTGTGGTTTTTTTGGACAATTATAAATTTAGGGTTTATGAACAAAGCTTAAGACTAAAAACTACTTAAAACCCTACTAAAACCTCAATCAGGACCTAGTGGAGAAAATAAGCTTGGAGAGCTATCCAGATGACATAGTTTTAAAATGAAAGTGATTAGTAATTATAAAGGACTCACTTTGGCTCCCTCCCATGCTATTGAGATGTATGTAATTATATGGACATGGTTCAAAACAAGGTACTTTTGACCATTTTGTGTGTTTTTCAAGTTCTAAAAGAGGTCTGAAGATGAAATCAAGTTTGGGAGGAAGAGATGGAATTAATATAACTCCATATGGTCATTTTATACTTTAAAAAAATTATAAGTGTTCAAACAATATCTCTCATCTTAGTCAGTCAAAACTGGCATAGTGAACACAATGGTGAGAAGGGTGAAAACTTCAAGTGTGATCCTTTTTAAGGTGAACCTGACTAGTATAAGGAAATGGAGAGTATTTAAAAGTGTTATTCACTCACTCCCATATATTTTCATGGAAAATAGAAGTCAATTTTGAAGCCAAGTGTGAGGGGTGACTGAAAGAGGAGTTTTTTTGGACTGCAGGTAGTGATAGCTTCCTTCTAGGAGTTTCTAGATGAGTATGACTACAAAAAATGCATGGAGAGGCATGTATTAAAACATTAACTCTCATCACAATCATCATACCTATCCATAGTTAGTTGTGGGATATTAAAATAGGTCCAAATGATGAAGATATTTTTTTAAGCCAGAACAAAGAGTTTCATGCCATTTTTCATAAGTTTCATGACTTGTATGAACACTTGGGATTCCTGACATTGCATGGTTCATTTAAAACATATTTATCATGAATATTTTTCCTATTTTATTATCTTAATAGGTGTATAATTTACCTTTGGACTTCCCTTATCTCACCCCTCTCCCAAATGTTATAAATATTTACCTTTTTAGCTCTTTTGAGTAGCCTCCATTGGTTAATGGTGAAACCCTAGACAAATTTGTACTTGAATGAATCTTGAAGAAATAAAAAATTGAATTTTCATACTTAGATGCTGTCCAATTGAGTTTTATTACAATCTTGTTGGTCTTGTCTAGTCGAAGATGATCTTTTCTAGCATGTTATCCTTGATTATTCACCAAGTGTGCATAAGAGTAATTGATATAGGTATTTGTTAGTGTTCTCTTTTAGTTTATAAGTGTTTTATAAGTGGTACATGATTGTATTATCCCAAATAATCATTCATTATCCTCCTAAGCATTAAGATACCTCTTGAACCTAATGTATGAAACATTGATGTAACAATCTATCTTATGTTGTGAGTTTTGTGTGAAGAAAGATTTATTTTAATCTAAGTAGTATAATTTCAGTCAATAGGAGGAAAATAAATATTGGTGCATCACCTTTAAGTTTTCTTAATTTGTCTTCTTAACCCTTTTCATGCAAATTTGATAGGCAAGAGAGTGTTTCAAATAGTTCATCAAGGGAACTAGCCCTTCTAGAGATTCATCTCATCCAATTGATTACCTACAAAAAGTGAGATGTTTCCATTATGACACCTGGATGAGGAGAGATAGGCATCTCCTCAAGGGGTGTAAATATAAGTGATAATAATTTTTGGCACACCCGGTGGGACTCTAAGTCTTTGAAGACTGTCTAAAATTGGTGCTGGTCTTGGCATATTTGTAGCTACAAAAGCATATACATTCAATACCTGGTGACTCCACTAAGTTTTCAACTCTTTGGTTTCTGACCAGTCCTTAATTTTCATGCCAAAGGTGACCACTAGGTTTGCTGTTAAAGCATACCTTTTGAGTTTATGCAATTGCCTTTGTATTTTGTCAAAAGATTAATATTTGTGAATACTCATCCTTATTCAGGGGAGTTGGTGTTTAAGAATTCTAGGTTTCTACTTAGTTCAACTCCTAATACACATAGTCTACATTCTTATATGGCTAGTGTTGGGTGAATATTTTGTCACCAGCTAATTGATGAGCAAAATAGGTCATATCAACCACAGCAAGGGAGATTGGTCAATGAAGTGTGCAGGTTTACCACATCAAAAGGGGACAAATCTCTCTTCTCATCAAGGGGAGGTTCCCTATAAGTATGAGGGGCTATATACTATATATATATGCAAAAAATAACACTCAGGGTTAGGACAACACCATCCATCTCTCTTTTTTTATAGATGATGTTCACAAACAAATGAAAAATCTAGGTGAAAACACTGAAGGCACTTCTCTTCTTTTAGAAGTGGTCTTGTAGCAAACAACTAGAGTTCTTTCTGATAGGTAACAAGTAACTAGTAACAGGGGCAAAATAACCAACAGAATGAGGTGTAGCACAAAGTCTCCCCCTCAACTGACCAAGAGTGAAATACAAAAGACAATGAGGGCACAAAGTCATCCCAAGGTCCTTTACATAGAAACAGAAAATAGACAAACACACTAAAGGCAATTATGATAACACAAAGTCTCTCCATAGTTGGCTTCAGGACACCTTCCTGATTACTTCCACTAGTTCTACTTATTTCTTTAAAATGAATAAGAATGCATTCAAGAAATAGACATAAGAGCAATCTCCTAAATGACACAAGCTATAACAGCACAAAGTTTGAAAGTAACCTACTTTCTCATTCAAATAAAAAAATATGATCAACAATCTGAGCTCAAAGTCTCAACATTTGCCTCTCAATTTTGTAGAGTTTTGCTTCTATAACCAAAAAGATCTCTCTTACATAAAATAAGAGATTACAATATATAGTAACCAAGAAAGGCTTGGCACTTTGTTTCATGAAATGGCCCATGCCGCATTCAATGCCTTGAATGCATTTTTAGTTTTATCAAAGAAGGCCATGTTGGAATAGGGCATCTGCCTTAACTGTGGCATGTTGATTCATCTCAAATGTCTTCTCCTAGGTCTGGGTCATCTGGTCCTTTTCCTAATGTCTACACATCTATCCACTTCACCTTTACTTCAAGGGAGAAAAATACGCTGCTCCTTCAATGTTTGCAAACTCAAATATCTACTTGGTAGACTATTCCACCTATTGGAATAACTTCTACACAAATATTTTTGGTCTTTCCCTCTTTCTTAAAGCAATTTGATCTCCCAGGCTATCTTTTCCCTTTCTACTAGCTCTTTGTGATCTTCTCTCAGCGGTTCTTCCTTTTGGCCTTAAGGCCTTTGAATGCATTCAGGTCCATGCTCAAACCTTTAAAGATCAATGGTTATTTCATTGCTGTAAAGATGATGTTTGTGCACCCATTGCCATTTGAAAGCCAATGACTAGTTTATTGCCCTGAATTTGACAGCTTTGAGGACGTCACCGGATGTCTGGATTCCAATGGCTAGTTCATGGTGCCCAACTTTGATATTTGCACACCCGTCACCCCTTGGTCAATTCTTTTGGATTTATTTCCTTCAGAGTTCCTTCATCTAAGCTTAGCCTTTGAATCCTTCTGAAGGGTACCTTTCCTTTAGGGTCTTGAGAAAGGTCCAGTTTTTGGTCGATGAGAGCCCCCCGCAAGGGTACCTACCCTTCGGGGTCCTTCAGGTGGGCTTCAAGCAGTCTTCACATTAATTCCTTCAGACAAAAGGTCTGAAGGAATTCCTTCAGACAAAAAGTCTGAAGGAATTCCTTCAGACAAAGGACATTTTGTTTGAAGGAAACCTTTCCTTTGCCTTAGCCGCTTTCCTTCAGGGTTTTTTCTTTCGAGCGAATTCTTTTGGACAAAAGTCTGAAGGAATTCCTTCAGACTTTTTGTCTGAAAGAATTCACCTTGTCTTTTGCCTTGAATAAATCCAAAGGAATTCCAACTTTTCTACCTTGTTCACTTTTTAAAAGAAAACCTTAACCTTTCAGCCTTTTGCAATGGTCCATTTTGCTCATCACCTGCCCTCCGCAAGGGCTGTTTGATCTCCAAAATTGCCTTTTGGAAAAGTCAAAAAGGTCCTTTTGGCACCTAATTGCCCTCCACAAGGGCACTTATCCTTTAGGATTTTATAAGACTCCTTTGAAATGTTTGATTTAACTGACCTTGAAAATGCCTAAGTGTTGGGAACTTGTTTCTTTCCTACGAAGTTCATAGAAATGAGCCTGCAGAGTTCGTAGAAATGAGCCTGCAGAGTCTGTAGAAATGAGCTTGCAGAGTCTATAAAAATTAGCCTGTGGAGTCTGTAGAAATCAACCTATGGAGTCTATAGAAATGAGCCTGTAGAGTCCGTAGAAATGAGCCTGTAGAGTCTGTAGAAATGAGCCTGTGGAGTCCATAGAACTGAGCTTGCAAAGTCCGTTAGCTGAAAAAGCTTGAAAAATGGATAATTTGAATGCCCAAAATAATTTTTGAGAAGGGAAGAGAGAATTTTGGCCTGTAGGACCAAAATGGTTCATGTGTTGTCCCAAAAAGGAGTGAGATTTTGGGAACAATAGCTAGCTCTAGTTGGGGATCTTCCTTTAGTTGAAATTTTGGAACAACTGAGGGGAGTAGAAACTAGAATTTCCAATGCCTTCAAGTATGCCATTGGGCTATGGAGTCGTGCTACCCAAAAAAGAAAGGCACCAAAAATGAAAATGAAAATGAAAATCATGTAATAAAACTAAAGACTATACAAATATACATATGTACAGATGATCTCATATGATACTTCAAGAATTGAAGTGCTTTAGATGATGCCCATTGTGAGGTAGAGAAAAGGGCATGCCATCTTGATACTTCAATAAAAAACTATTTTCACCATTGAGCTGATGGATAGTAAACGGGCCTATCCATAGGGAATCAAACTTCCCATGCATTCCCTTTGGTTCTCTTCTTTTGTCCCATAACAGGACTTGATCTCCAATCTAGAAATCACTATTCTTTGCTTTTTGGTTGAAGAGCTTCTTAACCAAACTTTGATGCATAGAAATTTGGTCCACCACCATAGTTTGCTGCTCATCCAGCTCAATCAAGCACATGATCCTTTTGTCAATAGAGCTTTCATATGTCTAATCTTCAACTGCCTTTACCAATTTTAGTTCCAACAATTCCACGGTGATGGGTATCTTTGCATTGAAACCATAAAAAAGTTGGAATGGTGACATATCTATCACCCTCTTGGGTGTAATTCTGTCTACCCATAAAGCATCAACCAATGCTTTATGCCATGTTCATTTTTTGTCATCCACCAGCTTCCTGATGATGGTCACGAGGTTCTTGTTGCTTGATTCAGCTTGGCCATTCCCTTGTGAAAAATAATCAGAAGAGTGGGAGAGGGTAATCCCAACGTAAAAACAAAATTGAATGATCTCATGAGAAGAGAAACAAGCTACATTATCTGTCACAATCTTCGTTGGGACCTCAAACTTGGAAATGATGTTTTCTTTGAGGAAATCACATACCACTTCTGAAGTAGCGTGCTTGGTTAGAATTGCTTCCACCCATTTAGTGAAGTAATCTATGGCTATGAAGACATAATCATGTCCAGCACTTGAAGATGGATTTACAGCACCAATAAAATTGATTCACCATTGATGAAATGTCTCTTCTATCACTATTGGCTTGAGAGGCAAAGCAACTAACTTGGGTCTTCCAACAAACTATTGGCACAATTCACACCTTCGTACCCATTTGTATGCATCATAAAATAGAGTATGGCTAGTAATACCTAGCTCACAGAATCTTATGAGCAATCATAGGTGTAGAAAAATGTCCTCCATAGGTTAGATTATGAAAGGACCTTAAAAATTAGTTCTAATGCTCTTTATCCATACAATGAAGGAACACTCCATCAAGGCTCCTCTTGTATAGACCGTTGTCCCACAAGACAAAATTGGTAGCTTTCAATTTAATAGTCCTCATTTATTTATGAGATAGGTGGGTAGGACACTCACTATAAGTAAGAAAATGAACAATACTTGAATACCACTCATTCGTGGTGGAGACAAAGAGGACTGTTGGCATGTCTTCTACTTCTTTTTATTTATGCCCTGCTTCTTCGAGTCCATTGTCAGTACTCAATTGATAGAGGCCCCTTCCCCACACAAGCTTCATTAGTTTGATATCAAGATCAAACTCTTGGATTTTAAAAATCCAATTGCCCCTTTTGGTTCTAAACTCCTGCTAAGTTAATGTCGATTTAACTATGGTATCAGGAACTAGGGCAATAGTGTGTGAAATGAGGATATTAAAATGAAAGTGCTTTACTGCCTTTACCACTGCATAAACATGCTTCTCCATATTTGAATACTTCAGTTCATGAGCTTTGAGAGGACAATTCATGAAGAATATGGGAGATTCCACACTTTCTTTGTTATGTTAAACCAAAATTGCTGAAAGTGTGTGCTCAGAAGCGTAACTATACACTATGAAATCCTTGATATAATCTGGACAAACCAGAATTGGGGCATGGGCAAAGGCTATCTTGATGTCTCAAAATGCCAATTTGCCTTCTTCAATCCAGCTAAAGGTGGCCTTTCCCTTCATCATGTTTACAATATGGCAAGTCTTCTTAGTGAACTCAGGGATGAATATTCATAAAAAATTCACTTTTTTGAAGAAAGAGTGAACTGCAGTCTTACTCATGGGTAGAGTAAGATCTTGGATGGATTTGACTCTTTCTAAGTCAATATTTATGCCTTCTCAGGATACAATATGTCCGAGAAGCTTCCCTTCTATTACTCCAAAAATAGACTTCTTGGGATTTAGAGAAATGCCATTCTGGTGGTAGCATTCCAACACTTGTTACAAATGGTGCACATGATCAGGGCAATACTTAGAAAAGATGATCAAGTAATCAAGGTATACCATAATGAACTTAACCATTTCATCTTTGAAAGTAAGGTCCATTGCTCTCTAGAAAGTGGTGCCAACATTTATTAGGCCAAATGGCATTCTTTGATACACAAAGGTGCCCCAAGATGTGGTGAAGGCAATCTTGTGCTGGTCTACTTCATCGACTTATACTTGATTGTATTTTGAGAAGCTGTCTAGCATTGATAACATTTCTAAACCAGTCACCATCTGAAGAACTTGATCCATGATGGGCAGAGGATAGTTATCCTTCAAGGATGACTGATTCAAGTTTTTGAAATCCACACAGAGGTGAATTTTGCCATTCTTCTTTCTCATAGGTACTATGTTATCAATCCATGTAGAATGATGGATTGAGAAAATTATCCTAGCTTTCAATATTTTTTGTATTTCAGATAGAATAGTACCTAATATCTTTGGATTGTACTGCCTAGATTTTTGCTTGTAAGGTGCCGAATCATCTTTGAGAGGAATTTCATGGCAAATTTTATCAAGCCTAAGTGACTTCAGATCATCATAAGAGTATGCTAGGACATCCATGTACTGGCAGAGTAGAGCAACAAATTTGAACTTCTCCTCTGGAGTGCGACACTTCCCAATGTTCACTATCTTGGGATTTTCTTTGGTACCCAAATTTATCTGATCATACTCTTGAGAGGAGCTTAAATCTATTTGTTGCTGTTTGATGAATCTGTCATGCTTGTCAAACAACTTCTCAAGGGAAACCAATCCTTTGGGAATTTTATTCCCTTTAAGTTATAAGAATTCTTCATCTACGGCTGAATTTATTTTAGGGGCTGGTTCACTACCTTCAAAGTGGATCTGTTCGAAGCTACCTTTTTGTTCTAAGAAGGCAATGATTTGGTTGTCACTATTAAATACTTGCCAATGATTGGTATTGTCAGGCACACTTGGTCGAAAGACCAGTTTGATAGTGTACCTATCTCCTTTAAAATATAAGTGAGGAACCAAAAGAGTTGCTGAAATAGCCAAAGCATCTACTCTGTCATTGAATTCCTTGGGCACTACATAGATACTGAAAGCATCAAAGCTTTCAATTTGATCCTAAAATAGATTATGGTAGTGGCACAATCTCTCATTTTTAATTTGGTATAGGTTTCTCACCTGATAAACCACCAACTCAACATCTCCCTTGGCATGAAGGAGCTTGACGCCCTTGTCTTGAGCAGCCTTCAATCCAAGCAACAGAGATTCATACTCGACAGTGTTGTTAGTGTTACTGAACTGTAACTTGTATGAAGAAATAAAAATATCTTCTTGAGGAGATATCAACACAATCTCAGCTCCTAAACTAGTATAGGAACAACTGCCATCAAATTCTAGTATCCATACATCATCAGAAGCTGACCTTACCTTAGATTTTTCTTCGTTTGGAGGGAAAGATTCCTTTAGGCTTGCACTATGCTCTCTTATGTCTTCTGCTATTTTATTTAAACCAATTTTTAGATTGTCATTTTTAGAAGTTTCATCAACTAAGACAGGAGCATCCTCAGTAGTTAGGAAGTAATTACCCATGCCTGAAGACTCAAATAAAATTTGAGCTTCAGGCACTGATGTTTGAGTGACCACATATTTTTCTTCCTTCTCAGGGACCAATCTCTACATAATGCCTTTGACTGGGATCCTTGCCTCAGACAGGTCCATGCTCAACTCGCCACCAACATCTTTGTAGAAATTTCATCCAAGAAGGATGCTGTATGAGGTTGGGATGTCAGCCACCATAACTGTCATCTTGATTCTCTTTTCTGAGAATGTTGTAAATAGAAATTGGGCATCCTTGATTTGTCCCAGCAATGGCACTTATTTGTTCTTCATGGAGAAACATCTCCCAAATGTCTTGGTCAGTGTGAGACCAAGGGATTCAGCTACTTTGGTAGGCATGACATTGTCAGACACACCTGAGTCTATGATGCAATTGTTCAGCTAATGTCTATTTATCAGTAGGGAGACATAGAATGGTTCAGTCCTTTTAGGAGAAGTAGGAGGAGTAATAATAAGATTATTTAGGGTGGACATGTTCCTTGGGGGATCACGAGTTACCTTTCTAACATCTTGTCCTACAGGGACATTTTGGTTCTTCACACATTGAACCAACTTATCCAACTACTCAGAGTTGGATTGTAGGAATTCAAATTTAGACATTTGAATCTTAGTTTTCTTGACATGGTTGACTATGTCAATTGTCTGAAATGAATTATGAACATGGGAAGGTAGTTCATCCTTCTAGTTTTTAGGAGGGGGAGGACTGATCTATGACATTGAAGTTGAAGGTGAAGGCATACTTGAAGTATTTGCTTTTTTAGCAATCACTGGGTCCTTTGCTTGAAAAGGTAGAGTGGTTCCTCATTTGGCACTCAAAATTACAGGTTGAGGTTGCTCCTCTATTTTTTATTTATCAGCTTGCTAGGTTGACTGGTTCTTAGACTAGGTGAAATAACGTATGATCTTTCAACTTCTTTACCTTCACTTTTGGGTTCATCTTTGTAATTCAAAAAACTAATGTTGGAGTCACTAACTAATTATTCTTCTCCTTTTGTGAAGAGATTGGCATCATCTTCCAGGTTTAACTCAAGATGGAAGGAGAAATCTGATTTTGCTTCAAGATATCTAACTATTGAATTGGTTAGAGGTGCTTCAATGGCAAGTTTCTCCTGTGGGAGAGGAAGACGGTTTGGCTACCCTTGATTTTTGGGAGCATTGCCTTGGTATGAATGATTAGGGAATGTCCTCCTTGGTATATCTCTGTATGAAGTAGCAAATGACATCCCTTGTGCCATTTGTTTTCTAAGAGCAAACAACTCATTTACTAGCTTCTGTACCATTGGATCAGTGGTGCTTGTAAATAGATATTCAGAAGATGAAGAAGATTTACATATGTTAAGATCTTTCCTTATCTTTCTTGCCAAGATAAGGTCATATTACACCTTAGTGGCCAAATATTGAGTAGTAGTGAGGTCTATGTGGCCAACATGTCTCAGCAAAAAACTCACTTTAGGTAGCTATGAGTTGATGAAGAAACATTTAAGGTTCTCAGGTGTTGGCTAAGTAATTGTAGGAATCCTATTCCTCAGCTTATCAAATTTGGCAATGAAATCCCTCATAGGTTCATGGGGTTCTTTCTTCATCTATGTGAGTTGGGCCAACAAGGCATGCACATCTTCTACAGGCTTGAACTTGGCTTCAAATTTAGCTTTAAGAGTGTTCCAATCAGTCACATTCTGGGCCTGTAGATGATAAAACCAGTCTGCAATAGTACCTTGTAATGTTTCCATGAACAACCTGACTCCTACGTCCTCATACTCCATGCCTATCACACTGCAGGCTATGCTAAAACTTGCAATGTGTTCATTAGGATGAACTCTCCCATCACCAAAGAATTTAGGGAAATTCTTACTTGAACTACGTGGTAGCTCATGTAGAGGTGGAGTTAAATTGAGTGGGCCAAAAGAGTTACCCCAGGGGCCTTGAATCACCATGATTTGATTATGGAAAGTGGGGATAACAAATTTAGGTGGAGTATGTATAGGCAAAGCTCTGCTGACAACAGAAAAATAAGCTCTACCTTGTAGTGGTGACCTAGTATTGGTAGGAGGGAGACTCTTAGTTCGTTGAAATTGAAGTCATGGAGGAAACAAATCAAAATTTCCTTACTGCACCAACTCAAAAATAAGGTCAACAACACCTTGGGCTCTTTGGCTTCTTATATAGTGTGGAGTTTCCAGATTATAGAATAAAAATGGAAAGAAATTGGCCCTACTTCAGCTTGAAGATTGAGGCTTCAAACTACTTGTTCTTCCCCAGCAGAGTCACCAAAAAAGCTGTTGGGTGAATATTTTGTCACCAGCTAACTAATGAGCAAAATAGGTCGTATCAACCACAACAAGGGAGATTGGTTGGCCAAGTGTGAATTTTACCACATCAAAAGGGGACAAATCTCTCCTCTCATCAAGGGCATGTTCCTTATAAGTATGAGGGGATATATACTATATATATATGCAGAAAATAACACCCAGGGGTAGAATAACACTATCCATCTCTCTTTTTTCAGAGATGATATTCACAAACAGAAGAGAAATCCAGGTGAAAACATTGAAGGCACTTCTCTTCTTTCAAAAGTGGTCTTACAACAAACAACTAGAGTTCTTTCTAATAGGTAACAAGTAACTGGTAACAGGGGTGTAGTAACCAGTAGAATGAGGTGTAGCACAAAGTCTCCCCCTCAATTTTCCAAGAGTGAAATATGAAAGACAATGAGGGCACAAAGTCATCCCAAGGTCTTTTACACAGAAATAGAAAACATACAAACACACTAAAGGCAATTGTGATAGCACAAAATCTCTCCACAGTTGGCTTCAGGACACCTTCCTGATTACTTCCACTAGTTCTAATTATTTCATTAAAATGAATAACAATGCATTCAAGAAATAGACATAAGAGAAATATTTTAAATGACACAAGCTATAACGGCACAAAGTTTGAAAGTAACCTACTTTCTCATTCAAATAAATAAATATGATCAACAATTTGAGATGAAAGTCTCAGTATTCGCCTCTCAATTTTGGTAGAGTTTTGCTTCCATAACCAAAAAGATCTCTCTTACATAAAATAAGAGATTACAATTTGTAGTAACCAAGAAAGGCTTGGCACTTTGTTCCATGAAATGGCCCATGCTACATTCAATGCCTTGAATGCATTTTTAGTTTTGTCAAAGAAGGCCATGCTGGAATAGGGCGTCTACCTTAACTGTGGCATATTGATTCATGTCAAATGTCTTCTCGTAGGTCTAGGTCATCTGGTCATTTTCTTGATGTCTATACAACTGTCCACTTCACCTTTACTTCAAGGGAGAAAAATAGGCTGCACCTTCAATGTTTTCAAGCTCAAATATCTACTTGGTGGATTGTTCCACCTACTGAAATAACTCCTACATAGATATTTCTAGTCTTTCCCTCTTTCCTATTTCAATTTGAGCTCCTGGGCTATCTTTTCCCTTTCTACTGGCTCTTTGTGCTTTTCTCTCATCGATTCTTTCTTTTGGCCTTAAGGCCTTTGAATGCATTTGGGTCTGCACTCAAACCTTTAAAGATCAATGGTTATTTCATTTCCATAAAGATGACATTTGCGTGCCTGTCAACATTTGAAAGCCAATGGCTAGTTTATTTCCCTAAATTTGACAGCTTCAGGGACGTCACCAGACGTCTAAATTCTAACAGCTAGTTCATGGTGCCCAACTTTGATGTCCATGGGCCCATCACCCCTTGGTCAATTCCTTTGACTTTATTTCCTTTGGATTTCCTTTGTCTGAGCTTAGCCTTTGAATCCTTCCGAAGGGTACCTTTCCTTTAAGGTCTTGAGAAAGGTCCATTTTTTGGTCGATGAAAGCCCCCCGCAAGGGTACCTGCCCTTTGAGGTCCTTCAGGTGGCCTTTGGGTAGTCTTTGTGTTAATTATTTTGGACAAAATGTTTGAAGGAATTCCTTCAGACATTTTATCCAAAGGAAATCTTTTCTTTGCCTTAGCCGCTTTCCTTTGAGCTTTTTTCTTTCAAGCGAATTCCTTTGGACAAAAATCTAAAGGAATTCCTTCAGAATTTTTGTCTGAAAGAATTCACCTTGTCTTTTGCCTTAAACAAATCTGAAAGAATTCCAAATTTTTTGCCTTGTTCACTTTTCTGAAGAAAACTTTACCCTTTTGGCCTTTTGCAACAGTCCATTTTGCTCATCACCTACCCTCTGCAAGGGCTGTTTGATCTCCAAAATTGCCTTTCAGAAAAGTCACAAAGGTCCTTTTGGCACCTAAGTGCCCTCCACAAGGGCACTTGTCCTTTGGGATTTTAGAATACTCCTTCAAAATGTTTGATTGAAATGACCTTGAAAATGCCTAAGTGTTGGGAACTTATTTCTTTCATGCGGAGTCCATAGAAATGAGCCTGTGGAGTCTGTAGAAATGAGCCTGTGGAGTTCATAGAAATGAGCCTGCAAAGTCCATAGAAATGAGCCTGCAGAGTTTGTAGAAATGAGCCTATGAAGTCCATAGAAATGAGCCTATGGAATCCATAGAAATGATCTTGTAGAGTCCATAGAAATCAGCCTGTAGAGTCTGTAGAAATAAGCCTGTGGAGTCCGTAGAAATGAGCCTATAGAGTCCATAGAAATGAGCCTGCGGAGTCCATAGAAATGAGCTTATGGAGTCTGTAGAAATGAGTCTGCAGAGTCCGTTAACTAAAAAAGATTGAAAAATGGAGAATTTGAATGCCCAGAACAATTTTTGAAAAGGGAAGAGAGAATTTTGGCCTATAGGACCAAAATAGTTCATGTGTTGTCCCAAGAAGGAGTGATAGATTTTGGGAACAACAGTTAGAAATCAACCTTTTGTATCCTTCACTAGATCATCTCCTTTGAATCTTGCCTAATATGACCATATTCTTGGAGAAGCCCTTAGAGTGTTCCATCTTTTAGTGGAGAGGGTCCTACTACTCCTATTGAGCACATTAGAAACATAGAAAACTTCTATAATGTCCATAATATCACTCAAGAGAATGTGTCTATTAGGCTATTGGCATTATCTTTCAAAGGGAAAACTTTAGATTGGTATGGGACTCTACCTCATAATTCCATTTTTTCATGGGATGAACTAGGAGATATATTGTCTAAGAGGTTTGAAGAGAAGAATGATTATTTATCACTAGATGAGAAATTGACCACTATCAAGAGGGCTCCACAAGTGTTCATGCAGGACTTAACTCTAGACTTTAAAAAACATGGGATAGGATCCTAACCCTTGTGAGACCTACTCCAAATTATGCCTTATTGTATTACCTAAAATCATTGAATAGTGATATAGCCATGATGAACCAATCCATGGGTGGGAATACACTACCTGATACCTATGAGATATCCATTATTGCTAAGAATTTTCATATTCAAGTAGGGAAAATTACTTCTAGACTACCAATGCCATTGCTCCCTGATTTATAGTCTCCTAGTCAAGTTGCATTACCTACCTTGGCTCCTTTGCCTAATAGTCAAGAAAAGTCTACCATTACCCCTACTAATGAGATTCATGAAGTAAAGAGTTTTCTTCAAAGTGTTACTAATAAATTATTTTCTCTTAAAAGGCAACAATCTCAAAACTATAGTCCTTACGAATCCTATAATCAATTTGGAGAAGCAAGTAGACCTCCTTTTCAAGGCGATTCTCAAGGACAAGGTCAAATCACCTAAACTAGACCTTACCAAAGTTATAATACTAATACTCCATCATATTTTAAAGCTCTTATTCCCACCCAAAAAAACTTTGTTCAAGATCAACCATGCTTTCCGTCCTATGACCAAAATCAATACCAAGTTGCATATGCCAATGAAATATATAATCAAGCCATGACAATGCAAGGTAATCAAACATCTCAAGTTTCCAATTTTGAGGTGCCAATGCAAAATGGATAGACATAATATGATTTTACTCTTATAAATCATTTGAAGGGAGATTTTTGTGCCATCAATCATTTTGGAAATTCAAGTAATGTGAATGTTAGTGTATCCTTTAACACTAAGTCTAAGAAGAGAGCTATTGAAGAGACACAAGGGGATAATCAAGGACCTGTTTTGACTCCTACATCATCTCCAATGGTGGGTAGGTATAAATCAACCCCTAAGATGTAAGAAAATTAGAATTTTTAGAATGCAAGGTTAGCTCCTACACATCCACCTTCACAAGCTACACCACAAAGTACTAGTGCTTCCAAAGAGCCTCTTAAGGTGACCATTACTTATATCAATGTTTTGGATAATATGAAGAAGTTACACTTGAATATTTTATTATGGGATACATTGAAAATACTGGGATAAAAAGCTATCCTTCAAAAATAATTGCAAGGACTAGGTAATCAATTTTGATTAGCTAGAACTTAAAATGCTATCTTGGTGAATGGAACTCAACCCATTGATGGACAAGTGAAGAAAAATGATAAGACTCATTTTTATTTATTCTTGATCATTGGTTATTTCTTAGTTCATAATTGCATCATAGATAGTGGGGTAAGTAATTCAATTATGCCCAAGTCAATAGCAGATAAACTAGGCCTCAAGTATGAACCAATGGCTAAAGGAGTTTTACAATCGGATGGATCACCAGAAAAGACCTTGGGAGTAGTCAAGGATTTGATTTTGATTTTACATTCTTGTCCTAATTTTTCCATTCCTCATGATGTGCTTGTGGTATATTTACCTCCATACTTTTCTCTTTGTTTGTTAAGAGAGTTTATAGCCAAGATAGGTGGGTACTTGGTAGCCAATTGATCCTATATGGTTTTTAGGACAAAGTATGGTACTAAGGTGAAGATTGAATCAGATCATATTCATCACAATAATTTAGATCCCTACATGCCTAAGTTTTCAAATGTCAATTATGCAATTCTTTATGAGGAAGAGATTCACATGGACCAATCTCTAACTTCTTTTGTTGAAGGAGTATCTAATTTATATTTAGACGAATGGGGAGTAGAGAACTATGAGTATGATCCTTACAAATTCATAGAGGAAGATGGTATTGGAGTGTATTGCATTCATGATAAGGACTCTTTCATAACAAACTTGATGAATCCAAGTGAAAACATGGATGGTTTATGGTAACTATTCTTTGATGGATCTAGAAGCAAGTTTGGAGTAGGTGGTGGAGCAATGTTAGTTTTTCTATCCAAGGAAAGTTACTACTCTACTTTCAAATTTAACTTCACATGTACTTGTAATGTGGTAGAATATGAGGCCCTCATTCATGGCCTTAAGTGGGTTAGGAAAAGAGGTGTAAAAGAGTTACAAGTGTATGTTGATAGTGAGTTGATTATGAATAAAGTAAGAGGCCAAAATGTGACTAAGATCTCTTTTCTTAAGTATTATAAGCATAGAGTGTTGGATCTTGTGGAATATTGTCAAGCCTTCAACATCCAATCTATCCTAGGAGAAGAAAACAAACATGTTTATAGGTTGGCAACAATTAGAGCTCAGCTTGATATTTTAAAGGGGATAAGAGAGGACAAGAAACAACCTCATCTCAAGGTGATTGTAAGGCCCTCTATACCTGATAATGTCACTAATTGGCAAGTGTTTGATAGTGACAAAAAAATAAATATTTCTCTATAAGAGGAGGCTGAGTTTTCTTCCAAGAATCAGTCCAAACTACATCAACAATATAGAGGGTAGATTGTATAATTGAAAATAAATAAGCTCCCTAAAGGCTTAGTCACACTTGAGAGTATCTTCAATGACGATGATCAGTTGAAGAAAGAAAATGCAAACATGTCTACTCAGAAATAAAACTATAAGAGAGTAAAAATCTTCAAAGATAAGTTGCTTGCTCTTGGGAAGGTATGTACTAGTGAAGAGAAACATGCTTTCATTGAATTATGCAAGGAATTTTCTAATGTCTTTGCATGGGAATATAGTGATTTAAAGGGATTTGATCCAAACTTAGCTCAACATACCATAGAGATAGATGAGAATGCTAGGCCTATCAAGCAAAGATAAAGGCCAATCAATCCTAAGATTGAGCCTCTCATGAGAAAGGAGCTTACAAAGTTGATTGAGTCTAAGATCATTTTTCCTATTAAGCATTCATCTTGGTTATCAAACTTAGTATCGATAAGGAAGAAGAATAGGGAAATAAGGTAATGTGTTGAATTTAGAGATTTGAATAGAGTTTCTTTGAAGGACCATTACCCTTTTCCTTTTATGGCATAGATTTTACAAGTTGTGTTAGGTAGTGAAAGGTTCTCACTCCTTGATGGATGCTTAGGGTATAATCAGATTTTGGTAAAGGAAAGTGACTAATATAAGATAAAATTTAATACTAAAATAGGTACACATGCTTATAGGAAAATGAATTTTGGTTTGTCTAATGCTGGTGTAACATTTTAACATGTAATGGATATGGATTTTCAAGGTCTAATTAATGATATAGTGTTGTTGTATCTTGATGATATCATGGTCTTATCCAAAGATGCAAAGGATCACTTGAATCACATTAGGAATTTTTTTTATAGATGTAGAGAGTTTGGAATCTCTCTCAACCCAAATAAGTGTGTGTTTGTTGTCCATAAAGGCAAACTTTTAGGACACGTCATCTCAAAGAAAGGCCTATCCATAGATCCTGAAAGGGTGAGTGAAATCTTGGCATTGACTTTGCCCAAACATAAGAAAGGTTTGCAAAGTTTATTTGGAAAAATAATTTTTATAAGGAGGTTTATTCTTGATTTTGATAATTTAGTCAAGCCTCTAACCTCTATGCTAAGGAAATATGAAGTGTTTACTTGGACAAGAAGAAGGAATAAGAGTTTTGAAGAGATTAAACAAACTATTGCTCAAGATCCAATTCTTGAAAGTCCTAATTTCTCAAAGGAATTAAACTTATATAGATTTATTAATGAGGAAGTAATATTTGACATGCTCACTAAATCAAATGAAGAGAACTTGGAGCAGCCTATTGCCTTCTTTATTCAAGGTTTGGAAGGTTATGAGGTAAGATACATCTATGTAGAGAAGCAAGTAATTTTAGTTTTTAGAAGTCTAAATAAGTTTAGGCATATGTTATCTAACAAAAAGATTCACATATTGGTACCTCATCCTAGTGTTAAAGACTTCCTTTTGAGCAGATATTTGAATGAAAAAGGGCTAGTTGGATCACAAAAGTGATGGAGTATGATGTAGAAATCAAGACAATCAAGCTAGTGAAAGGAAAGCGGATATATGAGCACCTTGATTCAGATTTGAAAGAATAAAAAGAAGTTATTTTATCCCTTCATGATGAACCTATGATGTTTGTATCTTCATCAATGAGGAGTTGGATACAAGAAATGATCCATTTTCTTCAAACTGGTGAGTGTCCACAAGGCCTAGATAGAACTAAAAGAAGGTACTTTAGATTACAATCTATTCCTTATATACTTGTTGATGGAGTGTTGTTTAGGAAGGACTTATTAGGTGTGTTATTGAGATGTGTTGAATCAGATCAGGTTGAAAAAATATTGCTTGAGTTTCATGATGGAGCAACTAGTGATCACTTTGCTCTAAGAACCAAAACTACTAAGATTATAAGAGATGGATATTTTTGGCCCAGTTTGTTAAAGGACACCCATGATTAGGTAAGGAAATGTAAAAATTGTGCTCTCTTTTATGATAAACAAAAGCTTGCAGCCTTTCCTCTTCATATAATATAAGTAGACCAACCTTTTATGCAATGGGGTCTAGATTTCACAGGCCTAATAAACCCACCTTCTAGTGCTGGCCAAAAGTGGGTGTTGACTGATATAAATTACTTTACAAGATGGGTGGAGGATTTATCTCTCAAGTAAGTAAATGAAAGTTCATTTATAGACTTCTATGAAGGCATAGTGAAAAGGTTTGGGACTTCTTCAACAATAATTTTAGACAATACATTGACTTTCCTTGGAATGAGGATAAGTGAGTGGGCTTTGAAGCATGGAATTTACCTTAGTAGTTCCTCCAACTATTACCCACAAGGAATGGAATAATTGAGTCCACTAATAAGAATATAATTAGGATCATAAAGAAGATAATGGAGGAAGACCAAAGAACTTGGCATTCCAAATTGAAGATAACTCTTTGGGCTGATAGAATCACCC
The DNA here is from genome assembly GCA_037957365.1 of Torreya grandis. Lineage (NCBI taxonomy): Eukaryota > Viridiplantae > Streptophyta > Pinopsida > Cupressales > Taxaceae > Torreya > Torreya grandis. The sequence continues at coordinate 728,900 of JARHVA010006319.1, forward strand.
TTAAAAGAGCCACTGAAAACTCACCGTATACAATTATTTATGGGATAGAGGTTAAACTACCTATTTCCCATGAGATACTAGGCTTGGATCTCACTTATCAGCTAGAGTTGATGGAAAATGAAAGCATGGAAGTTAGATTGTGTGAGTTGATAGAGCTTGAAGAGAAAAGAGATTGAGCCATGCAAACTATGAGGGACCATCATAATCAAACAAAGATATACTTTGATAATAAATCCATGCCAATAAGTTTATAAGAGGGGGACATTATCCTAAAGTGGGATGAAAATAGGGCTAAGCCTGGAAACACATAAAGTTTGATGCTTTATGGAGTGGCCCTTATGTTATCATCCAATGCAAACAACACAATGCTTTCCAAATCTTAAAGTTGGATGGAGAGGAGCTTAATATCCCAGTAAATGGGATATATCTTAAACATTTCTCCTAAGGTTCTCCTCTCTCCTTGTACATAGTTATTGTTTTCCATAAGTGCTTATGCACATGTGTGAGTCTTATTTGTGTCTTGCTTTGTCTTGTGTTTTCTTGGTGTGTTGTGGTTGTTTTTGTGTGTTTTAGGCAATTAATTTATAGTTGTCTTAAATATTTCATTGACTCCCTAGCCCATGGATTGATAAGGCTACTGATCTTTAGTATAATAGGCATACTACTCCAATGAGTCACCATTTTGTTGACAAAATTTGACTTTTAGATCAAATTTGGACCCCTATAGGTGAAAAAAATTAGGTTTTTAGATGTTCAGGGGTCTAAATTTTTGTCATAGGCTATAGTTCATTTGATGTTATCTAATGTATTTTTAGTCTTAGTCATGGTCTAATAGGTTTATTTGTCATTTTGAGTAATCTAGTGGGCTTTTAAGGGTCATAAATGCAAGTGACACAATTTAAAAGGTTCCCAAGTGTCATTTTCACCCTTAAAATGTCAAAAAATTAAGTTTAACTATCAGGGATGTTAGCTACATTAGTATCGTGCAGGTTGTCTAACTAAAATTCAAGAATTTCTTTTGAAGAGGGCATTTGACACTTGTATGACTTATTGGGGAATGTGAAACATGGGAAAAGATAATGTAAGGCCTATTAATCTTCCTCACACTCATATCAATTATTTACATGATTTTAAAGTTCCATTTTTAAGCCAAAACCATTTTGTTCCTTCTTTACATTTTTGGACATACAAAAGTGACCAACAGGTTTGTGCTTAGTACAGACAATTCAAGAGGTTTTAGGGAAAATTGATTTGGAAGGAGATATTAAACTCAAATAAATTAATTTACATATAAATATTTAAAGTATTTATTAACTATGCTTTATGAATCATCCTTTACAAGTTGACTATGTTTTCTTGCTTGCTATGTCATGCACCCTATAGGTTTTGATCCATTTTGGTCCAATCCATATGAACCAGTTAGTGATGTTGACTCTATGGAATTTTTGATACCTTATAAAATTATCTCCATACTTAGTTTCATGTTTCATTGTGTTTTGATGAACAAGTTAGTCCATATTGAAAAGAAGGTGCCACTATGTGCAGTCTTAGTCAAAGTTTTTGTTTGCAGAATGTTGGTTTTGTATAGAGGTCTCATGTAGTTGGAATATGGTTTATCAAAAGACTTAAGGAAATATATGTCACCTCGTTACATATTTGGTTTCATCACATCACACTTTGGAGTAACTTTCAATCTTGTCACACCTCATAGTCAACTTTTCACTCTTTCCTACTTGCAGTCACATACATGGGCTTGTCTATCTTGTTCATGGAATTGTGATCAAGGTATATAAGTTGTCCAAACAATAAAGAGTTGAATAGAGTTCATTTATATGTTTGGAAAAAGTGCAAGTGTGGTCACAAGCTCATTTACCATGCTAAACCAGTCATTAAACACCCTGCCTATTCTATTCCAGATGTTCTCAAGAGATATTAAATTGGAATGAATGCTTTGAAACTTATATTAAAGTATATTTAATGGAAATTTTGTATTGGAGAGGTTGAAAATGAGTTTAATCTACCCATGAGCCCTTTTATCCACCCTTATTTCTCTATTCCACAGTCACTACCTACATACAACCAATGCACACATACAGGGGCCTTTACTAATGTCATACTGAGAGGTGGAAAGGTCTATGTGTGTTTAAAAATATTATGATTATTAAAGGTGCATTGGTATGATTGATGAAGGCATAAATGTGTTATAAACCTTTTCATTCATACATACTGCCCATAATTCCCCACTTACTACCTGTCTATGTTGATGACCACCTACAGGTGGTACGTTAGAATTATGAAGGCCTTTGAATGGGTGGTTTAGAGAAAGTTAAGGTCCCTATTAAAATCATAACATGTGAGGAATAATAGAGAAGACCAATTTTAAACATCAAAAAGATAAAACAAAGGGCAATCATGTTGGAACAACAAGAGATTGAATTTTGGGAAAGTCTCCCCAAAAAGTGAAAATAGAGGTCCAAGGGGTTTTTGGGGACCTCTTATAACATGTTTGAAAATATTTATAAAACATACAAATAGGTGAGTTTGATAGATTCTAAAATGGAGAGGACTTGTGCCAAGGATGGAGGTTATAAGGTGAATGGAAGTTGGAAATGGAGGGCCTCAAAGTTACCTCTAAAACACTGAATTCTTGCATTCATCTCTACAGGGTTAGAGGTGTAAATGACAATTGACATCTTGAAGAACATAAATGCATTAACTCATGACTAGCATGGTTTAATTTTTTGAATGTCATGAATGTTGTCAAGAGGAGGTTGATACATAGTTTTTAAAGCCCTATGGCCACCTATAGGTGCCCACACATAGAGAAATAAGTACCTATAATAGGGTATAAAATAGTGACCCAAAATTGAAGCCCAAGTGGTGTTTTAAGACTATAAAGTTGCGTGCAAGTTTAAACATGTAATTTTTAACCTAAGGGGGTTCAAGGGAGGTACTCATATATCATGACCAAGTCTCAAGTGGGTAATGCATACCTATAGGAGTCAAATAGATAGGGTGTCTCAGTCAGTTAGAGAAAACTCAATTTTTAGCTCTCAAAGTGCATATGAAAGGGGTAAATGGGGTTAACATGATGAAATAACATATGAAAATATCCATTAATATCATTATGTACTTCATAATATTCGATCAATGTGGAATAAGCCTACTCAAACCTCTTACACCCCTGTATGCACCTATAATAGTCATTGTGCAATCTTGAGCATGAGATGGAGGTAAGAGATAAACTTGCTTATCAAGAGAGAGAGGGTTAAAAAAGATAAAAAATGTATCATTAGACATAAAAATATGTTTTCAAAATCCAAATACTATTCCAAGTTGATCATCTACTGTCCCTACTTGGTCAAAGGTAGAGTCCGTACTGTGAGTTAGGAAACCCATGTTACTCAATAGGCAAATATGAAGAATACAATGAATAAAAGTATTTTTGGGTGAATTTTAAGTTTTATTAGAATAAATTGAGGATGGAGAGAATTTTTAATGATCTTAGGATCATTGGTTTATCTTGGAGAGGTCACTCTTAGGTGGATTTGAGAAAAATGTAGGAAATAAGCTTTTTAGAGGCCTTTTTTAGGCATTTTGAATTGATTAGGTCTTAAATGAGTGAATAAAAATAAAAATTTTGGTAAAAAGTCTCATTAGGAAATTATAAAACTCCAAAAATATCCAATTTTCCATGGAAAAGATGGATATAACTCACCATTTTATCTTAGAGGTCAGCTAGTCAAGGAAAACCAGGTTTTAGTAAAGCAAGCTAATGAGGTCAAAATGGGAAAAGGAACTTTATGGAAGGTTTTGTAAACATAAAGAAACATATTTTGAGGTGTATTAAAGTAAAATATGTGATATGAAGCACTATTTTAGGCTCAGACCTTTTAGAATGACTAAAATACCCTTACACACAGTCCAATTAGATAAGCTTCCTTTAGGCCTAGTTGGTGAATGAAAGGAAAAGATGAAAAATAGTGATTTGGAAGTTATGTGATGAATTTATAAGCTTTAATTAGGTGTGAAAATTCATAAGACATTGGCCCAACCATGAAATATCAGTCTAAATAGCGTAAACTAGCAAGGTGCATGCTAAGCCCATTAGGCCTTGAAGGGACCTAGAGTCAATTGGGGGTACATATTCATTCCTAACTGTTGGTGGGATATATATTTGATTAAAAAATGTATAAGAGATGTATTTATACATTTATTATCTTTTTATATGTATAGGAACCTATATGAAATCTATCTTTGTACCAGAGACAGTCTAAACATGTAAGAATTGTGAAAACAAGCTCGATAGGGTGTTTTCAAATGCTCATATATTCTATAAGGATGTACATGGATGAAAAATGAGTTTGGATATGTTATTAGGGTTAATTAAAACCATTTTTGTGTACTTTTTTGACATTTAAAATGTTAGGGTTTTATGAATAAATCTTAAGACTGAAAACTACCTAAAACCCTACTAAACCCTCAGTCATGACCTAATAGAGAAAACAAGCTTAGAATGTTATAAAAATGACATATTTTGACCATGAAAGTGATTGTAACTTGTAAAATAATCACTCAATATCCCTCCCATACTTTTGAGCTGTACATAATTGTATGGATAGGGTGAAAAATAAGGTACTTTTGACCATTTTATGTGTTTTACAGGTTGTAAAAGAGGTCTGAAGATGCAATCAAGTTTGGGAATAAGATAAGGAATCAATATAAATCCTTATGGTAATTTAATAATTTAAAAAAAATTATAAGTGTTCAAAAAATATATCTCATCTTATCCAATCAAAACTGGTATAGTGAACACAATGGTGATAAGGGTGAAAAATTCAAGTGTGAGAATTTTTTAACATGTACTTGAGTATTATAAGGCCATGGAGAGTCTTTACAAGTGTAATTAACTACCTCCCATGTATTTTAATGGAAAAATAAATCCAATTTTGAATCCAAGTGTGAGGGGTGACTGAAAGAGGAAATTTTTTAAACTACAGGTATTGATGGCTTCCTTCTAAGAGTTTTTAGATGAGTAGGACTACAACCAATGCATGAAGAGGCATGTATGAAATATTTAACTCGCATCCTAATCATTAGACCTATAAATAGTCAGTTTTGGGATTTTCAAATAGGTCCAAATCATGAAGATAGTTTTCTAAGCCAAAACAAGGAGTTCATGCCATTTTTCATAAGTTTCATGACTTGTATGGATACTTGGGATTATTGAAATTGCATGATTCATTTAAAATATATTTATCATGAAAATTTATCCTCTTTTATCATCTTTATATGTGTCCAAGTGACCTTTGGACTTCACTTGTCTCGCCCCTCTCCCAAATGATATAAATATTGACCTTTTTGGCTCTTTTGAGTAGCCTCCATTGGTTAATGGTGAAACCCTAGCTAATTTTGTACTTGAATAACTCTTAAAGAAATAAACAAGTGAATTTTCCTACTTAAATTCTATCCAATTGAGTTTTGTTTCAAAATTTTTGGTCTTGTCTAGTAGAAGATGATCTTTTCTAGCATGTTATCCTTGATTGTTCACCAAGTGCACAAAAGAGTAATTATTACATGTCTTTGTTAGTGTTATTTTTAAGTGTATAAGTGTTATATAAATGGTCCATGACTATATTATCCCAAGGAATCATTCATTACCCTCTTAATCATCAAGATACCTCTTGAACCTATCATATGAAACATTGATGTAATAATCTATCTTGTGTTGTGAGTTTTATGTGAAGAAAGATTTATTTTTCTCTAAGTAGTATAATTTTAGTCAATAAGAGGAAATCAAATATTAATGAATCACCTTTTAGTTTTATTAGTTTGTATTCTTAACCATTTTCATGCAAAGTTGATAGGCAAGAGAGTGTTTCAAAGAGTGCATCAAGGGAATATCCCTTCTAGAGATTCATCACAACAAATTGTTTACCCACAACAAGTGAGATGTTTCCATTGTGCCACTTGGATGAGGAGATCTAGGCATATATTCAAGGGATGAAAATCCAAGTGACAAAAACAAGAAAGGAATAATCAAGGGCAAATATAACCTGATTACACACTTGTTAATTTGCAAGAAGGAGATTTTGTGTAATGAATCAGTTTGGAAGTACAAGTAACATTGATACTCCTATAATAGCCAACATAAGGTCTAAGAAGAGATCAACATTCCTGATCTAATCCAAATCATATCCTAACTAGAGTAATTAAATCAATGAAAGAATTTTTCTCCCTTTCTAGTTCAGATGAGCATCTCCATGCTAATGAAGAGATAAGTCAAGGAATTATATCATATTATAAATTGAATCAAGGGACACATAGACCTAATTCATATTTTAAAGTTTAATAAATATATAAATATAGAAAAATTATAATGTGAAGGGCATTTCTCTACCTCAATCTTCACAAGCTCAAGACAATGTTGTTGTTCCTAAGGAACAAACAAAGGTTGGTATTTATTATATCAAATTTTTTTGATTAAATTAATAAATAACATGTGAATATATCAATTTTTAATACATTTTCCATCCTTGGATAAAAATATCTAATTTAAGAAGTGCTATCAAACCTTAACATCACATCTAGACTAATAGTGAAAGAGAAGGTAGTCCTCATGAATGAAGATCATCCTAAAGGAGGGAAACAAGTCAAAAGTGACAGGACTCCTCATTTATACCTTTATATAATTATAGGTGAGTCTTTGGTTCATAATTGTATGATTGATAGTGGTGTTAGTACCTTTGTAATACCCAAGCAAGTGGATGACAAGCTAGGTCTAAAATATGAGCCAATCACCAAAGGAGTTTTACAATTAGATGGGACAACCACTAAGAATTTAGGAATCATAAAAGGTATGAACCTAAATTTTTATTCTTTACCCACTTTTTCAATTTCCTAATATGTTTTTGTAATAGACTTACCACCCCACTTTACTCTATGCCTATCTAGGGAGTTCACAACTAAGATTGGGGGATATATATCATCATATTGGTCTTACATAGTGTTTAGGACTAGGTATGATACTGAATTCAAGATATAATAATAACCAATTGATAAAATTCATATATAAACTTGTGTTCCTAAGGTCTCCAATATTAATTTCACTATTTTTTTTGAAGGATATCTCCATCTTGATCAAGAACTAGTTATTTCCCTTGAAGGCATACCTAATCTCTTTCTTGATGAGTGGGGAGCTAAACATCATGAATGAGATCTATATAAGTTAATATAATAAGTAGGCTTAGGAATATATTTATTAAATGAGGAGGGTTATTTCATTCTAGAGTTGGTGAAGCCTAAGGAGCCCATAAATGGTCTATGTTAGTTATTTTTTGATGGATCTAGAAGCAAAATTGGTACAGGAGGTGGTGCAATGTTGTTGTATCCCTATAAAGAAAGGTAATATACTACTTTTAGGTTTCAATTAATTTATACTTGTAATTAAAAAGAGTATGAAACACTTTTACATAGCCTTTCAAGGGATATTAAAAGAGGAGTGAAGTACTTGTAGGTGTTTGGTGATCGTGACTTGGTTATTCATTAAGTGAAGGGCTAAAATGTCACAAAAATATCCTTGTTAAAGATAGGTTATAGGATATTATAGAATATTTTGAGGATTTAAATATACAGTCCATTTTAAGAGAGGAAAATAGTCATGTTGATAGTTTGGTTGTAGTTGGAGTTAGTTTGATATCCCCAATGATGTCAAGAATTAAAGATGTCAACCACATATCAAGGTAATGGTAATGCCTTAAATTCTTGAAAGTGATGTTAATTGGAAAGTATTTGATAATGACAAAAAAAAAACATGCTTTATCAAAGAAGAGGTTGATTTATCTTCAATAAACTAGACCAAGTTGTAGCAACAATATGGTGATCAAATTATGCAATTAAAGTCAAACAAACTCCCTTAAGGTCTAGTAACACTTGAAAACATTTTCAATGATGATGACCAAATGAAGAAAGAGAAGATAAGAATATCTACCAAGAAAGATAATTATTTAAGGGTTATCATCTTTAAAGATAAACTTCTTGCACTTGGAAAGGTATGTAGTAAATAAGAGAGACCTGTGTTCATTGAGTTATGGAAAGAGTTTGCAGATGTATTTTCTTGGGAGTATAGTGATCTTAAGGTTTTTGAACCTATACTAACTCAACACACTATGGAGATAGATACATATGCTAGAATTAAGGCAAAGGAAAATACATATCAACCCAAGAATAGATCCTCTTATAATAAATGAATTGACTAAGTTGATAGAGTCTAGCATAATCTTCCCAATCAAGCACTCATATTGGGTTGCCAACTTAGTCCCTATAATAAATAATAATGGAGAGATAAGATTGTGTGTGGATTTTAGGAACTTAAACAAAGTTTCATTAAAGGATCATTATCATTTAACTTATGGAAAAAATATTGTATATGGTGGTAGGTTTGGAGCATTTCTCTCTCCTTAATGGCTATTCAGGGTACAATCAGATTTTGGTGCAAGAGAAAGACTAGTATTTAAGAAAAATTTTACCAAAAAATGGGTCACATATGCATATAAGAATATGCCTTTTAGCTTATCCAATCTTGGATCTAATTTCTAAAAATCCATGGATATGGCATTTAAAGGTTTGTTAATTGAGATAATGTTGATTTATCTTGATGATATCACTATTTTTTCCAAGGATGCAAGTGATCATTTGACTCACCTTAGGAAAATATTTGAGAAGTGTAGGAATTTTTAGATATCTCTCAATCCTAAAAAGTGTGTATTTTTAGTCCATGAAGGCAAATTCTTAGGCCACATTGTCCCCAAATAAGGTCTCTCTATACATCCTAAAAGAGTAAGTATTATCTTGTCTTTGTCATTACTTAAGCACAAGTAAGTTTCTTTGTAAAAATAAACTTCATTAGGAGATTCATACCTAATTTTTATAATATTTTCAAACCTCTAACATACATGTTGAAGAATAATCAACATTTTTATTGGACTAGAGAAGGAAGGGATAGTTGTAGTGGCATCAAGCAAACCATAACTCAATCTCCAACACTTAAAAATCTCAATTTTATAAAAGACTTTACCTTGTATGCTCTAGGAAATGATGAAGTCATCTCAACCATGTTGAAATAATCAAATGAGGAAGGTCTTGAATAACCCATTGGTTTCTTTAGCCAAGGGTTGGAAGACTATGAGATAAGGCACACTTTTGTAAAAAAGCAAGTACTTGCTGTCATAAAATGTCTTAAAAAAAATAGATATATGCTATCTAAAAACAAAGTTCATGTGATGGTGTCTCATTCAATTATTAAAGAATTCCTTTTGAGTAGAGACTTGAATGATAAAAAAGATGGTTGGATCACCAAAGTAATGGAATATGACACATATATCAAGGTTACCAAGTTAGTGAGAGGTAATGGACTATGTGAGTAATTAACATTATATTTGAAAGAGAAAAAAGAGTTTATCCTAAACTCAAAGATGATGCTCAAACAACTGTACCTCCACCTACCATGAGTTGGACACAAAACATGATTAGAATTCTATAAACAAGTGAGTGTCCATTAGGCCTAGATAAAGCTGAAAGGAGACAATTCTAATTGCAATACATCCCATATGTTCTTGTAGATGGAGTAATATTTAGGAAAGACCTTAATGGATTTATCTTTAGGTGTATATAAGCTGATTATATTGAGAGAGTATTGGTATAATTCCATGATGGGCCATCAGGTGGTCATTTTGCACCAAGAAATACAATAAAAAAAGTGATGAGAGCTGGTTATTATTGGCCTAACTTTTTCAAAGTCTCATATGCATGGGAGAAAGTGTCATAAGCATGCTCTCTTCATAGGAAAACATAATCTTGTAGCCCTCCCTCTCCATCCCATTTAGGTAGACCAACTTTTCATGTAGTGGGGTTTGGATTTTGTAGGTATGATCAATCCTCCTTGAAGTGCTACTCATAATTGACTACAACTAACTAATTCATTAGATGGACAAAAGCAGTGGCTCTCAAGGAAGCTAATGAAACTAATGCACTAGAATTCTATGAAGTCATAATAACTAGATTTGGAGGATCCTCTACACTTATCTTAGTTAATGCAAAGGATTTCTTTGGTGATAGGATAAGTGAGTGGGCTATGATGCATGGAATCCACATAAGTACCTCCTTTAAATACTATCCTTAAGGGAATGAACTAGAAGAATCTACAAGCAAGAATCTAATCAAAGTCATCAAGAGGACTATGAAGGAAAATCAAAGAACATGACACACAAAATTTAAGATAGCCTTATGGGATGATAAGATCATTCCTAAAAGAGCCATTAGAAACTCACCTTACATACTTGTCTATGGAAAATAAGTAAAACTACCCATCTTTCTTGATCTATTAACTCTAGAGATTACACATCAACTTGAGATGATGGAGAATAACATCATGGAGATCAGACTAGCTAAGTTGATGGAGTTAGATGAAATAATAGATCATAATGCATGCTATGTAATCTTACCAAACTCAAATAAAGAGGTACTTTGATAAAAGAGCTATTCCCAGAACATTCAAAGAGAGTGATATTATACTCAAATGAGATGAAGACAGGGCCAAGCCTAGAAGACACATAAATTTTGACACCATATAGAGTGGGCTCTATGTTATCATTTATTACAAATAACACAGTGCTTTCCAGCTCCCAAAGATGAATGGTGAGGAGTTACATATCACAATCAATGGGATACACCTTGAGCATTGTTATTAAGGTCATATTCTCATCCTATATATAGTATATTAGTCTTTTCTTTCTTTAATTGCTTTTAGAATATGTTTATTTGGTTGTTAGTTGCTTCTCTTTTCCCTAAACACCTCTTGGTATAGTGTGTGTGTCTTGATTTGTGTGTGCATTGTTGTTCCCACATTTTATACGCTCATTTTTGGAACAAATCCTACGAAATTTGTCTATTTCATGTTTTTCACTCTAAGTTCGTCTTTCAAGGCAAGTTTTTCTTGTTCTCGTGTTTGCTCAACTAGCACCATTCAAAATTTGTGATGTTCCCTTGTGTTTTCCCAAAAATGTAAAAATCGTTACAATCTTGATGCGGCTAGATGACAAATTTTCCCTCATTTCTAAGAGTTAGTTATTTTCTTGCATTTGCATGTAGGGGCAGGGATTTTCAACACCACTACATTTTGTTTTGTTAATTTTTGTGTAAAGGTGACATTTTTTGCCGTCATTGCATCCATCATGCAAGAGCAGTGAAATTTTTTGCCCTTGAATCTTTTATTGCATTCCATGTAGGAGCAATGATTTGCGCTACCCCTGCATCTCTTTCAAATCTCCCATGCAGAAGCGATGATTTTTTCCACCCCTGCATGGTCTCAATTTTTGCACACAACATTTATGGCCATGCACGCTGAGTGGTTGGGGGTGATTTTTTCCCCCATTTAATCTCTTTTTCTCCCTCATTTATATCCATTCCCCCCTTGTTTCTCCTCCTCCCTGCCCCTGGACAATCAAGTGAGCAAGAGGAAACACATTTTCATCAGATTCGAGCCTCGTTTCGTGTTGTTCTTTAGGTAGGGTTTTGTTTTTGTTTTTATTTTCCCTTCTCTTTTTATGTTTTTTTTCTTTCTTTTTATTCTATGTTTAGTTTTTCTTATTTTCTTCTTCCCCTTCCTCATTTTCCCTACTAACAAATTGACCTTCACCGCGCCTTGACCCTCCTCCTTCATCCCATTAGCTGTTCAACCTGTGTGAGGGTGATGAAATCTGCCGCCATTACAAATCTTTGCTTCATGTCCTTCCTCATGTGAAGGTGACAAAAATTGCCACCCTAACATAGTTCAAAATTTTACGCACGACCATTCCAACCCATGTAAAGGCGGCAATTTTTGCCGCCCTTACATGTGGCCATCCAACCATGTGTATTAGCAGTGAAAATGGCTGTCCTTATAGATCCTTTGCCCACCATGTGTAAGGGCAGCGATTTTTTTTGCCCTTACACATAACCTATCTAAGATGTATTAGCGGCACAATTCACCACTAATACACATCTACCCATCAAACCAATTAGATGCAAGGGTGACAAATTTAGATGCCAATGCAACTTTCAAACCATGTGCAAGGGCATCAAGTTTTGCCATCTATGCACAAAGACAATCCCCATCATGCAAGGGCGGCAATTTTTGCCGCCCATGCATACCTTCTCCCCATTTTTACTAACTTTGGGAAATTTTCATTTTTCTCATTTTTTCTTCTGAGCTCTCTTCCCTTCCACTTTATGACCAGCTCTCATCTCAACCATTTCAAGTGCATTTCCTTAGTCATGATCACCCAACATGCAATTTTATTAGATTGCCAACATTTCTCCGAATTGCACGATCATGACTCTTATCACAGTTTCTCCTCAAGATCCTTCTTCATTACCATAATTTTAACAAAGGCTCATCCTGATGACTGAATTTTCTCCAAAGAAGTCAAAGATGATGAATTACCATTATCAAGGTGTTTTCTCAATCACCTCAGTCACTTCTAATGTTGACGACATTAGGGATACCGAAATTAGACATGTAGATATGGCCAAGTTCATGGAGAGAACCAAAGCAAAAAATCCAAGCTTTGAAATGAAAAGGATAATTGAGAGCAATATCCATCTGGTCTCCCCTTTTCCTATGGCGGCACATCACATAGAGTTCATCCTCCAGTGCGCCCAATTCTATAATAAAGATACCAGAGTTGTGTCAGATGCTAGTGGCAATGTAGTAATTCAACTAGACCCTGAGTTCATTGATAAAGTTTTTATTGTTAGAAACTTGGAGTACAATTGATTACTTTTGTATAAGTAACTAAACATGAAATTAACTTAGAAGTAATAAGTAACTAGAAATCAGAAACAACAAATAATAGGAGATACAAGAAACAACCAATCTTGCATTAAACTCTTCTAGAATACAATGAAGAAATCTCGCTCTTCCCACACCTCTTGGGTGTACAATATTTCTTTCTCAAGAGTTCTCTCTCTCTCTCTCAATCAATTACAATCAACTCAATAACCGAGTTGTTATTCCCTCTTTTCTTTCTTCTTAATTACAATACTACCCCATGGGTCTCTTAAATAGGATCCAAGGCAAACAATAATTAGAAAAATAGACTCAAGACTAAAATTAGTCTTTACATGCAAACCAACTATTCTCTTAAAATTAGAATAAATCTAATTCTAGAAATGCATGCAAATGCACACACACACAGAGGTGACTGATGCCAGTCGCTGTCAGTCTGCATATGACCAATGTCAGCCGATCCCTGACCGATGTCTGTCAGTTTTGATCCATGCCTGACCGATATCAGTGATACTACCGATCCCAGTTACTAGTAAACTCAACAACCTCAATCTAGCTCATCAGCAAAGCTTTTAGCTCCACAACTCAATAATCTCTCACTTGGAGATAAAAAACTACACCTGTACCTGTATAGAAACATCCTCTAACTTGTTTCTCCATCTTCAAGTTCAATCTTGAAGACCAACAAAAGTTGAATGAAGATTCAACTTCTCCTTTGTTACCAGCTTTGTTAACATATCTACAGGGTTCTTATCCATATGAATCTTTTTCAGCTTCAACTATCCATCCTCCAATACCTGTCTAATGAAGTGGTATCTAAGCTGTATATGTTTGGTTCTTGAATGAAAGGCTGAATTTTTTGCCAAATGAATTACACTTTGACTATCATTGTACAATCTACAACTCTCTTGCTCATTTTCCAACTCTTCCATGAACCGAGTCATCCAAATCATTTCTTTGCTAGCCTCTGTGACTGCAATGTATTCTTCCTCTATAGTAGACAAGGCAAAAACCTTCTATAACTTTGAAATCCAGCTAACCGCCATTCCACCAACAGTGAACACATATCCTGTGGTGCTTCTCCTGCCATCCAAGTCACCTGCCATATCCGAATCTACATATCCATGTAGAAAAGTGTTTGACCCTTCATAACATAAATGCCTACTATTGGTCCCTCTCAGATATCTGAGAATCCACTGAACTACTTTCTAGTGTTCCTTTCTTGGATTGGCTATAAACCTGTTGACAACTCCCACTACTTGGGCAATGTCTAGTTTGGTACATACCATTACATACATCAAGCTCCCAACTACTAAAGCATATGGAATGTTGCTCATGTACTCAACCTCATCGTGTGATTTAGGACACTGTTCTTTGCTCATCTTGAAGTGTCCAGCCATAGTGTGCTTATCGATTTTGCATCTTGCATATAAAACCTCTTCAACACCTTATTCACATAATCCTCTTGAGACAAAATCAAACTGTGATTTTTCCTGTCTCTCTTAATACTCATGCCAAGGATTTTCTTTACTTCTCCTAAATCCTTCATGGCAAATGTGAGCTAATTTCACCTTTAGCTCAGTAATTTCCTAAATGTGTGAACCTGCAACAAGCATATCATCTACATACAGCAATAGGATAATATAACTACCATTATCCAATCTGGTAAAATAAACACAATGGTCAGATTGACATTTACTAAAGCCATGCTCTGTCATAAATCTGTCAAACCTTAAATACCATTGTCTTGGAGCTTGCTTAAGACCATATAAGCTTTTCTTCAACCTGCACACAAGTTTCTCCTTACTTTTGACCTCAACACCTTCCGGCTGATCCATATATATCTCTTCATCTAAATCTCCATAAAGAAATGCTTTCTTAACATCAAGCTACTCAAGATGCAAATCCTCAATAGCAACTAAAGACAATACAGTCCAAATAGAAGTCATCTTTACTACAAGAGAAAAAATTTCACCAAAGTCAATCCCTGGTTTCTGTGTAAATCCCTTTACTACCAACCTGGCCTTATGTCTCATTTGTCCATTCTCTCCTTCCTTTAACCTATAAACCCATCTATTTTTTAGTGTTTTCTTTCTAGCTGGCAACTCAACCAAATTCCACGTATGGTTCTTTTCCAAAGAATCAATTTCCTACATTGTCTCATCAAAACTTTCTAGTTCTCCACCATCAGTGAGCAACAAGTAGTTTAAAGAAGGGGAATAATGAATTGGAGGTTTACTTACCCTTTCAGACCTCCTTATGGGCATTTGAGACTCATTGATAGCTTGTTGTCCACCCAAATTTCTATCTATCAGTGACTGATCTTAGTCATCTTTGGCTGATGTCGGTCTGCACCTGACTGACATCGATTCCTCCTGGTCACTGACGTCAATTTCTTGATCGATGTTGGTCTCTATTTGACCGACGTCAATTTACACCTGACCGACGTTGGTTTTTGTATTTTCTTGTGAGTGATAATTTTACCTACGAGCTCATTTTGGATCATAACCTTTTCCAAATCAAGATTGCCTTGCTCAAAATTATTCAGCCTCTTAAGTTGATCACTGTACATCACCTTCTCATTAAAAACTATATCTTGGCTTCTAATAATTTTGTTAGTTTCTAAATTTCACAATCGAAATCTGAAATCTCCAAAACCATAACCAATGAAAGTGCACCGCATAGATTTAGCATCCAACTTCTTTCTATTTTCTTTATCAACGTGCATAAAAGCTTTAGAATTAAAAACTCTAAGAAATAAAAGATCTACCTTTTTACCTATCCACATCTCTTATAGAATTCCACCATCCAATGCAGTAGAAGGTCCTCTGTTAATTAAATAAATCACAGTATCCACAGCTTCTGCCCAAAATTGTAAGAGCAAACTAGCATGCAACCTCATACTCTGTGCACACTCTATTATTGTTCTATTCATCCTTTCAGCAACTCCATTTTGCTGAGATGTCCTTGGAACCATCCTTTCTCTGTGTATTCCACTCATAGAATAGTAACTATTGAATTTATTGCTACAGTACTCACCACCATTGTCAGATTTAAGGCACTTCAATCTTAAACCTATTTCATTCTCAACCAAAGCTTTTCATTTCTTAAATGTGTCAAAAACATCAAATTTTTTCTTTATGCAATAAACCGATACCTTTCTTGTAGCATCATTAATGAAAAAAACATAATACCGTGATCCTCCAATAGAAGCCACCTGAGTTGGTCTCCACACGTTTGTGTGAACAAGTTTCAACTTGTGCTTCTTCTTTATTGACTCAGTTTTGAGAAACCTTACTTTTTTTTGTTTCCCAAAAATACAATGCTCACATAAATTTAGATCTATGCTTTTCAAATCTAAAATCTTACCTTTTAACTTAAGAATATCCATTCCCTTTTCACTCATGTGACCAAGCCTGTAATGCCACAACTTTGCATCTACATCTGAAGTAGATAAAACAGAAGGAGAATAATCAGTAATACAAGTAGATAGATAAAGTGTACCTACTCTCTTACGTTTAGCTAATACAAGTGCACCATTGGAAACTTTCCAAGATTCAGCTGTGAGAGTTACTGTGCAACCCTCATCACTCAACTTTCCTACAGAAATCAGATTCCTCTTCAGAATGGGTACATGCATGACATCTTTCAACACCCATGTGTTGCCATTCTACAATTTTAGCTGCACTTTTCCTTTGCCAACAATTTGACAAGGCTCATCATCCCCTAAATAAACTTTTCCAAAATCTCCATGGACATAATCATTAAAAAATTCTGTATTTGGGGTTACATGGAAAGAGGCACCAGAATGTAAAACCCAAGATTCTATTTTATTATCTAAAGAAAATACAAGAGCATCTTGTGCAACAATACCTACAACTTTTGCTTCTTTATCACCTTCATGCTGATTTTCTTTGTTATCCTTCAACCAACAATCTTTCTTTGCATGCCTTTTCTTTCCACAATTCTAGCAAGTTATTCTTCCATTTCTGGATTTGGATCTTCTTCCCATCTTTGACCTTGATTTTTTTTGCTTGCCCTTCTCTCTTTGCCTTCCCCTACTTTCAAAACTTAAAGCATTACCTGATGTTTCTCCTATGCTTTTCCTATGAATTTCTTCATTCAAGATTACACTAACAACATCATCAACTTTCAAGATATTTGAAGCAGATGCAATATTATTAACTGCCATTACCAAGCTATCCCAGCTTTTAGGTAAAGAGCATAAGAATAAGAGAGCCTTAATTTTATCATCAAAAACTATTTTGAATAAATTTAATTGATTTACAATTCCATGGAAATCATTAAGATGACTAGATACAGATCCACCTTCTTGCATTTGTAAATTAAATAATTGCTTCATAAGATATACTTTATTCAAAGTTGAGGGTTTTTCATATAAATTTGCCAAAGTATCCATTATCTCTACCATTGTCTTTGCCTGTGATAAGTTTGAAAACACAGAAGTTGCCAGGCTCAGCCTTATAGCTCCAAGAGCCTTTCTATCAAGAACATTTCATTCTTCATCTTCCATATCTATGGGCTTGCTTGCAACCCCACCCAACGGTAAGTACAGATCTTTTTGATACAGATAATCTTTAATTTGCATCTTCCATAATTGATAATTTTTGCCATTAAATTTCTCCATTCTTAGTTTACTTTCTTCTGCCATTGCTTTACTCCCACTCAATCAGAAACTCTTGTGAGTGAATTTTGTAATCAATAAACACTAACACGCTCTGATACCACTTGTTAGGAACTTGGAGTACAATTGATTACTTTTGTATAAGCAACTAAACATAAAATTAACTCAGAAGTAATAAGTAAGTAGAAATCAAAAACAACAAATAATAAGAGATACAAGAAACAACCAATCTTATATTAAACTCTTTCAGAATACAATGAAGAAATTTCACTCTTCCCACACCTCTTGGGTGTACAATATTTCTCTCTCAAGAGTTCTCTCTCTCTCTCTCAATCAATTACAATCAACTCAATAACTGAGTTGTTATTCCCTCTTTTCTTTCTTCTTAATTACAATACTGCCCCATGGGTCTCTTAAATAGGATCTAAGGCAAACAATAATTAGAAAAATAGACTCAAGACTAAAATTAGTCTTTACATGCAAACCAACTATTCTCCTAAAATTAGAACAAATCTAATTCTGAAAATGCATGCAAATGCACACACACATAGGTGACCGATGCCGATCGCTATCGGTCTGCATATGACTGATGTCAGCTGATCCCTAACCGATGTCGATTAGTTCTGATCTATGCTTGATCGATGTCAGTGATACTATTAATGCCGATTACTGGTAAACTCAACAGCCTCAATCTAGCTCATCAGTGAAGCTTTTAGCTCCACAACTCAACAATCTCCTACTTGGAGATAAACAGCTGCACTTGTACCTGTACAACAACATCCTCTAACTTGTTTCTCCATCTTCAAGTTCAATCTTGAAGACCAACAAAAGTTGAATGAAGATTCAACTTCTCTTTTGTTATCAGCTTTGTTAACATATCTGCAGGGTTCTTATCTGTATGAATCTTTTCTAGCTTCAACTGTCCATCCTCCAATACCTATCTAATGAAGTGGTACCTAAGCTGTATATGTTTGGTTCTTGAATGAAACGCTGAATTCTTTGCCAAATGAATTGCACTTTGACTATCACTGTATAATCTACAACTCTCTTGCTCCTTTCCCAACTCTTTCATGAACTGAGTCATCCAAATCATTTCTTTTCTAGCCTCTGTGACTGCAAGGTATTCTGCCTCTGTAGTAGACAAGGCAACAACCTTCTACAACTTTGAAATCCAGCTAACCACTGTTTCACTAATAGTGAACACATATCCTGTGGTGCTTCTCATGCCATCCAAGTCACCTGCCATATCTGAATCTACATACCCATGTAGATAAGTGTTTGACCCTTCATAGCATAAATGCCTACTGTTGGTCCCTCTAAGATATCTGAAAATCCACTGAACTGCTTTCCAGTGCTCCTTTCTTGGATTGGCCATAAACTTGCTGACAACTCCCATTGCTTAGGCAATATCTGGTCTAGTACATTCCATTGCATACATCAAGCTCTCAACTATTGAAGCATATGGAACGCTGCTCATGTACTCAACCTCATCGTGTGATTTAAGACACTATTCTTTGCTCATCTTGAAGTGTCTAGCCATAGGTGTGCTTACCGATTTTGCATCTTGCATATAAAACCTCTCTAACACCTTATTCACATAATCCTCTTGAGACAAAATAAAACTATAATTTTTCCTGTCTCTCTTAATACTCATGCCAATAATTTTCTTTGCTGCTCCTAAATTCTTCATGGCAAATGTGTGAGCTAATTTCACCTTTAGCTCAGTAATTTCCTTCATGTGTGAACCTACAACAAGTATATCATCTACATACAGTAATATAATAATATAACTACCATTATTCAATCTGATAAAATAAACACAATGGTCAGATTGATATTTACTAAAGCCATGCTCTGTCATAAACTTGTCAAACCTTAAATACCATTGTCTTGGAGTTTGCTTAAGACCATATAAGCTTTTCTTCAACCTGCACACAAGTTTCTCCTTACCTTTAACCTCAAAACCTTCCAGCTGATCCATATATATCTCTTTATCTAAATCTCTATGAAGAAATGCTGTCTTAACATCAAGATGCTCAAGATGCAAATCCTCAATAGCAACTAAAGACAATACAATTCGAATAGAAGTCATCATTACTATAGGAGAAAAAATTTCACCAAAGTCAATACCTGGTTTTTATGTAAATCACTTTACTACCAACCTGGCCTTATGTCTCATTTGTCCATTCTCTCCTTTTTTTAACCTATAAAACCATTTGTTTTTTAGTGTTTTCTTTTCGGCTGGCAACTCAACCAAATCCCATGTATGATTCTTTTTCAAAGAATCAATTTCCTCATTCATGTCATGCTCCTACTGTTTCTTGGATTTTACCTGCATTGCCTCATCAAAACTTTCTAGTTCTCCACCATCATTGACCAACAAGTAGTATAAATAAGGGGAATAATGAATTGGAGGTTTACTTACCCTTTCAGACCTCCTTATGGGTGTTTGAGACTCATTGACAGCTTACTGTCCACCCAAATTTCTTTCTGTCAGTGATCGATCTCTGTCATCTCTGGTTGATATCTGTCTGCACCTGACTGACATCAATTTCTTCTAGTCATCGACATCAGTTTCCTAATCGACATCAATCTCTTTTTGATCGACGTTACTTTCCACTTGACTGACGTCAATTTTTGTGTTTTCTTGTGAGTGATGATTTTTACCCATGAGCTCATTTTGGATCATAACCTTTTCCAAATCAAGATTACCCTGCTCAAAATTATTCAGCATCTTGAGTTGATCACTGTACATCACCTTCTCATTAAAAACTACATTCTAGCTTCTAATGATTTTGTTAGTTTCTAAATTCTATAACTGAAATCTGAAATCTCTAAAACCATAACCAATGAAAGTGCACCGCATAGATTTAGCATCCAGCATCTTTCCATTTTCTTTATCAATGTGCACAAAAGCTTCAAAACCAAAAACTTTGAGAAATAAAAGATCTATATTTTTACCTATCCACGTCTCTTCTAAAATTCCACCATCCAGTGCAGTAGAAGGTCCTCTGTTAATCAGATAAACCGCAATATCTACAGCTTCTGCCCAAAATTGTAAGGGCAAATCAGCATGCAACCTCATACTCTGTGCACGCTCCATTATTTTTTTATTCATCCTTTCAACAAATTTATTTATTGAAGTGTTTTTGGAACCATCCTTTCCCTACGTATTCCACTCATAGAATAGTAACTATTGAATTTATTGCTATAGTACTCACCACCATTGTCAGATCTAAAGACTTCAATCTCAAACCTGTTTCATTCTCAACCAAAGCTTTCTATTTATTAAATGTGTCAAAAACATCAGATTTTCTCTTTATATAATAAACTCATACCTTTCTTGTAGCATCATCAATGAAAGAAACATAATATCATGATCTTCCAATAGAAGCTACCTGAGCTGGTCTCCACACATCTGTGTGAACAAGCTCCAATTTGTGCTTCTTCTTTGTTGACCCAATTTTGAGAAACTTTTCTTTCTTCTATTTCTCAAAAATAAAATGCTCATAGAAATTTAGATCTATGCTTTTCAAATTTGAAAGCTTACCTTTTGACTTAAGAATATCTATTTTTTTCTCACTCATGTGACCAAACCTGTAGTGCATAACTTTGCATCTACATTTGAAGTAGATAAAATAAAAAGAGAATAATCAGTAATACAAGTAGATAGATAAAGTGTACCTACTCTCTTACCTCTAGCTAATACAAGTGCACCCTTGAAAACTTTCTAAAATTCAGCTGTGAGAGTTACTGTGCAACCCTCATCACTCAACTTTCTTGCAGAAATCAAATTCCTCTTCAGAATAAGTACATGCATGACAACCTTCAACACCCATGTGTTGCCATTCTATAATTTTAGCTGCAGTTTTCCTTTGCCAACAATTTGACAAGGCTCATCATCCCCTAAATAAACTTTTCCAAAATCTCCATGGACATAATCATTGAAAAATTCTCTATTTGAGGTTACATGGAAAGAGGCACCAGAATCTAAAACCCAAGATTCTATTTTACTATCCAAAAAAAATATAAGAGCATCTTGTGTAACAATACATATAATTTTTGCTTCTTTATCACTTTCATGTTGATTTTCTTTGTTATCCTTCAACCAACAATTTTTCTTTGCATGCCCTTTCTTTCCACAATTCCAGCAAGTTATTCTTCTATTTCTAGATTTGGATCTTCTTCCCATATTTGACCTTGATTTTTCTTGCTTGCCCTTTTCTCTTTGCCTTCCCTTGGTTTCAAAACTTAAAGTATTACCTGATGTTTCCCTTGTGCTTTTTTTATGAATTTTTTCATTCAAGATTACACTAACAACATCATCAACTTTCAAGATATTGGAAGCAGATGTAGTATTACTAACTGCCATTACCAAGCTATCCCAACTTTCAGGTAAAAAGCATAAGAATAAGAGAGCCTTAATTTCATCATCAAAAACTATTTTGACTGAATTTACTTGATTTACAATTCCATAGAAATCATTAAGATGACTAGATATAGATCCCCCTTTCTGCATTTGCAAATTAAATAATTATTTCATAAGATATACCTTATTCAAAGCTGAGGGTTTTTCATAAAATTTGCCAAAGTATTTATTAGCTCTACCATTGTCTTTGCCTGTGATAAGTTTGAAAACACAGAAGCTGCCAGGCTCAGGCTTATAGCTCCAAGAGCCTTTCTATCAAGAACATTCCATTCTTTATTTTCCATATCTGTGGGCTTGCTTGCAACTCCACCCAATGGTAAGTACAGATCTTTCTGATATAGATAATCTTTAATCTGTATTCTCCATAATTGATAATTCTTACCATTGAATTTCTTCTTTCTTAGTTTACTTTTTTTGCCATTACTTTACTCCCACTCAATCAGAAACCCCTGTGAGTGAATTCTGTAATCAACAAACACTAACACGCTCTGATACCACTTGTTAGGAACTTGGAGTACAATTGATTACTTTTGTATAAGCAACTAAACACGGAATTAACCCAGAAGTAATAAGTAACTAGAAATCAGAAACATCAAATAATAGGAGACACAAGAAACAATCAATCTTGCATTAAACTCTTTTAGTATACAATGAAGAAATCTCACTCTTCCCATACCTCTTGGGTGTACATTATTTCTCTCTCAAAAGTTCTCTCTCTTTCTCAATCAATTACAATCAACTCAATAATCGAGTTGTTATTCCCTCTTTTCTTTCTTCTTAATTACAATACTGCCCCATGGGTCTCTTAAATAGGATCCAAGGCAAACAATAATTAGAAAAATAGACTCAAGACTAAAATTAGTCTTTACATGCAAACCAACTGTTCTCTTAAAATTAGAACAAATTTAATTTTGGAAATGCATGTAAACGCACACACACACAGGTGACCGATGTCGATCACTATCAGTCTGCATATAACCGACGTCGGCTGATCCTTGACCGATGTCGATTGGTTTTGATCTATGCCTAACTGATGTTGGTGATACTATTGATGCCAGTTATTGGTAAACTCAACAACCTCAATCTAGCTCATCAGTGAAGCTTTTAGTTCCACAACTCAACATTTATGTGCCCTCCTGCTACTGAAGTGTTGAAGATTGACTTCATCAAAGCATAAAAAGAATATGATAAAGACCTCGAGAAGGTGAAGAAGGTGATCAATAATTGATGGCTTAAAACTCTCAAAGCCAACTTGTTCAGATGGCCACAAAACTTTTTGAGGATCAAATTTATAGAAGAAGTTGGTGACTTGATTACTCTTCTCAATAGAGTATGAGGTTTACCATATTTTTATCAATTTCATGAATGGATGTATCCCTTCATCAAAATAATTCTCTAGGGAAAACAAGTCATTTTCTAGGGTGAACAAATTAGCAATGCTCTGCATGAGCAATTGGCAAAGGTGTCTACTACCTTGAAGTTCTATATGACTTCATACTTGGTATACATTACAGCTTTGATGAGAACCTTTCCAAGTTTGACATTAGAAGGAGACAGGAAAACCACCCTTGTTATTACCCTCAGTTGACATTGAAGGGTTCAATCCATCATTTTATAAGGGTAAATGATGCCTTCTTCATGGTATTTTTGTGTCTCTTTGACTCTCAATTAGTGTAGAAAAGAGTGTCAGATGAAGCCTAAATTGTTGTAAATGACTTCAACTGTATGTTCTTACAGTTCCCTACTTTTTTCTATCTATGGGTTGGCTTTTTCCAAGGCTATCCCTATATGCTCCCTAGATTTTCTTCAGATAAATTGGTCCTGATGGAGATGTGTAGACAAATTATTATCATACATAATAAACAGATGAAACTGAAGAAACCTGATTTCAGATTCCTAATTGAAATTGACAGATACTCAGTATCGACCACTATAAAAGCAAGGGCAATGGAGACCAAAATGTAACTTGTCACCATGAAGCATTTCAAAAGAAGGCCCAGTTTTGACTACAGAGGTGTCAAAGACATGATCAAGAGAAAGAATCAGTTCCATGAACCCATGATCGAAGACGTCTAGATAGATTTAAGGACAGTGGAAGATATCAAAAAGATGGACTACAACAGACTATCTCTTGAACAAATAGAGTATTTGGGGCTCATTGATATTCCTCCAAATCTAGTAGATGATAGAGATTTGGTCACCAACAGATATCTTGCTGAACAAGTCACTAACTCTCCTCTTCCTCCGATCCAATGGTCTCAAAAAGAGTTGACCTCTTTGAGGATGAGATTCGAACTAATATTGGCTAACACCAATGATTGGTTAGCAAATAAGGAGATCACTTTAAAATAATTCATCATGGGATCAGAGGCCAAATTCCAAGAAGAGACAAGGAAGAGAGCAGAAAAAAGAACAAAGAATAAAAGTGATGTTCCTTCTCCTTCCAGGGCCCATAAGCCTAGGATCATTGTTATGTCAAAGAAATCAAAGATTGCTGAGAAAGAGCCAGAGTCAATAGATATAGGGGTTGAGGAACAAAGCACCTAAGAACAAGTGGCAGAATAGATGGAAATTGATGACAAGCCTATGGGTCAACAGGGAATAGATGCTCAATCTCTGTAAGAAGGTGCATAGCTAGATACATGAATTTCTTTTTCTCCACCCCACTCACCTATTACAACCTTAGCCTATTTCTCCCATTAGTATTCCCTCCTCTGGAGCCACCTCTCCTTTTAGAGTTAATTTTGGTGACCCTCAAGGCACTTCTGGAGATGTTCTCTATTCATCAAGATCCATCCCCAGTCTGTCATATCCTTCTTTCAACATTGGAGATAGTTCCACCTTCGACTGTTCAGCAACAGGTGTGCTTTTGACTGATACTACGCCCACTATTCCTACAAGTAGTACAGATGTTACCCCAATAACACCAACTACAGGGACTGTTGCTAATGTAAGTGCTTCTGCTCTCCCACCTTGGCTGTCAACTTTCATGCCCAAAAAGAAAAAGCAAGCCATCTCTCCAAATGACATTGACTTTAGTAAAATAGTACCAGTGAAAGATAAAACCTCCATGAAGCTAAACATCCTTTCAAAAATGATTGGAAATAAGGGGCACAAATTTTTGGAGATAACTAAACCCCCACAGGATGCAACTCTTGAGAATTTTGATATGAGCAGCTACTCCATTTCTTGAGTTGAGTTAGAGAAAATAACTCACGAGGGCACCAAGAGTGATTTGCAATCCATGATGGACATTATGGTCTAGAAATTTGATAGAGAAAGAGAAATGAAAGATCATTACAAAGTAATGGTAGAACAATTGACTGCAGTACTCAGGAGATTCACTTTTTCTCCAGAAGTGGTAACTCCAGAGGCTTTCTCCATAGAGGATCTTGTAATCCAAAAAGCAAAAAAAACTTATCTAAAGGGAAAAGTACTTAAAGATTACCTAGATAAGATGCATGCACAGGGGATTTATTTGTTTACAGAGTTGGCTGAGAAGACAGGTAAAATGAAAAAAGTGAGAATAGAGTTAAAAGATCTTATCAGTATTATTTATCAAGATATTGATAGCACAGGTAAATATCTTAGCAAGTGGATAGAGATGAAAGTGTTGAAAAAAGGTACCCTAATATCAATCAATGTCATTATCGATAGAGATTCTTATATTAAAATTAAAGAATCACTGATATACAGGATCTAGGTACTTAAAGAACTGAACAATGACCTTGAATCTTCCAAGGAAGCTAGTGAAGAAAGCGACACTAGTTTGTTGAAAAAATTGGAAGAGTTGCCTTGCAGACTCACCTCTCGAGACAACCAATTCATTTCAACAAAGGAAATGATTCAGGAGTTCAAAGGTATGATTCAAAGGGAATTTGAGGAGAAAACATTCTCAATGGCTTCTATGGATAATATTTTAGATAATCAGTTAACTTTGGATAATTTGAGAACCAAGTTAACTAGTCATGCAAAATCAATCACAGTAGTGAGAGATGCCATAGTCAGAGCTAAGGTGGTCTTCAAAAATACTATTATGCCCGACAGTATCGGGCTACAAGCAGTTATCGCCATGTATGATGCTCATCTAAATAAAGCTGGTGACAAAAGTTTAACTGTTCTTCCATTTCTTCTTCTCCATTTTTTCATGTACTTTATAATTGACTTGGGATATTTTCACATGTACTTGTATCATGTGTAAATACATGTAAAAATCTAGAAAATTTCTAAAGTCAACAGAGATTCATCTTTGACTAGGTTTTAATATTTAAATATTTTCTCAATTTTGAAAGCTTTTTCCTATATATAGAGGGAGCCTCTTGTAAATATATCTTCTTGATAATTGAGAGCAATAACTCTACCAAAATTGAGATACTTCTTGAGACTTTGATCTCAGCTTGTAAATCATATTTTCTTGAATGAATGAGAAGCAGGTTATTTTCAGACTTTGTGTTGAAATAGTTTGTGTTATTTAAGAGATCATTCTTATGTTCTCTTTCCTAATAATCTCTTATTTGTTTGATTAAATAAGCAAAGTGTGTGTGGAAATTATTGAAAGATATCAAAAAGACTTTGAACTGCTTTTATCCTTTGTGATCTTATTATCTGTTGTAGTTTTAGGTGAAGACTTTGAGCTTTCCTTCACTCTACTGTTACGTATGCTTTGAATTAGTAAGGGAAGCAACAAAAGACTTAGTTCTTTCGTGAGTTTCTCGTAGACCTAGTTACTATTCGAGAAGTTTTTTTGCTATTTTTTGAACATCATTTCTAAAGGAAGAGGAATGTTTTCAGTCATCAACTAGGATTTCTCTTTTGCTCTGTGAACATCATCTCTAAAAAAAGAGAGATGGATGGTGTTATCTTACCCTAAGTATTATTTTTTGCTTATATATATATATATATATATATATAGCATATAAGTAATTTATAGGGAACCTCCCCTTAATGATAGGAGAGATTTATCTCATTAGGATGTGGTAAACCCACACTTTTTGTTGTATAAATCTCCTTGTACTGTGGTTGATATACCCATTATGCCATCGATTTCTTGATGACAAAATATTCACCCAACAGCTTTTGACAACTCCGCTGGGGACTACGAACATGCATTTTGAAGCCTCAAAATTCAACTTGAAGCATTTCCAGTCATTTTTCATTTTACACTCTGGCAGATCCATTGTACATGTGAAGCCAGAGAGCTCAAAGTATTGTTGATTCTGTATTCGAGTTGGTGCAATGAACTAACTTTGAGATTTCTCCTCCACCATCTCACCTTCAGCAAACCAAGAGTTTCCCTCCTACCAAGGTCAGATCTCCCATACTTGGTGAAGCTTCTAGTCTCAGTACTAGTAAGGTTTTGTCTGTACTAACCCCACCAAGATTTGTTATCTCACCATTTAATCAACATATCATGGCAGTCCAAGGATCTTAGGGTAACTCCTTTGGTCCTCTCAATCTAGCCCCACCTTTACACGAACTACCTTGTAGTTTGAGAAAGAATTTCCCTAAATTTTATGATGATGGGAAGGTTCATCCTGATGAGCATATTGATGCCTCCTCTATAGCATGTGATGTTATAGGTGTGGAATATGAAGATATAGTGGTGAGACTATTTGTATAATCTTTGCAAGGCTCTGCCACAGACTGGTTTTACCACCTTCAAGCTCAAACAATAACTGACTGAAATATGCTCAAGGCCAAGTTTGAGGCTAGTTTCAAATCTGTTGAAGATGCACATGCCTAGTTAGCTTAGCTTACATAAATAAAGAAGGAACCTCATGATCATATGAGGGATTTCATATCAAAATTAAATAAGTTGAGAAACTGAATTCCTACGATCGCTTAGCCAACACCAGAAAATCTCAAGTGATTTTTCATCAACTCTCAACTTCTTGAAGTAAGTTTTCTATTGAGGTAGGCCAGTCTTATGAATCTTTTTGTAGCCTAAAATTTGGCTACCAAGGTGGAAAATGATCTTACCCTGATAGGTAAGATTAGCAAAGACTTCAATAAAAATAAATTTTCTTCATCTGCTGAAAGTTCTTTCATGAGCACCACAGATCCTATGGTGCAAAAGTTGACGAATGAACTACTAGCCTTAGAAAGACAAATGGCCTAAGGTATGTCTGCTCCTTATCTGGATATGCCAAGAAAGATGTTTTTCAATCAATCATATCAAGGCAATGCTGCTAGAAATCAAGGACAACCAAATTGCCTTCCTCTTCCACATGAGAAGCTTGCCATTAAAGCAGCCCTTGCTAATTCAGTAGTTGGTTACCTCGAAGCTGAACATAATTTCTCATTCTAACCTAAGTTGGACCAAAAAGATGATGCTAATCTCTTTGTAGAACAAGAATAATAATTAGCTAACGACTCTAATAATAGTTTCCTAGATTATCAGGATGAAACTGGAAGTAAGGGAGAAGTGTTTGATGGATCCTATGTTGTTTTTACCAGGTTCTAGAACCAATCAGCTTAACAAGATGATAAAGAAAAAGTAGAAGAACCTTAGCCAATAGTTTCTATTCCTAAATGAGGGACTTCATTGCCTTTCCAATCAAAGGACCTGATGACTAATAAGAAAGTAAGTACCTCAAACTGTCCTATACCTTCTACTTCTATCTCTCAGACTAGTGCCACACCCACTAAAGATTAGGATGACGGGCTTCCTCCCTCTACCTCTAGCTCATTTCAATTATTTGATATAATTAATCATGCTAAAAGGACCAAGATTCAAATGACTGAGATTGAGTACTTGTGAGCCAATCTTGAATAGTTTGATAGGTTGGCAGAATACATGAAAAGTAAAACTTCTCCTATGAGACAAGATTTTCTAAAGGCAACTCATGATTTCTCCAAGAATAAATCCACCTAGAATAATCTTATCGCTACTCCTCTTGTCACTCATGAGAAAATAGAACCTTTCTATGTTTCTCTGTTGATAAATGGTCATAAATTGAGTAATTACATAATAGACTCTGGAGCTTCTGATAACGTTATGCCTGCCAAATTAGTAGATTCCCTTGGTCTTACTTTGACTAAGACTTTTAGGAGGTGTTTTTCTATAGAAAATAAATAAGTCCCACTCCTAGGTCAAATCAAAGATGCCCAATTTGCATTTGTGTCTTTTCCAGAAAAAACAATCAAAATGACAGTCTTGGTGGCTGATGTTTGAGCCTCTTACGGCATCCTTTTTGGGCAAAATTTATGCAAAGATGTTGGTGGCAAATTAAACATGGACCTATCTGAGGCGAGGATCTCAGTAAAAGGTGTTATGCAGAGGTTGCTCACTAAGAAGAAAACAAAGTATGCGGTCACTAAAACATCAGCACCTGAAGCTCAAATTTTGTTTGAGTCTTCAGGCATGGGTAATTACTTTTTGTCCACAAAGGAAGTCCATGAAATGCCTGATAAAATTCTTGAATGTGTCAACCTAAAAATTGGTTCAGATGGAACAACAAAAAGATTGGTGGAGTGTAGTGCAAGTGTAGAAGAATCTTCCCCTCCAAATGAAGAAGAATCTAAGGTAAAATCCAGTGTCTGATAAGGTATGGATTTTGAAATTTGATGGCAATTACTATTCTACCAGTTTAAGAGTCAATATTGTATTGATATCTCCTCAAAGAGATATTTTTCTTTCATACAAGTTACTATTCAGCAACACCATGAATCCCTACTGCTTGGATTAAAGGCTACTTGAGACAAAGACGTCAAACTCCTTCATGCCAAAGGTGATGCTGAACTGATGGTTTGTTAGGTAATTAACCTATATGAAACCAAAAATGAGAGATTGTGCCACTACCACCATCTAGTTTGAGATAAAATTGAAAGCTTTGATGCTTTTAGTATCTCTGCCATACCCAGAGAATTTAATGACCAAGCTGATGCATTGGCTATTTAAGCAACTTTATTAATTCTTCACCCTAATTTTAAAGGAGACATGTACACTATTAAACTAGTCTTTTAACCAAGTGTACCTGATAATGCCAGTCATTGGCAGGTGTTTAATAATGACAATCAAATCATTGCCTTCATGAAGTAAAAAGATAGCTTTGAACAGCTTCATTTCGATGGCAGTGAACCTTAGAAGCTTGAACCAGCCCCTGAATCAAGTGTAGACGTAGATGAAGAATTCCTACAACTTAAAGGGAATAAAATCCCAAAAGGCCTGGTTTCCCTTGAAAAGTTGTTTGACAAACATGACAAGTTCATTAAATAGCAACAAATAGAGTCAAGCTCCTCTTAGGAGTTTGATCAAGTAAATTTAGGTACCAAGGAAAATCTCAGTGGTGAACATTAGGAAATGCTATACTCATGAAAAAAAGTTCAAGTTCACTGCTCTGCTCCACCAGTATATGGATGTCCTAGCATACTCCTATGATGATCTGAAGTTGCTTAGGCCTGAAGAAGTCTACCATGACATTCCTCTCAAAAGTGATTCAGTGCCTTACAAGTAAAAATCTAGACTGTACAATTTGAAGATATCATGTACTATTCTATTTGAAATACAGAAAATGTTGAATGCTAGAATAATTTTCCCAATCCATCATTCCACATGGATTGCAAATATAGTCCATGTGAAGAAGAAGAATGGTAAAATTCGCATCTATGTGGATTTCAAAAACTTGAATTAGTCATCCTTAAAGGATAAATATCTTCTACCTATCATGGATCAAGTTCTTTAGATGGTGACAAGTTCAGAGATGTTATCAATACTGGATGGCTTCTCAGGGTATAATCAAATTGAAGTTAGAAAAGTAGACCAGCATAAGACTACCTTCACCAAACCTTAGGGCACCTTTGCCTATCAAAGAATGCCATTTGGTCTGATAAATGATGGCACCACTTTTTAGAGATAAATGGACCTTGATTTCAAAGATGAAATGGGTAAGTTCATTGTAGTATACCTGAATGATTTAACAGTCTTTTCTAAGCATCGTCCTGATCATGTGCACCATTTACAACAAGTGCTGGAACGCTGCCACCAGAATGGCATTTCTCTAAATCCCAAGAAATCTATTTTTGGGGTAATGGAAGGGAAACTTTTCAGGCACATTATATCTTGAGAAGGCATAAAAGTTGACTCAAAAAGAGTCAAGTCCATCCAGGATCTTACCTTGCCCACAATAAGACTATAGTTCACTCTTTCTTTGGAAAAGTAAAATTTTTAAGAAGGTTCATCCCCCAGTTTGCTGAGAAGACTCATCACATTGTGAACATGATGAAGGGAAAAGCCACTTTTTAATGGATTGCAGAAGGTAAGTTGACATTTGAAGACATCAAAAAAGTGATCGCTCGCGCACCAATTCTAATTTGTCCAGATTACACCAAAGACTTTAAAATATATAGCTATGCTTCTGAGCATACACTTTCAGCTATTTTGGTTCAACAGAACCAAGAAGGTGTGGAATCTCCCATTTTTTTCATGAGCTATTCTCTCAAAGCTCATGAGTTAAAGTACTCAAACATGGAGAAACATGCTTATGCTGTGGTTAAGGTGGTGAAGCATTTCAAGTTTTATATCCTGAATTGACATACTGTGATTTTGGTGCCTGATACAACGGTGAAGTCCATTCTAACTCAACAGGAGTTTGGTACTAAAAGGGGCAATTAGATTGTTAAGATTCAAGAGTTTGATCTTGACATCAAATATACCAAACTTGTGTAGGGAAAGGGCCTCTTTCAGTTGATTGCTGATAATATCCCCAAGAAAATAGAAAATGAAGAAATAGAGGTCAAAGACGTGCCTACGGTCCTTTTTGTCACTACTACTGATGAGTGGTATTCTGACATTGCTCATTTTTTTACCTATGGTGAGTGTCCCACTCATCTATCTTACAAAGAAAAAAGGAATATTAAGTTAAAGGCTGCGAGCTATGTCTTGTGGGACAATGGTTTGTATAAGAGAAGCCTTGATGGGGTATTTTTTCACTGCGTCGATAAGATGCAACAAGGTAAACTTTTGGAGTCTTTTCATAATTTGGCCTATGGAAGACATTTTTTTGCACCAGTAATGGCTCATAAAATTTTACGCGTGAGGTACTATTGGCCTACATTGTTTCAAGATGCTTACAAATGGGTGCGTAGGTGTGAATTATGTCAGTAGTTCATCGAGAAACTTAAATTAGCCGCGTTACCCCTCAAGCCAATGGTAATTGAAGAAACTTTTCAATAATGGGGTATTGACTTCATTGGTGCAGTCAACCTATCTTCAAGTGTTGGGCATGATTATGTCCTCACTGTGACTGATTACTTTACCAAATGGGTGGAAGCCATTCCAACTAAGCACGCTACTTCAGAAGTGGTATGCAATTTTCTTAAGAAAAATATTATTTCCTGATTTGGGGTTCCAACTAAGACTATAACAGATAATGCAACCTATTTCTCTTCTCATGAGATTACCCAGTTCTGCTTTTATTATGAAATTACCCTCTCCCACACTTCTAATTATTTTCCACAAAGAAATGGCCAAGCAAAATCGAGCAACAAGAATCTAGTTACTATTATCAAGAAACTGGTAGATGATAATTAGAAGACTTGACATAAAGCATTATTTGACGCTTTGTGAGTAGATAGAATTACACCCAAGAGGGCCATAGGCATGTCACCATTCCAACTTTTGTATGGATTGAATGCAGAGATACCAATCACCCTGAAAATACTAGCGCTCAGGTTAGCAAAAGAAATTGAAAATTCAACCTTTGAAAATTCTATTGATAAAAGAATAATGTGTATAATCAAATTAAATGAGCAACAAACCATGGTGGTAGATCAAATTACTGCACATCAGAATCAAGTGAAGAAACTTTTCGATAAGAGGGCAAAGATTTATGATTATTAGATTGGAGATCAAGTCTTATTGTGGGACAAGAGGAGAGAACCAAAAGGAATGCATGACAAATTTGATTCTTTATGGAGAGGTCCATTTACCATTCATTAGGTCTATGGTGAAAATAACTTCTTGCTAGAGTATCAAGATAGAGCACCATTCTCACTACCTCATAGTGGGTAGCATCTGAAGCACCTCAATCCTTAAAGTTTTAGATGAGTTCACTTATATATTTATATAGTTTTTGTATTATTTGTTTTCTACTCTCGTTAATCAGTTCGATCAATGGAAGTTCTCCAACAGGAGCCAGCTATTGTTCCCAAAATCAGCTACACTCATTTTTGGAACAACCCCTATGAAACTTATTCATTTCATGTTTTTCACTTTAAGTTCATTTTTTGAGGCAAGTTTTTCTTGTTCTTGTGTTTGCTCAACTGGAATCATTTAAAATTTATGACGTTCCCTTGTGTTTTCTTAAAAATGTGAAAATTGTTACAATCTTGATGCGACCAGATGATAAATTTTCTCTCATTTCTCAGAGTTAGTTATTTTCTTGCATTTGCATGTAGGGGTAACGATTTTCACTGCCACTACATTTTGTTTTGTTGATTTTTGTAAAAAGGTGGCATTTTTTACCATCCTTGCATCTGTCATGTAAGAGTGATGAAATTTGTCACCCTTACATCTTTTATTACATTCCATGTAGGAGTGGTAATTTTTGCTGCCCCTGTATCTCTTTTCAATCTCCCATGCAGAGGCAGTGATTTTCACTGCCCTTGCACGGTCTCAATTTTCATGCATGGCATTTATGGTCATGCATTCCAAGTGGTTAGGGGTGATTTTTTCCCCCATTTAATCTCTTTTTCTCCCTCATTTCTATCCATTCCTCCCTTGTTTCTCCTCCTCCCTGCCCCTAGACGATCAAGCGAGCAAGAGGAAACACATTTTCATCAGATTTGAGCCTCATTTCACATTGTTCTTCAAGTAGGGTTTTGTTTTTGTTTTCCCTTCTCTTTTTATATTTTTTATGTTTAGTTTTTATTCTTTTCTTCTTCCTCTTCCTCTTTTTTCTTGCCAACGAACTGACCTTCACCGTGCCTTGACCCTCCTCCTCCTTCATCTCATTGGCTGTTCAACCTGTGTGAGGGTAGCAAGATCTGCCGCCCTTAAAAATCCTTGCTTCGTTTCCTTCCCCATGTAAGGGCAGCAAAAATTTCTGCCCTAACATAGTTTGACCTTTTACGCATGACCATTCCAACCCATGTAAAGGTGGCAATTTTTTCTACCCTTACATGTGGCCATCTGACCATGTGTATTGGTGGCAAAAATCGCCACCTTTACAAACCCTTTGCCCACCATGTGTAAGGGTGGAAATTTTTTATACTCTTACACGTAACCTATCTAAGATGTATTGGTAGCAAAATTCATCACCGATACACATCTACCCATCAAACCAACTAGATGCAAGGGCAGCAAATTTCATCACCAATGCACCTGACTTCTAAACCACGTGCAAGGGTAGAAATTTTTGCTGCCTATGAACAAAGACAATCCTCATCATGCAAGGGTGGCAATTTTTTCTACCCATTCATACCTTCTCCCCATTTTTACTAACTCTGAGAAATTTTTATTTTTCTCATTTTTTATTCTGAGCATGCTTCCTTTCCACTTTCTGACCTGCTCTCACCTCAACCATTTCAAGTGCATTTCCCTATTCATGATCACCTAATGTGTAATTTTTCTAGATTGCCAACATTTCTCATAATTGCGTGATCATGACTCTTATCGTAGTTTCTCCTCAAGATCCTTTTTCGTTAACATACTTTTGAAAAAGGCTCATCTCAATGACTGAAGTTTCTCCAAAGAAGTCAAAGATGATGAAGTACCAGTATCAAGGTGTTTTCCTAATCACTTCAATCACTTCTAATGTCGATGACATTAGGGATAAAAAAATTGGACACGTAGATATGGCCGAGTTCATGGAGAAAACCAAAGCAAAAAATCCAAGCTCTAAAATGAAGAGAATAATTGAGAGCAATATCCATCTGGTCTCCTCTTTTCCTGTGGTAGCACATCACATAGAGTTCATCTTTCAGTGTGCCCAATTCTATAACAAAGATACCAGAGCTGTGTCAAATGCTAGTGGCAACGTAGTAATTTGACTAGACCACGAGTTCATCAATAAAGTTTTCATGTGCCCTCCTGTTACTTCATTAAAGCACAAAAGGAATATGATAAAGACCCCGAGAAGGTGAAGAAGGTGATCAACAATCGATGGCTTAAAACTCCCAGAGACAACTTGTCCAGATGGCCATGAAACTTTTCAAGGAGTGACTTTATAGAATTTGGTGACTTGATTACTCTTCTCAGCAGAGTATGAGGTTTACCATCTTCTTCTCAATTTCATGAATGGATGTATCCCTTCATCAAAATAATCCTATAGGGAAAATAAGTCATCTTCTGGGGTGAACAGATTAGCAATGCTCTGCATGAGCAATTGACAAAGGTATCCACTACCTCGAAGTTCTATATGACTTCATACTTGGTATACATTACAGCTTCGATGAGAACCTTTCTAGGTTTGACATCAGAAGGAGACTGGAAACCACCCCTGTATATCAATATTACCCTTAATTGACATTGAAGGGTTCAATCCATCATTTTAGAAGGGTAAATGATGCCTTCTTCGTGGTATTTTTGTGTCTCTTCAACTCTCAATTAGAGCAAAAAAGAGTGTCAGATGAAGCCTAGACTGTTGTAAATGACTTTGGCTGTATGTTCTTACAGTTCCCTACTTTTTGCTATCTATGGGTTGACTTTTTTCAAGGCTATCCGTATATGATCTCTAGATTTCCTTTAGATAAATTGGTCCTGATGGAGCTATGTAGACAAATTATTGTCATACACAGTAAATAGATATAACTTAAGAAACCTAGTTTCAGATTCTCAATTGAAATTGGAAGATACTCGATATCAATTGCTACAAAAGCAAGGGCAATGGAGACCAAAATGTAGCTTTTCACCATGAAGCATTTCAAAGAAGGCCCAATTTTCATTGCAGAGATGTCAAAGACATGATCAGGAGAAAGACTCGGTTCCATGAACTCATGATCAAAGACGTCTGGATAGATTTAAGGATAGTGGAAGATATCAAGAAGATGGACTACAAAAGACTATCTCTTGAACAAATAGAGTATTTGGGGCTCACTGATATTCTTCCAAATCTAGTAGATGACAGAGATCTGGTCAACAACAAATATCTTATTGAATAAGTTGCTAGCTCTCCTCTTCCTCTGATCCAATGGTCTCAAAAAGAGTTGATCAAACCAATATTGGCTAACACCGATGATTGGTTAGCAAATAAGGGGATCACTTTAAAATAATTCATCACAAGATCAGAGGCTAAATTCCAATAAGAGACAAGGAGGAGAGTGGATAATAGAACAAAGAATAAAAGTGTTGTTGCTTCTCCTTCCAAGGCCCATAAGCCTAGGATCATTTTTGTGTCAAAGAAATCAAAGGTTGTCGAGAAAGAGCTAGAGTCAACAGATATGGGGGTTGAGGAACAAAGCACCTATGAATAAGTGGCAGAATAGATGGAAATCGATGATAGGCCTATGGGTCAATAGGGAATGAAAGCTCAATCTCTGCAAGAAAGTGCGTAGCTAGATACAAAAATTTCTTCTTCTCCACCCCACTCACCTATTGCAACTCCTCCTATTTCTCCCATTAGTATTTCCTCTTTTGGAGTCACCTCTCCTTTTAGAGTTATTTTTGGTGACCCTCAAGGTGCTTCTAGATATGTTCTCTGTTCATCAAGATCCATCCCCAGTCTATCATCTCCTTCTTTCAACATCATAGATAGTTCCACCTTCGACCATTTAACAACATGTGTGATTTTGACTGATATTATGCCCACTATTCTTGCCAGTAGTGTAGGTGTTACCCTAGTAACACCAACTATAGGGAATGTTGCCAATGTAAGTGCTTCTGCTCTCCCACCTTGGTTGTCAACTTTTATGCCCAAAAGGAAAAAGTAAGCCATCTCTCCAAATGACTTTGATTTTAGTAAAATAGTACCGCTAAAAGCTAAAACCCCCAAGAAGCCAAAAATCCTTTAAAAAATGATTGGAGATAAGGGGCACAAATTTCTGGAGATAGCCAAACCCCCATATGATGCAACTCTTAAGAATTTTTATATGAGCAGCTACTCCATCTCTTGAGTTGAGTTAGGGAAAATAACTCACGAGGGCACCAAGAGTGATTTGCAATTCGTGATGGACATTATGGTCTATAAATTTGACAGAGAATGAGAAATGAAAGATCATTACAAAGTAATGGTGGAACAATTGACCATAGTGCTCAAGAGATTCACTTTTGCTCCAAAAGTGGTAACTCCAGAGGATTTCTCCATAGATGATCCTGTAATCCAAAAAGTAGAAAAGACTTATCTAAAGGGAAAAGTACTTGAAGGTTACCTAGATAAGATGCATGCACATGGGATTTCCTTGTTTACAGAGTTGGCTGAGAAGATAGGTAAAATGAAGAAAGTGAGAATAGAGTTAGAAGATCTTATCAATATTATTTCTCAAGATATTGAAAGCATAGGTAAATATCTTAGCAAGTGGATAGAGATGAAAGTGATGAAAAAATGTACCCTAATATCAATCGGTGTCATTGCCGATATAGATTCTTATATTGAAATTAAAGAATCACTGATATACAGGATCTAGGTACTTAAGAAATTGATCAACGACCTTGAATCTTCTAAGGATGCTAGTGAAGAAACTGACACCAGTCTGTTGAAAAAATTGGAAGATTCACCTTACAGACTCACCTCTCGAGACAACCATTTCATTTCAACAGAGGAAATGATTCAGGAGTTCAAAGTATGATTCGAAGGGAATTTGAGGAAAAAACATTCTCAATGGCTTCTGTGGATAATATTTTAGATAATCAGTTAACTTTGGATAATTTGAGAAACAAGTTAAGTAGTCATGCAAAATCAATCACAACAGTGAGAGATGCCACAGTCAAAGCTAAGGTGGTCTTCAAAAATACTATTATGCCAGACAGTATCAGGCTACAGGTAGCTATCGCCATGTATGATGCTCATCTAAAGAAAGTTGGTGACAAAAGTCTAACTGTTCTTCCATTTCTTCTTCTCCATTTTTTTCATGTACTTTATAATTGACTTGGGATATTTTCACATGTACTTTTATCATGTGTAAATACATGTAAAAATCTGGAAAAGTTCCAAAGGCAACGGAGATTCATCTTTGACTAGGTTTAAATATTCAAATATTTTTCCAATTTTGAAAGCTTTTTCCTATATATAGAGGGAGCCTCTTTTGTAAATATATCTTCTTAATAATTGAGAGCAAAAACTCTGCCAAAATTAAGATACTTATTGAGACTTTGATCTCAGTTTGTGAATCATATTTTCTTGAATGAATGAGAAGCAGGTTATTTTTAGACTTTGTGTTGAAATAATGTGTTATTTAGGAGATCGTTCTTATGTTCTCTTTCCTAATAATCTCTCATTTGTTTGATTAAATAAGTAAAGTGTGTGTGGAAATTATCTGAAGACATTCTGAAGGATATCAAAAAGACTTTGAATTGCTTTTATCTTTTGTGATCTTATTATCTATTGTAGTTTTAGGTGAATACTTTGAGCTTTACTTCACTCTACTGTTACGTACGCTTTGAATCAGTAAGGGAAGTAACAAAAGACTTTGTGCTTTCATGGATTTCTCGTAGACCTAGTTACTACTCGAGAACATTTTTTGCTATTTTCTAAACATCATTTTTGAAGGAAGAGAAATGTTTTTAGTCATCAACCATGATTTATCTTTTGCTCTATGATCATCATCTCTGAAAAAAGAGAGATGGATGGTGTTATCCTACCCTGAGTATTATTTTCTTCTTCTTATATATATATATATATCATATAAGTAATTTATAGGGAACCTCCCATTGATGAGAGGAGAGATTTATCTCATTGGGATGTGGTAAACGCACACTTTTTGTTGTATAAATCTCTTTGTACTGTGGTTGATATACCCATTTTGCTGTCAGTTGCTTGACGACAAAATATTCACCCAACATGCACATTTATTTGTGTGTGTCTTGATTTTGTGTGTGTGTTGAGAGTATCTTCAGCTATTCATATTTGTTCTAAAGGCTATGTCATGATCAAATTAAATTTGGTCTCAAAAATAAAACATTGTTCAGTGACCCCATGATCAATGGACTATTTAAGGACACTAGTCTAAATGTTTAGTATGAAAACTATCCCAGAGGTTGCCATAATTTTGACCATTTTTTGTCACCATGGAAGAGAAATGTCCAAATTCAATTTAAGTCTTTGAGATCACCTATAGGGTTTTCAAAGTTCTATTAAATTTTGATAAAAAGGGCTAAGGTATAAAATGAATTAAGACTTCATGCTTTAAGGTTTTGGTCTTAGCATGTTTTGA
Organism: Torreya grandis; assembly: GCA_037957365.1. Classification (NCBI taxonomy): domain Eukaryota; kingdom Viridiplantae; phylum Streptophyta; class Pinopsida; order Cupressales; family Taxaceae; genus Torreya; species Torreya grandis. The sequence continues at coordinate 768,107 of JARHVA010006319.1, forward strand.
CATTAATGAGTTAGAAGGAAAATGACTTAGCACATTTCCAAAAGGGTTAGATTTCATGGTTTTTTGAAAAAGACTAGTCAGAAATTTTAATCTGAATAAAAGTTCTAAAGACTTTGCTAAAGATTGTTCAAGTATTTAGGTCTTTGGGAAACTTTTTTGCAGCTAGTCATAACTTATACAAAGAAAAATATTATAAAGAATAAGTTTGAACAAAGGTTTCAAAACTTGAAAAAGATAAAATATATATTCACAAGAATTTTTTAAATGTTCTTGTCTTTGGAAAAAATGTTACAAAGACTAGTCAGAACTTTTGGTTCGAACAAAAATTTTGAAGACCAATTTTCAAAAGCAAATGTTAGGCAACAAAAGTTCTAAACAAAATTTTTGAACAAAAGTTACAATTTTTTTTTAAATAAAATATATGAAGAAGAGAGGACTCACTTTCATGAAGACTGTGTCTGATATTTTATATGAAAATTCAGTGACAATTTTCATGAAGGCAAGATGTGTGAAATATGAGTCAGAGTTTTTGCAAAACATGAAGATAAATTTTTTTATAAAGATGCATTCCCAAATAGAAGTTATGACAAAAATGTTTTAAAAAACTATAGATGAGTAAAGTTTGCAAATATAGAAAACCTGAGCACCAATGGTGGCCCACCACATGGAGTTGGCATGCCCCTGAGTATAAAACCATAGGCACAATTAGTAGATAAATGAGAAGCCTTCATGTGGCCTATATGATAGGCCCATAAAGTGCAACTAGATTATGGATCCAAAGGAGATGACATGAGAAATGATGTAGAATCTGTAGTGAATGAGCTTGTACCACATGTTCACCTTAGAAATTTCCACATCATTAGTGTACTAGCTTAAATTTAACAGCTTGTCTGAACATTAAAACTATAAAAGGCTTGAAGATTATAGGTAAAATGGGTAGTTAGATTTTGAAAACTCCCAATGTGGATAAGGTGTAAAGATGTCTAAAAATAGTTAGATTAAAGTGTGGATTTGTAACTCCAAAATAAAGAAAAGAGGGTAGTTTCAAGAGATCAATAAAAAGTCATTGAAGATAATGGAGAAATCTTATGCCACATTTCAAGAGTATTGTCATATGAGGCCAACTCATGTAGGAGAGGAAAATATATTTTCTTGCATTGTATTAATGTTGTGACTGATCTCATGATTGGATGAGAGCCATCATAGGCTTCCTACATGTCCTCCTGATCACTTTCCTCTCTATTATCCTATATGTTCTCTTGCAAGTGAATTTGAAAGAATCCTCTAGCTGGTTATGGCATATCCCTACCAAAATTGATATTGATTCTTGATTTTGAAGTGAATAAAAGCTAATTTATGCTTTCTCCATCTTGCATCTAGTGTTCTTATGACAAGTTGTTGATGAATGATAATGATAGTGTTCAACTTCCTTACATTTGTCTTATTCATTATTGCCTCTTTATGAGTAAGTCATCTTATTTTTGGTCATATGGTGTGTGTCAATAATGTTTTAAAGGTTAATCATGGAAATCTTCACTAGTATCTTATTTTACACCTCTAGATTATCTCTATTGATTGATGCATTATCTATAACCTACGTATTGAAATACTTATGTTAGGAGGACTATTTGGAGTCATGAAATTAGATTTTAGTCTTGTTTTAGTCCATATTATCAATCATAAAAAAGTAGTGGAGAAATATAATTTGATGCATCACCCCTTTTGGTCATTAATTTCAAAATTTATTTATCCATTTTTCTTGAAATTTGAGTAGGTGTAGTGTTATTTTATGTGTAGCATCAAGGGAACTAGCCCATGTAGGTTATCTTTAGTCATAGGCCACCCACAACCTTATAGAGTTCCAATTGTGTCAATTGAGTGAGGAGACCTGAAACACCTCCTCAAAGGGTGAAACTCAAAGTGACAATAGGCACTACATGGAAAATGCCCCCTTTAGATTCCTTTGTTATCATCTTGAGTCAGAAGTAAGTCAAGTTAATAAAAATGTGCACATTAAAGTACTCAAACCCTCAAGCCTTAATTATTGGGAATGAGAATACAAAGGCTTCAAACAAAGATAAGAATAAAAAGAAAAAGGATTGGGAGAATATGAAAGAATCAACCTCTTCCAATGATAAACCTAAGAAAGAGAATGTTAAGTGTGCCTATTACAATAAAACTAAGCATGATGAACACAAGTGCATGAAGAAATAAACTAATCAGCTAACTCATCTTATAGAAAAGAATAACATATGTCTTCCTGAGTCTATCAAGCAAAATTCATCAACTCAATGTCATTCTATGACAAAAGGAGAAGTTAAAGAGAAAGAAAAGGGCAAGACTCTCGTAACAATTGTAGCTCCAACCACTTCATAGCTGAGTGACTTAGGTGCTTCCCACCACATGGGTTTTTCACAAATTGAGTTTTCTTCCTTAGATCCTTGTAGGATGTCTTCTATCACTTTAGGTGATGACACTTTAGTAGAATTTGTAGGGAGAGGGTCTATTTAAATGGATGGAGGAACATTTAAAAATGTTCTAAGTGTTTCATCACTTTTAACTAATCTCCTATCAGTGTATAAAGGCACTCATATAAATAAGGGAATGAGGGTAGATTTTTCACTATATTCAATCATAATTAAAGAGTTTCATAATGATTCTACAGTGGTAGTAGGTAGGGTAGATCAACAAGCTAGGTTATATACCTTCTCACATTTTCACCTGATTATTATCTTATTATATTATTGACTCATTCAAATGGAGTTAGATAATTGTATCATGAGCGGTTTGGCCACCTAAACTATTACTACTTGTTGACATTTTGGCCTCATAATCGAAATGCCAAGCCCCCATATTGAAAACTTTTAGTGATCACCATAATAGCTAGCTTCTAGTGTTTCTTGGCATGGTAATGTCCTCCTTATCCCGATGAGAGTCTTTGGATCTTGACTGAGAGTGTCATGATGTATCATGGTTTTATGCTTGTGTCCATGGTGTCATGAATATCTTGAGCCCTTGTGATGATATAATAGGTGTCATGGTGTCTTAGAAGTAGATAAATAATTATCAAAAAGTCATGAAGTTCATAATATTAAGGTATTTATATAATTTTCTAGGCCTTAACATGAAGATCATGGAGTGATTAGCCTTGTTTGAAGGTTATATTGGTATTATCATAATATTAAGGTATTTATATAATTTTCTAGGCCTTAACATGAAGATCATGGTGTGTTCAAAATCCTTTTCCTATGGTATATTTACCTAATTCCATTTGACCCCTTCATGCCCCCTCAAACCCCCTTCATGAGCTTATAACACCTTAAACAAATTTAGAAAAGGGAAAGTGATGTGATAATTATATTAAAATGGGCCTAAAATACATTATATCCACACTAATATACCTTTCATATGCATTTCATGCCACTTAGAGTCCTTTTATGAGCCACCCATACCTTTTCCACTAAGCTAAGTGGGCCCCACATGGCATTATATGGTATTTAAACTTCCCTTTGTGTTTTATGTTTATATTAAAAGGATTATTAATGTGTGGTTCCCATCATTTTACCCCCATATGTCATTTCAATAGTTTGAAACTTGAGAAAATAGTGAAAAATCAAGGATTTTGGGGGTAATTTTACATATTATATAGAATGTACATACTGTACCATATAATAGGGGATATGTTGTTAAAGGTGATCTCATGTATGATGTATAAATAAATTTTCAATACAAATTTACTCCATTCAAGTGTAAAACTATTCTACACATCTTTAGCCCTTCTTTGCAAGCTCAGACTGCTCCTCAGGTTTTTGCTTATATTGTATAGAGGAGAGAGAGTGGAGGTCCCAACTATTGGACATGAGAAGTAAAATAAAAAAGAATAAAATCATGAGAAATTATCTAAATATTAGTCTTACCAACTTTATTAACCTTCCTTAAGAATTTAAGGATGTGTATATACTTCACATCTACACAGGCCATTTTCAAGGGGATAATTTTCATGAAATTCTAAGTTGTTTTATCAATCCAATCACTATTTTTATTTTATTAGGTTTTGAAAGAATATTATATGAAAATTTGGGAACTTATTACACATGTGTGAGCCTAAATATCTTGAAAATCTCCATGATTAACAACTATGTGTGGCCTGTAAGAAAGTTGACTGTATTGTCCAAGTTTTGGTGTCCTCATCATGAACTATGATATAAGTGTAAGAGTTGAAAGAGGTGTCTTGATATTTATAATATATTATTTATAAAATTTAATTCCTAATTACCTCTTATCATCTCAAGTTACCTCAAAGGGAAGGTACTCATGCATGTTTGAATACTACTGTGCAATAGACTATGTGTATGACTGTTAATGGCAGTTGTAGAGTTCAAAAGCTTCTCAAAAGCATTGAAAATGTATTATAAAAATGGTGAAAAATATTCATACTATTGAAAACAAGATTATCCACCTCCTTGGTAGTGTTCAGGGGCCTATAAATCATCTCCTTCACCTTTGAACATACTTAGTCCCTTTTTTGCAAAGTTTAAGGTTTCTTCACGAAAATTAAGGTTTTTAGAGTTTTTAAGGTTTCATTTATAGATTTTATATGTTTTATTTTACCTCTAAAATATCCACGATGGATTGGGTAAGAGTTTAAGGTTCTCCAAGCTGTAGTTGGTTGATCTAGGAAAAGGTCTCACCATCTATTTCAAACCACAGTCCCTTCTGTATCAATTCAATCTCAATCACTATCTTTTACTGTGTTTACCCCTATTTTTCCTATCCTCAACTCCTTATCACATCACTTCTACCCTCCTTCACCCACCCATACTCCCTCTTAAGCCTATATTATGAGAGATGAGCCTATGAATCCTTGGTGACCTTTAGGGGTCATGACATTATAGAATGGTAGGTCTCATTTGGCCATTAAACCTGCTAAAGAGACCTAATTGACACTCATAGCCAACCATGTGGGTTACTATAATAGAGTATGAAAGAGGCATGATAGAGGATGAATTTCAAAGGTAAGTACAGGTGAAAGAGAGAAAGATGGTGATGAATGATAAAAAAGGATCAAATGCCATAGAAAAATAGATGGTCTTAAGGGCTCTATCCTAGGAGGCACATAGGGATTGTATTAGTTTGTACAATGGGAATAACCCAAAGGGTCTTAGAAGTTAGAGGGTATGAAAGGAATCAAAGTTTATCTTGAGAAAATTATAGATATCATAGGTCTCAAATAAATGTTAATATATTTGGGATGGACCACTACCCCATACTTCATCAAGGCACTACCTCATAATGTTCGTGTAAGCACCTACATCCAACTAAATGGCCTGAGCTTGGTTTATGAAGGAAGGTCTAACAAAGGTAGTAGGGGTTATGTTTGATTAAGACTGTGGAGTACCTAATGGGGGATCAAAGTATAAATTATGATCAATAATCCCTAAGACATATAAGTATGAGACCCTTGACTCTCTAAAGAGGCCTAACATAGCAGAATAGACACCTACAGTAGCCCCATCAACCACCTATAGTCAGTCTATGGGAGCAAGTAAGTTTTAAAGGTTAAAGGTAACTATTGAGGAAATATAAGGAGATTTTGAACTTAAAAAAACCTATCAAAGGTGATATTTCTAGTAAAGATACCCAAGACAGTCACCCCAAGAGTGACTACCTCTCTCTACTTAGTCAAGGGGGTAAAGAGCAACACCTACAAGCAACTAATAAAGGAAAGAAGAAAATTATTGAATTGGGAATTTAATGGAAAATTTTAGAATGATAAGAGTTGAAAATAAATGATATTTATGGTTTATTGGAGAGTTTTTAAGCATCTTGTAGGTTCATCAGGCCTGCAACACTCGATTGAGGCCAAATAGGGCTAAAGGTTTATTTTAAACGCTTCCTAAAAACTAGTCCAAAGTAAAAAAATGTGATAGGGAAGGGTGTAGGTTAGTTATATAAGTAAGATATGATGGTGTTTGGTCCACCTAAAATGGTTGCAAGATTAATATTCCACACATAGCCATACAATTGCAGATAAGGTCAACCCAGTTTAGGCCAAAACAACCATTTAAGGGCTTTAAAGGTAAAATTAAGTATTCAAATTTGGAGGCAAGGATCCCTATGACTTATTGAATCCACCCATTCCATTGTATCAATTATAAAAATAGTGGGTATACCCATTATTTTGTCTCAGACCAGGTAGTGTCAAGACAAGCAATCTAGGGATTAAACAAATAGAATAAGTCTTGGAAGGTTTGAATGGAATTAAATCCCATAGAGAGTTTTAAGATAATGGAATATTATGCTTCAATTCCATCATACCTCTTTCTAAGGGAAAACACTCACATCAAGAGGAAAACGCTTTGGAAATAGGTTAAGCAGGCAAATTCTAGGTCTAATTGCTCAAAGGGCCTATTTTCACTTTTTGAGACCATTGAACCATTAAAACTTCATGAATGACCTTTGGGGGAAATTACAAGGTTGATAAGATCTATTGGATAGTATATAACCACTAAAGAATTGTCATTTTTTGGCCTTAATTTGTCTCAGACCCTCTTAGAATGCAAGAACAAGCCAAATAGGCCATTTTATTTCACTTAACAGTGTACAAACATCTAACATGGGAGGCCAAGGAGCTTAGAATAGTTATAGGGATTACTATAGTTCCAATTTGTGGAATTTAATTAAAGTTTGGATGTCACATTTTTATAAACTACCCTTAACACCTCAAACTAGCTAAAACCCTCCCAAACCCTTGGTTTTGACCTAATGGATGAGATTCAATTGGAGATGCTTTCAAAAAGGATAATTTGACATAAATGATGTTTGAATATATTAGAGGTATAATAATTGAGAGGAGGGAGTGAATTAGTGAGCCTAGATATTTTAATTTCAATTGCAGTCCTTTCAAACTATTAAATAATCAACTTGATCAAGCAACATAAATAATAGAGCTCATTCATTCAATGCATATATAAGACCATACACAACACATAATTCCTATGGGAAACTCTCATGGGGAATAAAACCCATGCTCAAGATTGAAACACAATGGAATAATTTTCCTATAATAAATTACAAACAAGATACTAATCAACTCTTTTAGACTAGCAAACCTTGATCATATTCTCCTGACCAAAGGTATTTAGGGAAACACATGTTTCACAAGGAACAAATACCCCTAAGGAAGATCAAGTCCTTTAGACCCTCATTGAAGTGAGTATCTCCACCTTAGAACTGATGCCTTTAACACCTGATGATGGATCTCTATTTATTTAACCCCTACATAAAAACTCTCTTTATCTCATATAGGCCTCTCATATAGGCATGCCATAATCTCTCTCCTTCACTCAAACTATCCTCATATGCACACTCATACCTCTTCTCATATCCTCAAACTAAAAGATCAATATTTGGACATTAAAAATATGACCTATAAGTCATACACATAGTCCTCAATATTCCATACTCATTAACACATCATTTGGGCACTCTACCTCTCCTTAGCTCCACAACTTTCACAAACACCTTGCACATGTATCACTCACAAGTCTTCCACAATATCTAGAAATCATCATATTTTATTTCACTATATATAGAGATATAATTATTTATCAACATATTGTTTAACCAAAATACATGCCTTCACCCTTAAGGCATCTTACATAGCTCACATTAAGCACAATCCACTTTCAAATATGCTTAAGTTACTTTTAGGTCTTATGGAGACCCATTCAACTCTTTGACACTTATCCAAGAAAAATAAGAAACATACAAACTCTTTCCAACTAATGGACCCATGTCACATGATCTATAGGTCCTCCTTAAGTTCTAACATCCATCATAACATTCTTTTTCTTAAGCACAATTTTCTCAAACAACATTCTATGCATACAATCACAATAAACAAACACACAATCACCTTATAAGCCTTTGTTCATACTACATATGATTGGTCAATCCTTTATAATATGCACAGAGCATCCTTATAGAGTCTAAAAAACTCCCCAATAGCTAATTTATCATGAGATACTGAAACAACATCAAAACAAGCTCAAACAAACTTCTTAGGTCACTTGCAGAACAAACATGAACACATAGTCAACTTTGAACCATTATAAATTTGACTATACACACTTTCAAATCTTTAAATTAGATTAATTATATGCTCCATGGTTCCTCTTCATATTTTATTTTAACATCATGGTAATATTTTTATTTTATCAAAAAATATGGTCCAAAAACCAGACAGTAGTCTTTTCCTTTGCAAAATTCAAATATTCAAATTCAAACGGTCACAGTTAAACATCTAATAGTTGACCTCATCTCATGCAATTTGAAAACTTTGAATTAATGTGATCTATCAATCTCTATGAATTAGTCAAGTCTTTAACATGAAATACTCACCATTTGATCTTGCTCAAAACCCCTAAGATCATGACATTTGACACCCTCATGTGCCTTCTATGTAAACTATTAAACATCATGTAGTTCTTACCATCTCACTCAACATGCATTGTTAGATCAAAACTATATGATTGCATGTGAACCATTGATCCTTAGAAGAAGATCAATATTTAACTCTACATAGTTTTAAACATTTGAACACTTTTCACCATCTCATTACTTCCTACCATCTTAGAACAACATGCTCCATTGATGATGTTTGAACTTTACCTTGTGCAAAATTGACTATGGAAACCATTACAATCTGTCTGAGAAGCCAATTTTGAACCTCAATAACTTTTACCTTGATCACTCACATGATCTAAAATTTGGACCATATGATCTCTTTATATAGAATAATCCAATCATGTGATGAACTACTCTTAGGACCTTCACATGTGTGAAATATAATGACATTAAATTGCTCACTCAGAGTTTTCTACCACAAAGCCAACTATGTCAAAAACTTATTTGAAGGCCAACTTTGAACATGCATATATTTTTTCATGCTTTGGTTCTTGACCTAAAAATTAGCACAAATAAAATAAGCACAAAAATTAAAAAACCCATATAAACATATTGTTTTGAAACATCCACACGTGCGAGATATGCCATCACAAAATTACTTACTTGGTTATTTCTTGCCTCATGCAAATTTGGCTATGGGAAAAAATTGTCAAAATTCTTGAGATCCTAACTTTGCACCCACATATCTTTCACTGTGCTTAGGTGCATGAATTGATATTTATCACAAAAAAATTGGGGACTAATGTGATCACAACCATATGACCAACTCCCCCTGACTCATGTACACATGGCAATGGTGATGTCAGTAAACTGCGTACTCATATTTTCTTCCACTGGACCTAAAGTGTCTAAATAAAAATAATGATCAACCTGATGAAAACCACTCATGACACAAGCACTCAAATGACATAAAACCTTTTATATTACCCCTTGCACATGATAAATACTCCATAATCATCCTTGAACATATCTAGCCATGTCAAAATTGAAGATCAACCAAACCACCTTCAAGCATACTAAGATAAGCACATTGCACACTTTGTCATTGTCACTTAGACTATCAAATGTCTTCATACACTCACCAAGACACCTTCATGAAATTACCATGACATTATTGATAATTTTCTAACAATCTTCCCCTTTGTCATTGATGTCAAAAAACATCATTCATCTCACCTTCTCTCTCTTTGAGCACTCTCATAATAGGAACTTTCTCCCCCTTTGACATAATGACAAAGTGGGAACCGACTAATCTTGATGACCTAAAAATACCATCAATAGGAGAGGACCACTTTATAAAGATGATACAAACTCCCCCTTACTTTGAGCCTACCTCTTCTTGCCTTAACAACATCTTTCTTACTCCATGCCAATAGTCTCTTCAACCAAGCACTGCAACTAATGAAGAAAGTATACAAAATACTAAAATCTAATATAAATCACCAAGAAACATCTGAGAGGGATCCCCCCTAATATTTATGATCTATTTTACATATTGAGCAACTTCAGATCTCCACACACTATGAAGAACCATCACACATACTTATTAGCCTTCTCTCTCAAGCTACCACAAGAACCATCAATAGAACTTCATGCCACTCACTAGACAAGAGAAATTCTCTCAACCAACCTGAGAACTATCCATGAAAAAAACATACCATGATCTTTTGGATAAATTGAGCAAAAAATAATTCTTCTTTAGACTAGGCTTATCTAGACTCTGTATGCAATTAGAAACACATCATGTCTATAAATCAATCCTAGCTCAGAGAAGATAGAGTATACCTATACTTATGATTGGGAATACATTTGTTAAGTGGTAACATGACCAATATGGGGATCCAATAGACTCAATTATGGGATCACTTATCACAATAAAACATGCTAGGAAGGGTTCCGAAGCCTATAGTCTAACACAATCATGCAACAACCCTAAAAGAGTCTTAGGTTTAATGTTCACTCTATTCTAATAAACATGAAAGTAAATCTAATCTAGTGCACACCAAAGCTTATGGCACAACATGAGGGGTTAGTAAAGCAATCAAAACATGTATAAGAGGATCTTAATTAAGATAAGTATGAGTAAGACCCTAATACATGGAATATGAAGAGTAATATTATTTGAGCCAATACTTATGCTATTTTTATATACTAAGAGAGGAGAACATAGTTAGAATATACTTACCTAAATGTGAACCTGTCAAGACTCAATCTCTCCCTTGGCCAAAGGGGCTTTGTAAGATGTTATTATGGTTTGTAAGGATAACTAAGAAAGGCCAAATCATCCAAGACTTATCCACAAGACTAGATTCTCCAAGTAGAAACCCTAATATAAGACTCCTCAAGTAGATTAAAATAATGAAAAATGGTAAAAGGAAAGTATATTAAGTCTAGGAATGTAAATCCATGGTATAAAGAAAGTAATCCATAGTTGCTCAAACATGTTGTTTATTTCTAAGGATAGATAAAATTGAAACAAAGTAGTGCTAGCATGTTTTGAAGAGATGAAGAAGAGGGAATTAAAGAAGAAGAGAAAACAAATTTGGAATTATAATTTATTTTTCAAGGGGGGAATGAAATGGGTAGAGGGGAGAATGAAGGAAAATCCAAGGTAAATAAACTCTTTATCAAAGTAAAGACACTCAAATTAGGTTTATCAAAATAAGAGGACTTTTAACCTTCAAGACTCTAAAGAACTTCTCTTATTCACACAAGTCTTAGGTCAATAAATGAAGTATATAGATCATCCCGTGAAGTCTATATGCATGAAAATTAAAGTGGACCTACCTTCCCAAAATGTGTTTTCTATTCCTTAGGACCCCTTACAGAGCTGTCAGTTTACTGCAAAGATTATGTAATTATGTGAGAAAGTAGGTAGCACCATAGAGTTTTTTAAATTATCCTATTCCAATATATTGGCCTACCACACCCCAAAGAACCTTGGCTTTATGTGAGTCCAACTATGGATTTTGAGCTTAGATTAGAGATAGGAGATGTGCTTATATTCATGTCTTTTGGTGTGATGTTGAATTTTGAGATTTTTATGTTTCCTTTTAGATATCATTGAATTTTGTTTCAAATAATTTGGATTTTAAATTTCTTGATAGATTTTTCTATTCCTTCTCCATATGAATTTGGAAAACAAAACATGGGTGCTAAATATGAATTTAATTTGAATACTTGGAATAAGGTTACTCTGAGAGAGAACTTCAAAGAGCATGGGGTTTAAGAGTCTCGTAAATATAGGTGAAATAAAAGTGATATTTTGACTTTGACCTTGTTTTATTCAATGTAGAGTGAAAGAAAGGGGAAATCAAGAGGAATGACACATGGAAAAATTTGAATTACTTCAAGTTGCACAAAATGTGACAAAGGTCAAAAAGGGATACAATGACATTAAAGTGTGATTCCTTATCATAAGAATGAGGAAAATGGAGGAAAACATGCTAACATAGATTGTTGTAAAAATTCCATTTATCAAAATAAGTAGAAACTAAAGTTGAGAATAAAGATCAAGAATGTGAAAATATGGTAATTTTATGAGGAGGGCCGGGTGCTATCCATGGTCTTACATTGCAACTTCATAAAAGAGAAACTGATGAGATTACCAACAAACAAGTGAAACATAAAGTGAGGTAAGCAAAAATATGGCAGTTTTGTGAGAAATACTTAGTCCTATCTATGGTATTACAAATCAACTCACAAAATAAAAACACAAGGTGTGTAAAAAAAAAGAGAAAATGCAAGAAGATAAAGAAGACTATGGTGCATTAAGAAACCAAAAGACCAAAAGGGAGTACTAAAGGTTTGTGAAAGGAAGGAACTTGCTATAGAGGGAAATACTCATGTAAGTAAACTAAAAAAAGTGGTAGATAGATGTAGATAGAAAGCATAAAAAGAAAGAAATGTTTAGGCAAAGTACTTTTTAAGGAATTATGCATTAGTGGGCTCTTTGAAAACATGGCCTTCATTGGTTTGAAGATGGTAGGTACTTAAACCAAGAATAAATTTGAATAAATATGGGCCCTATCATTTTTGGGCATATGTACCTTATTTATCATGGGTGTAGTATAATTTAATGAAAAGATCACCAACATTAAATATGTAGACTTTAACATGTTTGTTATGTTATCTAGAAATATGAGCCTTATATTGGCGATTATGTTGTAAGTAAAAAAGACATCAATCATCAGATAAATCAAGGGAATGAAGATGAGATTCATGTAATTATTTATTAGGAATAATACCATGAAGAGATATATGAAGAGATGGAAACTCAACTTCTAAAGGAAGAATTGACTCAGAATTATAGACTAGCGAGAATAGAGTTACCGTAGTGGCAGTGTCTATGTTAGTCTGATAGGCCCAAAGTGTAGGGTAAAGATGGATATGCTAATCCATGTGGATTTCATAGATTGTATTTTGGAAAATTTTGTTGATAATTTTATTAGTGGCCTTAGCTTGGTCATTGCATTATGGATGATAAGGTATAGAAAATTTGTGTTTAATCTTGAATTTAGTACAAAGTTGTTTAACATATTTATTTTTGAAATTAAAACCATTATCTAAAATGATGATATGGGGAACACCAAAGTGGAAAATGATTTGATTAAGAATAAATTTGGAAGTGGTAGGACTAGTGACATTAACAAGAGGCATAGATTCTACCCACTTGGTAAAATATTCGATAGCGGTGATGATAAAGACATGCCCATCTTGGGAGCGAGGTAGTTTACCAATGAGATCAAATTCTCATATCAAAAATAACCAAGAAGATTTGATAGTTTGAAGTTTGATAAGAGGTGAATGGATCAGATCATCATGAATCTAGAATGGATTAATTTTTTTAGCATATTTAATCACATCTTTTTTAAGAGTAGGCCAAAAGTAACCCATACATAGGCATTTATGTGTTATAGCATGTCTACTAGTGTGGCCACCATAAATGCCCCCATATATTTGTTCAAAAAGAGGAGGGACCTTATCTTGCATAACATAACAGATCAAGGTACATTTAGCATTATGATAATAAAGGATGTTGTGCCAAAATATATAATTGAAAGCTTGTTTACGAATACTTATCTTTTCACAAGAGTCAAAGTTAGGAGGATAAGTTTGATGTTCTAAGAATTTAATGATGTCTTAGTACCATGGGCTTTATCAAATAGTAACAACCTTGATATGATAGATAAGTGAAACTAGTGGTTGAGTAGAAGATGGATATTTTCTTATTTGTATAAGAAAATTAGGATCGAAAGGGACTTGGTAGGGATGAAAGAGAGAGGCTGAAGAGGCAAGAGAATCAACAATGGAATTTTGATCTCTAAGAATAAGCTCAATAATGAAAGAGATGAAATCCTTAGCAAGAATGGTTGAAATTTGATAATATATAATGAAGTTCTCACTTTTACATTGATAATCACGATTGGCTTGATGACAAATAAGTTGAGAGTCACCTAAAGCATGAAGGTATTGAATATCTATGTCAAGAGTAGCTCGTATGCCTAAAATGAGAGCTTCATATTCGGCCATATTATTGGTGACATGAAAGGTGAAGCCAAAAGCTAAAGGAATGATCTTACCAAGAGGACTTGTGAGAATGCAACCTGCCCTGACTCCTTGAAAGCATTTAGTACCATCAAAGTGAAGGGTCCAAATATCCTCATGTAAGTCAAAATTGATTTTAGGAAGCTCATCAATAACTAATTTTGGTTTAGTAGTACCAAAGGGAGTAATGGATTCATCAAGATTATTGTCTTCACAATTGGTGGTAAAGGTATGAAAATAATATTTGAGAGAAATAGCTTGATTAAAACCTTCGATGTAAAGGAAGTTGTCATCTAGAAGATTATCTTGAAGAGAAGAAGTGGCTGATATTGGAGATGTGACAAGTTGATTAGCTATGACTTTCCCTTTGACTTATTTTTGAGTGATGATGTAGAGATCAAATTCCATAAGGAGGACCATCCATTTACCAATTCTATCTCTATGAAGAAATGCTTTGGAGAAGAAATGATGAAGGGGGTTGGAATGAACAATGACATAAAAAGTTTGGTAAAGCATGTAATGGCAAAGCTTTTTAGTTGAAAAATATATGATGAGGAAATCACACTCAACTTTGGTATAATTCGTCTTATAATTGATGAGGCCTCAGCTAATGTAGTAGATATCATACTCTCTTCCCATATCATCTTGTTGGGAAAGCATTGTCTCAAGTATAATAGGTGTGGAAGAAGTATATAGAATCAAAGGTCTATCTTTGGAAGGAAGATGAAGTGTAGGTGGATAAATCAATGACTATTTCATATTATCAAAGTTTTTTTGACATGGATCTATCCATTCTAAAGCAATACCTTACTTGATAAGTGAATTGATAGAGTGAATTCGTTATGCCATTTTGGGGATGAATCATCTAATTACCCCAAGTTTGACTAAATAAGTACAAATTTCAGGAATAAAATGAAGAATGGGCATGTTGATAATAATATTAATTTTGGTAGGGTGAACATCAATGCCACAAAGAGAGATTAATAATCCTAAAAATTTTCTAGATGTGACTCTAAAGACACATTTGTAAGGATTAAGTATAAATTTATATTTAATGAGATGATCAAAGATGATAGTGAGATTGGAAAGATGATTTTGATGATTTTTGGATTTAGCAGTGAGATCATTCACATGGGTTTCAACAATTTTGTGAATGAGATCATGAAAGATGTGAGTTTACACACATTGGTAAGTGGATCTAATATTTTTAAGGCTGAAAGACATTTTGACATAGCAATATGTGCCTCATTTTGTGGTGAAAGTTGTCTTATGTTGGTCTTTTGGAGTGATATGAATCTAATTGTATCTCAAGAAACCATCTATAAGAGATAACATTTCATAACCAACCATGGAATCAACAATGGCAACTATTGAATGTAAAGGGAAGTTGTCTTTGGGATAATCAAGATTAAGATTATGGAAATTAATAAAAATATGAATGACCATAGTGACCTTCTTCCAAATAGAAATAATGTTGGAGACCCATTGAGAATAATCCACTGGTTTGATAAATTTAGCATCAAGTAGTTTGATGCTTTCCTTATGACATAAAGTGGAAACTTTGGGTGGAAATTTTCTTTGTTTTTGATGCACAGGCGTAGCATTAGGATAAGTAATGATGTTACACACCATAATTCTAGGGTCAATGCTAGGCATGTCCTCATAAGACTAAGCAAAATCCTCATGTTATTTGTCAAAGTATAAGCTAAAATTATCATGTTTAGTAGGTGAGAGTTCACAAGAGATAGTAATTGGTTGAGGATAAGATGGTGTATCAGATTTGATGCAAGTGGTTTATTCAATAATCATGGTATTATTATATTAAAAATGGTATGGTGCATTAGTTAAGGCAAAAATAGGATTTGTGTTAGGATCAATGCTAGCAATGAAGCTGTTGAAGCAAGGAGTTTTAGTTTTGAAATTCCCAAGTTTATGATGTTGCTAAGGAAGTTAAGGTTCTCAAGAATAAAGTAACTCAAGGATAGCTTCATCATTAGGCAAGGTAGGAAGAGGACCATAATACTTGACATCTACTTTAAGATCTATAATTTGATTGCCATGGTGATCATGGTCAAAATGTATATGATGAATATTAATTGCCTTGGCATCTAGTATAATTTCAAGAGTAGAAGAGACATATGGATCAAAAGGGGTTGGAATATTAGTGGGTTCAGTGACAGGAGAAGGATTATATGTAATGATTGGATAGATAGGTGGTAAAGGAGATGAAATTTTTTTTGAAGGTTTGGAAGGTATAATTTGCTCTACCACCCAAAGAGTATTGATAAGAGAAGAATTGGTAGGAAGCACATGACCCTCAGGATCTAAGGAATGATCCACATAAATGATATGAACATCCCAGTTAAAAGCATGAATTTTGGCTAAGCTTTTCTGATAATGATAGACATTTAAGTCTTTAGATTGATCTTGGGACATTATATAGTTATCATTGTATGTTGGAGAAATTGTACATGCTTGAGAATCAGGAGGAGGTTCAGAGGGTGAAATCCTGATATTACTAGATGTACGAGGAGACATTATGAAAGGATCTTGAAATAATTTGGCCACTCTAAAATAATTACAAGTGGAGGAATCTTCAGGTAAAGAAGGATCCTAAGTATTGCATGGAGGGGAAAATTTGTAATCTCATCAATAAGAGTAATAATATGATCCCTAGGTAATAGAGAAGGAGGAAGCCATTATAAAATGTAGGGAGGTAACTTGGTAGTATTGTAAGTATGTTGTAAATAATTAGGTTTATCATCATTAGAATACACAAAAGTAACTTGTAAATCAGTATTCATGTTGATGAACTTAGGTAAAGGAGCACTATTGATCTTAGGAATCATAGGAATTTAATATTATGATTTAGGATTAGGAATTTGAATGCTTCATGTATTTGGATCAACTTCATGCTTATATCATTTTCCATTATGTAAAAATTTAATGCATTAGTTACCAGAAGAAGTAATGGCCCTCATTCGATAAGTCCATGGATGACCAAGTAGTATGTTTTAAGATAGTGGTATGTCAAGGACCATAAGCTTGGTTCAAAAAGTCTTTGTTGCAATGGTTAATGGAAGCCAAATGCAACCAAGTGGATTTTTATTAGTCTTATCAAAACCACAATAGGTGAGGTAGGTTTGCTTGAGATGATCCTTGTTATAATCGAGTTGTTGGATGAGCTATAAAGATGTTACATTAATACCAGAACCTTCATCAACTAGAAATTTTTGGATAAGAGTGGTATTAATAGATACTTTGATGAAAAGTGGTGGATCATCAGTATGAAAGATAATTTCATCATTGATTATGTTCTCTTCAAGGAATTAAATAGAAGGCTTGGAAGAAAGACACATAGTTTCAATGGTATTTGCATTGGTAGGTTGAGATTAAATAGAAGGTGGTTCTTATTCTAAGGAGGATGGATAATTAATTTTTTGGAGATATTGCATAATTAATTTATGATGATAGGGAGAAATATGAACCAACTCCATAAGTGGAATCTTACAAGGCATAGAGTTGAGTTCTTCATAAAAATTCCAATGTGACTTAGAAGAACCAGCATGAGGTTTAGGAAGTAAATTAGATTTTGGAAGAATAGATGTAGTTGGAGGATTAAAAGGAGGATATGGTTCCTCTTGGGATTCCAAAGAAATATTAGTGGTGGTATTATATTTAATAATTTATTCTGTCAAATATGGGTTTTTAGGCTTGGTAACAGATATTTATGAATTGATTTACGATGATAATTAACCTTAGCATTATTGACATATTGAGAATTATTAAAATATTGATCATAATTGGTATCAATGTCATAAAAATCCTTGGTATTTGGTTGATTATTTTAAAAAGAGTTTTGGTTATTAGAGGTAGAAGCTTTGGAAACTTGTCATTTTTGAGAAGCAATGGTGTATTCTTGATGATGAAGATTGATCATAGCTTCATTATTGAATGAATCACCAAGCATATAGGAGACAAAAAATCTAGTGAGCCCTCTAAAAGATTTATGAGAATGCCCAAAGTTATCATGAAACTATAAAAATAGATTGGGGTCATACCACTTAGGAGGAGCATTGGGATAGATGAAAGGTTTAGAGGACGGTAAAAATTATTTCATTTGCTGAACTAAAAGAGGTGTATGAGAAGGTGAAGGAACATCAATTTTGGTAACTCCTGGTTTGGTTTTTGGAGTATTAACAGTGATAGCATTATATGTTTGGAAAGATCCTTTAATAATTCTAGGATTAGGTTCAAATTGATTCATAAGAAAGTCTTGATGTTTAGCTTGATCAAGAGCTTCATTAAGTGTTTCGGGAGCAAAGGTTTAAACCTTATATTGAAGAGTGGGATTCAAAGAGGTGATAAAGATTTTGAATAATTTATCATAAATCATGTTATGGTTGGATTTATGGGCCAATGATTTCCATCTTTTGATAAAGTTATGAGTTGATTCAGTGGGAGATTGCTTAGCATTGATGAAGTGGTTAAGATAATTTTTAGAAAGATCATTGTGTTAAAAATATTTAACCAAAAGATTAACCAAATATTCAAGTTGAAAAATTTAAAAATATTTAACCAAAAGATTAACCAAATATTCAAGTTGAAAAATAAAATCTTGGGGTAGTTGATTATACCATTCTAATACATCATTAGTGAAGGTTTTGACTAAGAGTTTAGTTGTGGTGAAGGTATTTGTTTGGATCCACTCTTTGTAAAGGTTACCAAAGGCTTTGAGAAATGAGGCAGGGTCTTTAGTCCCATCATATTTTACATTTATACATATGTTACCAATATCAATGGATACAATTAAGGGGGCCAAAGACTCATTTTGAATAGTTTGAAGCATCTTGTTATTCATTATGGGTTGAGGAATAACATTACCTAAGGCATCCCAAAGAGGTGGAGGAATGTAATTGGGATTAGCTTGAGGATGGATAGTTGGAGGTTGATTAGTCACATTAATTAAATGTTATTGAAGTTGTAGCATTTGGTTAGTGTTGGAATTTTACATTATGTTCATTTTTTGGATAAATTGGGCTAAAAGTTGAGTTATATCAGGAGGTGGGTTGGTGTTGGTAGGAGTAGTTCCCAAATTGGTGTTAGGGGGAGGTTTACTAGAAGAAAGATTATTAGTGGAATTGTTAAGTAAACTTGTATCAATTACTCTCATATTAGTTTGAAGATTTTGAAGATGACATTTTTTTTGGTAAGGAAAGTATTAGATCCATCAACTTCATATTGAGGTGTTATTTGCACTATATTATAGTTCATGGATGAAGGAGGAGAAGAGGTGCCCCAAGAGTGATGGTGCTCTTGGGAGGAAAAGAGAGGGAGAAATGAATATCCCATATAGTATTTAAATGAATTCAAGCTATCTAAGAAGATTTTGATAGGATACTTCATTATGATTGAATAGATATGAACAAAATGCAAAAGAGAAATAGAAAACTAGATTGATAAATAGGGAAGGCATAAAGTAGTACAGGGTTGAATAGGTCGACCTAGCACAAAAAATAGGGTCTACAAACAATACAAGGTTAATTGGGTCGATCTAACACAATAAATTAAGGCTAGAAAAAGAGTAAACAAGGTCTATAAATAGTATAGGGTTGATTAGGTCTATATAGTACAATGAAAAAAGACTATAAAAAGGTACAGGGTTGACTGGGTCGATCTAATACAGTGAATAGAGACTAGAAAAAGGCACAGGGTTGAATGGGTCAACCCAATATAACAAAAAGGGAAAATTAATAAATCTATGACAAATTGTTAATTGAAATAAGTTAAATTTTGAAATTAATTTGAAAAGAATAATAGAAGGAAAATAAACAATCAATTAGATTAACGCTGGCCAATCCAATTGATGCACATAACACAAAACCTTGCACCAACGCTGACTAATGCAATATTTTACAATATAAAATACAATTGAGCAAAGAACAAGCAATCAACTTGGAAAGTAAATAGTTAACTAATTGGTCAACTTGAATTTTTATCAGATTATTGAGATTTGATTTTAAAATGTGATGGGAATTTGGTTGTAAGCAAGGAACTAAAAGGCAATCTAAGAATGGTTTTAGGTAGTTTGGGATGAAAGGGATATGTAGTGGTAATGATATAGGATTGGTATTAGGGCATACCCATTCACTTCACACAATATAATGATAAGGGTATCAGGTGCTTAGCTATAATATATCATTAGCCACACTTTATACTTGACTAGACTATCAAGTTGGCTTCCCACTTGGTGATGAAATCCAAGTAGGTTGGCCTTGGGTAGACAAATGTTAAAATGCTTATTAAGATTTTGTGATTTGGTCATGTGTGCATAAAATAGAAAATAGTGAAGCTAAATGGTTAATTAAAAACCACCTAATTAATTTATGTGATCTATTCTAAGCATGCAAGCAACAAGAAAAAAAAGTGTGAATTGATTATTAGCACATAAGGTTAATTCCAACTTTGAAACAAGGTATAGTGTTGATATAGTCAATAGTGTATGCACAAAATATAGAATAGGGTCGATAGAGTTGATCTTATAATGTGAAATTTAGGTTTGAAAATGAATGAGGTTGGCAGAGTTCACCTAATTATCTAGAGAGCACATAGAACATAGAACTGGGTTGACAAGGTCGATCCAGTTGACTATGAAGGGGCAGTTTTAAAGACTACAAACTATATAATGAAAGACTATAAAGAAAGAGATATAGAGATAAATAGGAAAATTAGTGGATTAGAGATGAATATAATGAATATTGTTATTTAAGAACCCTGATATATGCTTACAAATTATGTTAACTAGGTCGATTGGGTTGATCAAGCTTTGTAAAAACTTGTTACTAAGTGCCTAAAATGCACATGGTTTACTTGATTGATTTAGTATGCTGAATAAGATGCCTAAAAATGTCGAAGGTCAACTGGGTCAACCTAGTAGTCTATAATGGAAGTTTAAAAAGCTAAAAACCTATACTGGGTCATCTGGGTTAATCCAGTAGTTGATACCTAAAAACATGTGCATAGAAATTAATACTAGGTCGATGCAGTTGACCTAGTATGGAAAATATATGATGAAAATAATGATAAAAAAAATGAAAGAATGAAATAAGGTGAAAAAATCCTACAAGGGTTAGTTCATGTTGGGTTCACCATAATATATGCAATCATAAATGCATCATGTCTATAAATCAATCCTAGCTCAAAGAAGATAGAGCATACCTACACTTCAGATTGAGAATACATTTGTTAAGTGGGAGCATAACCAATATGGGGATCTACTAAGCCTGATTAGGGGATCACTTGTCAAAATACACCATGATAGGAAGGGTTCTAAAGCCTATAGTCTAACATAATCACACAACAACCCTACAAGATTCCTAGGCTTAATGTTCACTCTATTCTAATAAACAAGAAAGTAAATCTTATCTAGTGCACACCAAAGCTTATGGCACAATATGAGGGGTTAGTAAAGAAATCAAAACATGTATAAGATAATTTAAATTAAGCTAAGTATGAGTAAGACCCTAATACATGGAATATGAAGATTAATATTATTTGAGCCAATACTTATGCTATTTTTATATACTAAAGAGAGGAGAACAAAGTTACAATATACTTGCCTAAATGTGAACCTATCAAGACTCAATCTCTCCCATGTCCAAAGGGGATTCACAAGAGGTTGTTATGGTTTGTAAGGATAACTAAGAAAGGCCAAAGCATCCAAGACTTATCCACAAGACTAGATTCTCCAAGTAGAAACCCTAATCTAAGACTCCTCAAGTAGAATGGTGGAAGAGTAGATTGTAAAGAAGTACGAGCAAATAATAACTCATTGAAATAATAAAAAAATGATCTTATATATATAGGTGGATATCACCCTAAATATTTTCTAATATGTTGGTTGGTCAACCTAGTCGACCGTGTATGTTTTTGAGAGATAAATCATTAGGTCTCGAGTTAGGTTGATCGAAGGGCTAACAAAGCTCTCAAGTGAAAATACCCAAAAATAGTACAGGGTTAACCTAGTCAACATTGTATAGTAATCAGGTTGAAAACTATACAGGGTTGACCTAGTCAACCTAGTATAGTCAACTGGTGAAAGGGGATAAAGGTGAGGAAAATGGGATGGAAAGAGGAAAAAGATTGGATGAGTGTGCAAGGGAGGAGTAATAGCTTAGGGAATAGTTTTAATAGGTAATTGGATTGTTAATAAGTTGTAATAAGGGACAATAATCCTATGAAACACCAAAGGTCTACCCACCTCTTTCCTAGTGTACCCCTTAGGGCATGTACTTAGAGAGATTGAGTCTTGATGGGTTCTTGCAAGATGTAAAACATCAATATTTGATAAAAGGTTAAAAAAATTATGTATATAGACTCCTTGTAGCCCTACCTAGAACTTTTAGAGCCCATACATTTTAGTATATACATCTTTAGGACCTAAAACTTCATATATAGAGCATTATCATATGCCCCTTTAAGCACACCAATTTGCAATACCTAGCACATCCTCTGTAACCTACTTATTTCATAACCCTACTACCAAATTAGGCCTCCAATTTGACAAAAAATTGAGAACCACAAACCTTCAAATCTCAGTGAAGATTGATTTGACAACCCATTTGGCCCATTCAATAAATTAAGAAGCCTCAGATCTCAATTCATAAGGTAAACCATATTTCTAGCAGAGCCCAAAATCTTAGAATCTCAAAACAAACAAGATCAACATAACACCTTCCAGTCAACTTACACTCATGAAACTTATTTCACACCTAGAAATAGCCATTACACACTTCTAGACCAAGATATGAGCTTTCACACCATTAGGTACCTTGACTTAATATAACCCATTTTAGGACTTGCATGCTTTTAAACACAAATTGGAATACCTGAGAGCAAACATAAATTTCTACTTTAAATTTAACATACCTTCAAACCATAAAAACACTTGGATAATATCATAAGGAAGTGCATAGACATCTTTGAGCACCAAATTCTTCTTGAATTTCAATCAATCTTGTTAGTCCACCTGAAACCACCCATTCTGACCCTACACTACAGCTCCTTCACAAACCTTTAGAGCAAACACATGAACTTATTTCTTCCCCTTAACCAATGACATTATAAAATAAATATAAGTATCTATATATATTTAAATTGAGATATTTAGCACATAAACTTGCTTCTCCATAAGAAAGATGTCTCCTAAGAAGCATAGGTAGAGACACCCTATTTCACAATGTCTTAGAATAATGTGAAACTAGGAGTTGCCCACAACTCCTCATATTCCTACTCCTCCTTGGTCATTTTATGATTATAGTTATTTTTATTCTTAGGATTAAGATAAGTAAAATGCTCATCCATTACACCATTATACTTCTTTTCTATGATTGGATTGACAATACATGGAAACAACATAGATTCATGACATACCTTTTCATCTATAGAATCTTCCTTGCATCTCAAAATCTCATCACTAAGAACTGAAAATTGATGTTCCTTGAATGAATATTTCTCAACAATAGTAGGATGTTCACTTGTATCCATAAAAATCTCAAGACTAGCATTAACCAATAACTTGGTCTTATCCTTCACAACATGAGCAGTAAATGAGAGCTTTTGGCACTCTGAAACATTTTACACCATAGCAAATAGATTACTTGGACCTAAAGTTTCATCATGACTCAAACTTACCACATTTGGTTTACATGAGTTAACTTGCCTTTTTACTTTCACTCTTATAGCTTGATTTAACTTATTCTCATTTTTAGACCTTTGCTTGCAAAATCTAGCAATGTGACCTCTCTATTCATAGTTGTAGCAGACCATACTCCTTGATGAAAACTTATCTTGTCTTACTTATTCTAACAATGTTTTTGAAAATGTCCCACATCTTGAAAGTTGAATTAGTCAACCTTGATTACTCTTTTTGACTGATTACCCCCATCATAGTTTCAAGTGAATTCATTTCTAATAGGCTCTTGCATTCTCTAGCCCTATGACCAAATTGATTACATGTATAAAAATAACCATTAAAACTTGCATACCTCATAGTATTTGGCTATCTGATTTGATTTGTATTTATTATACCACTACCTTCATTCTTTATTTGATGATTTTTCTTCAAAGTATGATTGTCCTTATTCACATTAGTCTTCATCTTGTCTCGAGTTGCATCCTCTAGTTCTTCTTTGTATCCAAGACTAGTTTTATAACTTACATGTTTTTGATCACTCAAAATATTTCTAGATCGCTTGTTAAAATCTCACAAATGACTTCACCTTACTAGATGTATTTTCTAACTCATATCTCAATCACTCATTTTTAATTACATACCTTGAACATTCTTCTTCTTTAGCTTTTAGTCTTGTAGATAGAATTTCTAATTGAAAACTGAGATGCTTGCCCATATCTTCATGCTCCTTGGCATCTTCATCCATTCTTGCCTCAAACACATTGAATTTATCCTCAAAGTCCTTGAGTTTAGATTTCATCTTCTTATTTATATTATTCTCAATCTTCAATTATTTAAAAGCATTTATCAATGTAGTCTCATAGTTCACCTCATCTTCATCATCATTTTAATCATTCCAAGTAGGACCCTTTTGATGTAAGTAACTACCTTCCTTATCCATAAATAGATATTCATATTCAATAAGACCATCATCTTCATGATTATACTCTGATTCATTGACTTCACTCTCATCTGATGAACTACAATCTTATTTGGTGTAGAGAATCTTCTTGTCATTAAAGTACTTATTATTGTCAAACCTTCTAAATCCCTTCCCTATTTTATCAGACTTGAAATATATCTTGATATCATCATGACCTTGATCACACTCTTCATCATCATCCTTCTTATATTTATGAGAGTACTTGTTAGCAAAATGTCCTATCTCACCACAATTGAATCATTTGAGGGGTAGCTTACTTTTATACTTGCCTGAACCTATTCTCAATTTCCTTAAAATCAAAAAAATTAGTTCATACTCATCTATATCAAAAATTTCATCCTCTTTGGATTTATTACCTTGAAACTTATTCTTTGTCTTCATTTCAGTTTTGAAAGCTGCTTCCTTCTTTGGTTGTATATCATCATTCTTCCTCATCTTATAGACAGTAAGGGTGCCATACAATTGATCTATCTTTAATTGAGTAAGATCATGCATTTATTCTATATAATATACTTTTAGATCAAAATTGGGGGATAGAGACCTTAATACATTTTGAACAATAGTAACGTTTTCTCTAAAATCTTTGATAATGTTCACAATCTCATCAACTTTGCAAAAATGATGCCACATAATCTTCTTCATTCATCTTGAGACTTTTAAATTATATTATGTGAGTCTATAATTGAGAAAGCTTGACCTTTGAATCTCCTTCATAAATTATATGCATTTTATCCCATATCTCTTTAGAATATTTACAATGGATTATCTTGGTGTATTCAGTCTTTGAAAGATCATAAGTAATAACATTCATTGCCTTGGAATTATTCTCAAACAAATTCTTTTCTGCAACACGAAATGGAGGAATAGTAAGAGTAACATAACCATCCATAATAGATTTCCATACATCAAACCCTAGGGACATAATGTATGTCCTCATCCTAGCACTCCAAAATGCATAATTGGATCCATTGAACATCAGTGCTTGCTTAGTAGAGAAACCTCCTTGATGACTACCCATATTGTACCTTGGATCACCTTCAAGCTATCAAGCCTTTATCAAAGTACCTACTATGATACTAATTATTATAGATACAATCAATGAGGGGGGGGGGGAGAATTAGTGAGCCCATATGTTTCAATTTTAATTTTAGTCCTTTCAAACTATTAACAATCAAGTTGATCAAGTAACATAAACAATAGAGCTCATTCATTCAATGCATATACAAGATCAAACACATAACACATAGTTCCCATGGGAAACCCTCATGGGGAATAAAACCCACTCTCAATACTACAACACAATGGACTACTTATCTTATAAAAAAATACAAACAAGAGACTGATCAACTCCTTTAGACCAAAAAACCTTGATCATATCCTTCTCACCAAAGGTATTTAGTGAAACACCTATTTCACAAGGAACAATTGCCCCTAAAAAAGATCAAGTCTTTTAGAGATTTCTTGAAGTGAACACCTCCACCTTAAAACTAATGAATTTTGCACTTGATGATGGATCTCTATTTATCTAACCCCTTCACAAACTCTCTCTCTGTCTCATAGAGGCCTCTCACATAGGCATGCCAAAATATCTGTCCTTTTTCACTCAAATTGTCATCATACACATACTCAGACCTATTTACATATCCTCAAACTAAAAGATCACTATTAGGACATAAAAAATATGACCTAAAATTCATACACATAGTCCTCAATATGATTTACTCATTAACTCATCAACTGGGCACTCTACCTCTCCTTCACTCCATAACTCTCATAAATACCTTGCACAAGTCTCACTCACAAGTCTTTCACAATATCTATAAATCATCATCTTTGATTTCACTATATATAGAACTATTGTGAATTATCAACATATTCATTAGCCACAATACATGCCTTCATCCTTAAGACATCTTACATAAGTCACACTTAAGCAAAATCCACTTTCAAATAGGCCTAAGTTATTTTTAGGTCCTATAGAGACCCATTCAGCTCTTTGACACTTCTCTAAGAAAAATAATAAACAAAGGAAAAATTTACAACTCATGGAACCATGTCACATGATATATAGGTCCTCCTTAAGTGACAACATCCATTATAACATTCTTTTGCTTAAGCATAATTTGTTCAAATAACATTCTATACATACAATTACCATGAGCGAACACACATTCACCTTCAAAGCCTTTGTTCATATTGAATATGATTGGTTAATCATTCATAATGCACACAAAACATCCTTATGGAGTATAAAACACTCCCCAATAGCTAATTTATCATGAGATATCAAAAAAACATAAAAAGAAGCTTGAACAAACTTATAGGGTCACTTGCAGAATAAAGACAAACACATAACCAACTTTAAACCTTTATAACTTTAACTATACACAATTTCATATCTTCAAATTAGGTTTATTAGATGTTCCATGACGTCCTCTTCATCTTTGATTTTTATAACATGGTCAAATTAATTCTTAATAAAAATATATGGTCCAAAAACTAGACACTTGTATTTTCCTTTACAAAATTTAAATATTCAAATTCCAATAGGCACAATTAAACATCTAACAGTTGACCTGATCTCATATAATCTATAAAATTTGACTCAACACACTTAATTTATCTCTATAAATTAATTAGGTATTTAACATACAGTACTCACCATTATATATTTCTCAGAAACCTTGAGATCATGATACTTGGTACCCTCACATACCTTCTGAGCACTTAAACTATTAAACATCATGCACTTCTTACCATCTCACTCAACATACACCATTATATCAAAACTGTATGATTATCCATAAACCATTGATCCTTGGAAGAAGTTTGATATTTAAATTTGCAAAAAATTAAACATTTGAGCACTTGGCACCATCTCATTGATTCCTGACATACTGGATTAAAAAACTTTGTCGATGATGTTTGAAGTTTACCTTGTGCAAATTGACTATGGAAACCATTACAATATGTCTGAGAAGCCAACTTTAAACCTCAATAAATTTTACATAACTCACTCACATGATCTCAAATTTGGACCATATAATCTATTCACATAAAAGAATTCAACCATGTGATAAATACTCCTAGAACCCTCACATGTGTGAGATATAATGACATTAAATTTCTCACTTAGATTTTTATGCCATAGAGACAACTATGTCAAAAACTTATCTGGAAGGCCAACTTTAAACATGCATATCTTTTACCATGCTTCAATGCTTGACCTAAAAATTAGTGTAAATAAATTAGGCATAAAACTAAACAAACCTATATGATCATCTTGTTCTAAAACATCCACATGTATGAGATATGCCATCACCAAATTTCTTATTTGACTATTTCTTGCCTCATGTAAATTTGGCTAAGTATGGGAAAACAATGTCAAATACCTAAGAGCCCAAATTTGCACCCACATATATTTAAATGTGATTAGGTGCATGACTTGAGATTTAGTGTGTAAAAACTATGGACTAATGTGGTCACAACCATATTACCTACTCCCCTTGACTCATTCACAGGTGGTAATGGTGATGTCAGCAAACTGCCTACTCTAATTTTTTCCAATGGACCCAAAGTGTCTAGATGAAAACAATGATCTACTAGATGAAAACCACTCATGCACATAAGCACTAAAATTATAAAATACCTTTTATAGGACCCCTTTCACATTCTCAATACTCCATACTCATCTTTGAACATCTCTAGCCATGTCAAAATTGGAGATCAACCAAGGCACCTTCAAGCATACTAGGACAATGGCATTACACACTTTCTCATTGTGACTTGGAATATAAAATCACTTAATCCAATAAATAGGACACTTTCATGACATTACCATGACATCATTGACAATTCTCCAATAGATTCATGTCTAAGACTCCTATAGGCTCCTTGCCCACTAGTTTTTTGATACAAGCATTGTATGGAATAATACAAAATAATACTTTTTGCATGATTTTATTTGTTTTTTAGGGTTTTATGCATGATGAGAAGATGATAATCATTAGAGGTGAGATTTTATAACCTTTTTCACCTCTTCAAATCATAATTTTCTCAAAAATTCACCTAGAAATGCTCCTACCAACCTATGCAAAATTGTCAGTCTACCATGCTTAAGAGAGATGAACCAGTCAACAAGGAAAAGTAATTTCTCAAGTTAATAATATATTTATAAGAATATTTAATGGTTGAGTATGTTAATATAGGCATGAATCACACTCACACATAGTTTTTAAATCCTTGTTGTAGGTTTCATGGAGGACAAGATGCAAATACTTTGCCAATTAGGCATAATAGGCCTAATTGGGTTATGTTATCACCAAATAAGGTCAAGTTGGCATTGAAATACCAATGTAATGGGTCAAATAAAAGGTTTAAAACTTGGTAACTGACCCTTGAAAATCATTTAATGTGCATTTCATGGATATGATGGATAAATGAGATAGTTTCCTTGACCCTGTCAATTTGTCTCAGAGGAGTGTGGCCTGCTACATGATCATGGTGACCTAATTGATGATTGTAACTTCCATAGGGGAGTGTGATAGAATATTATAGGAATGGTCAAGCCATTTACATAGAGTGACTAGAGTTGACTCAACCTCCCTTACCTAATTTCCAACACCAATAGCTCATTTAAGGAGCCACCAAAGAGATTCAATGCATAAGAGGATTGAAAGAGTGTATAACTATTATAAGTACTATTTTGAGTTGAATTTGGTCATTGATGACCCCTCTCCAAATTTTTATGCTATATTCCCCTCTTATCTCCTCACCTCTTCTATATATTGCAGGATTTTGGCCTTAGTTTGTATCCCTCAGGCTAGTATGAGGAAACTCTACCAACACCTCTACTTGTACACCTTTTAGAGTGATGAATAGAAAATTTGTAATTATTTATCAATAAGTACTTAGTGTTTCATGAATTTTTAATATGATAAAAATGGTTTCATCTTCCCTTTATAGGTTTTAGTTCCACCTAAGTGCTAACAAACTTTCCTTGTAGGTCATCTAGTGTGTCTTGATGTTGATGTCACAAGCTTGAAGTGGATTTATGATTGTAAGTGCATTTGATCAGGCCTTACCCTCATTTCCATTTATTTTAAGCCAATAAAACTGACTTATAGGTGAAACACTATTGCTTGAAATTCATTGAAAGCATGTGTTAGTTTTGTTCATAGTCCATTGGTATGATGAAGAGTTCAAGCCCAAAGAGTGGAGAAATGAATTCATGGTACATCATCATACTTTAGAGTAGGATTTCATTCCTATGCAATATTATTGACCCTTTTCATCCCCCATAGAGTTTAGATTTTATATTAAGAGAATTTAATTATCAAATCAGGGGAGCTAGCCCCTTAAAATCTAGAGTTTTGTCTTAATAGTAGGTGACCCACAACCTAAGGTCATTCCCATGTTGGAATAGGTTTGAGGTTAAGACATGAAAACCCCTCTCCTTAGATTTGGTACAACCTATAAACTCCTAAAATTATGGCACATCTATTGGGATGATCTTCAAGTATGTTGAAGCATGCTTTGACAATGTGGAAAGACAACTTGCAGCCATCTTTGATAACTTCACGCACTATATGAACTAAGTTGTAGTTAGAAGGTTACATCAGTCACAACAAGTCTTCATTTCATAGGTAAGATGTGTTACCATTCATGATTTCATTCATCTTCATGTGCCTAATGAGGAGTTATGGAGGTATATGAGGTAGGTTTATGTTTTCAATAACAAATGAGAACATATAATAGGGGTGAGTATGTCAATAGAAAATTCCAATAGTTTTTCATAGTAGAGGGTATTGATTTGTAACATATAGTTCCATATAGTCCTCAACAAAATAGAGTTAAAAAATTGAAGAACATGTCCTTTGAAAGAGATAGATAATTGTATGAGTCACTCTAAGACACTTGCACCATAGTATTAGGCTAAAGTAATCAACTATGCTTGTTACATTCAAAATAGGGTTCCCTACAAAGCCTTAAAGGGCATAACTCCTTTTGAAGCTTGGTATAGTAGGGAACCCATAGTTGAGCATTTAAAATTCTTTAGATCTCTATCTATGGCCCGTATACCTATGTAGAAACATGAGTCTATGGAAACTCAGATTAAGCCTTGTATTTTTATAGCTTATCCAAATGGTGTTAAGGGGTATTACATTATTAATCCAACCACACATGAGCTATTCATCGAGAAAAGTGTTCACTTTCAGAAGAGTCCCAAAGACTCAACACTTGACACTTCTCCCACCTCATTGGAATTAATTGGATTTGATTTAGATGATTTAGATCAGCCTAATCACATTTCATAGGTTGAGGACACTTCTTATAGTTTTAATAGTGAGACTAGTGAAGGGTACTCATCTTCATCCACATCTACCCATACTTCAAAAGGTTATATTTCTATTAGGAAAGTTAGCCTTACATGGTTTGTTATAAGATTTGATAATAATGTGTTTTTGGTATATTGTAATTTGGTGAGTTGCTAATATAACTCACATCTAAGAGATTATAGGTAGTTAAGAGGTTATATGGTTGAGATATTTGTGGAGATACGATTCTCCTTATTTATAGTAAATTTTTCCCCTATATATATGTAATTCTTGAATGATTTAATATAGTGAATAGAGTAATATATTGTGTGTTTAAACATTATCTGAGTATTTGTCTTTATGTTGGTTTGGATGATATAAATCTTTGTATAAGATCTTAAAAATAAATGGTATCATAGTGGGTGATTTTTGTGATTTATAATATGGAGTGTTAAATTATGAGGGGCAACTACACTATGCTTTATCCCTAAAAATGAGAGAAAAATAACATGAGGAATTATGTAACATAGATTAGTTTTAAGGTAATAGTTGGTGTGTTTGTGTTTTCCACTATGTGGCTTTGAACCTGTATCTATCAATTGTTATCATATACCTTTTTTAGTTAAATATGATTAGTGTGCACATTATTCTATTCTACAGTCTTATATAATATGCCACTTGCATTGTTCTATGCCCACAATGCATGCATATAATCAATGCTAATTAAGGATTTGACTAAAGGCATCATCTGTACAATAATGATATGGGTTTAAAGTATGTTTCATTATATAGGGTCACCTTTTCCCATCATGTAGTTTGAACTTGTCAAATCATGCTTCATTTGTGCATCACCTTGCTTTGCTAGATCTAGGAGTTTCTAAAATCCCCACCAGATTTGCATTCCCATGTGAATGAAATATCTCTCTTGGATATCATATCATCCTTACATCACCACATCTAGTCCTTGGTATCCTCTTGTCCTCTAATATATTTTATTTCCTAACAAACATGCTTGCTAAAATCTTGATATGGATGCATTGCATTTTTAGATTAATTAATGTATCAGTTATACAAACATATACTCATGTATACTAGATTTTGAGCATACAATTTTATGTTGGATTCTTTTCCATGTAGACCATACATAGTATTTTATATTCTTTTAAAATCCATATAGTTTCTTAAGTGTGTCTTTATTGAAATTCTTTAGGTTTTTGTAGGAGTCTTTTCCTTAGGCTAGAGTTGAATTCTATGTGTTATAATAATAAATTAATTATGTATAGTATCATTTAAAAGTGTAATGTCATTGAGACTAAATTAAAGTATGTCATAAAAAAAATAAACTTATCAATGTTAAATTATCTCCTTGTAAAGGATGTATTATCGGGTGAACCTGATGTCCTAAGTACAATGTGCCAAAATTATAAGGAGTGTATTCTTGTCATAAAAAATGACATACAATCAAGTTTAAAAGATATATTAGCTAAGTAAGTAGTTACATAAAAGATGTTGGAGGCATTAGAGGAAGGATCCTTTCTACACCTCTCATTAGCCGCTAACAATGGGGCCACTTCTGCTTTCATGGTGAATGCATTTTATTTTTAGTACTATTTGTATGTGAGAAAATATGAGAAAAAGTGCACACTTCTTCAATTTTAATATGTGATTAATTCCAAATGTAATCCCATGATGTAATGATAATGTGGAGATACAAGCCATAAAAACTAGAGCAAGAAGCGTTCTTGATATCTTGATAGGTTAGGTAGATATGTTTGCATGAGTTGGTTGATTGGTCCCAGTTCATGAAACATGTATTCACATGAATAGGTTAATGGGACCTTACTCATGGAAGATGTGGTTACCACAATCAATATGAGTATCAATACCATGTGAAAGATTTGGAGTGGTATGTGGATTAGTTATTGAACATTTTTGTCTCCCCATGTAAGTACTAAGGGGGGGACTGTTAGGAAAATTAGTTTTACATTGTTTGTTAGCATAATATTTACTAATAATGTATTTGTGGTATATTAAATTTTGGCAAGTTTTTAATATAACTCATATATCCTATGAAATATTCTAGGTAGTTTGGAGGTTATATGGTTGATATATTGGTGGAGTTATGATTCTCCCTATTTATAGGACGGTCTTTTCCTATATATATGTAATGCCTGAAAGATTAAATATATTGAATAGATTAAGATTTATATGTTTAAATATTATTTGAAATTTTTTATTTATATTGGTTTGGATGAGATAAATCTCTGTATAAGCTCTTATAAAAGTCATCATTTTCTCTACTCAATTCATCTACTTCTAGTCCTATTTGGGTAGCCACTATAGAGCGTAGGTGCCTAGGTTGGGGATCCTTCGGATTATTGGTAGATATGTTCAGAGTAATAGATTGGTCCATATAATTTCTTTGCATTTTACTCATATCCAAAGATTTTTCAAGAGGGATTCTACCATGCATGAGGCTTATAACTCCTTAATAAAAAATATACTTGGGAATTGACACTTCTTCCTAAAAGAAGAAAGATGATTCTATGCAAATGGATATATCGGATGAAGTATGTAGAAAATGGGCCCATTGAAAAATTCAAGGTGTGGTTGGTCGTAAAGGGTTTTTCATAGCTTCATGACATTGACTACATAGATATATTTGTACTAGTCACCAAAATGAACTCTGTCAAACTCACACTTACTATTACTATAACCAATCATTAGGATGTTCATCAAATGGATGTAAAGAGTGCATTTTTTCATGGTGATCTTGAGGAGGAGATTTACATGGAATAGCCTTCAGTATTTGTTTAGGATTCTTCTCTTGTATATAGACCCCATAAATCCATATATGGCCTTAAATAGGCCCCTTAGGTTTGGTATGCCAAGATGAATTAATTCCTTCTTATAGTAAGATTCATTATATGCCATTTATATCTAAACATGTATCTTTTATGGTAGGATGATTCACTCTTGATTCTAGTTCTTTATGTTGATGATATTTTGATCACTGGTAGCTCTTCTCCATCCATTACAATGGTGAAAAGGGATCTTTAAGATAGGTTTTCCATGGCAAACTTAGGCTTGTTAAAATACTTCCTTAGTATTTAAATTTCTTGGTCCATCTCAGGGATCACTCTTGCACAACCTAAGTATGTTCTAGATCTACTTGATTGGTTTAACATGGCTAAGTTTTAGCCAACTCTAACTCCCTTTGTATCTAGAGTCAAGCTTGAGGTAGACTGCACTTCACCTTTGGTCAATGCTACCTTGTATCAACAAATTGGGGGTAACCTTATCTACTTGACACATACCAGACCTAACATATCATATACAATGGGTCTTGTCTCTAGATTCATGTATGAACCCCATGAAATGTACTGGAAGGCAATAAAGAAGATCTTTCACTACATTCATGACACACATAGATTTAATATTCACTACATAGTTGGCATTGACATCAACTTGATTATATATAATAACTCAGAGTGGGATAGTGATATTCAAAATCACAAGTCTACTTTAGGTTATAGTTTCTCCATTAGTTTTGGTCCAATTAGTTAGTCAAGAAAGAATCAAAATGCTATTACTTTATTATCTACCGAGGAAGAGTATAGGGGGGATGTCAATGATGCCACTAAGGCCATTTGGATTCAAGGGATTCTCACAGAGTTTGATAACTAGTTTAGATTATGTACCACCATCTACTATGACAACCAAAGTACTATTCAAACTTGTAGGAATCTAGTCCAGAATCAATGGACCAAACACATAGAGATTCATATGCACTTCATCAAAAACCTCATTCATTGGGACATCATTGATATGAGATATTATTAGATGATAGAGCATATAATAGACATCTTCACCAAACCCTTCATGGAGAGTAAGGATCTTCACTTGCAATATTTTTTTGAGGTTCAAGATACTACAACATCAAATTTTGTGGAGGAATTCTAGTCTCTTATTTATATATCTTTGGTGGGGAGCTTTTTTCCTATGGATTTTCTCCTTTTCACTATTTTATGAGAGATTGATTTGTACATGGGTGCCTCATCAAGCCTTATTTCCAGGATCCATTTCTTTTATCCACATAAGATATACTTATGAGGGGGTGTTATAGTCGAGGTTTATTATTTTCCCATATTTATTTATTATGGCTATTTCCCCTCACTTAGAGTTTTCTAATTTTCATGGATAAGCTTGATTAGGTGTACATAGAGTTACAGTTTGACTAGATGAATATGAATTAACTCCCTTGACTAACTATTCTAGGTATGGGAGTTACTCTTCTATTCTTGACTCTTTAACCACTTTTCATGGAGCTTTCTAAGGAGGAGTTACACATGCACTCCCCTATATATACATCTCACATTTTTGAGATTTTATAATAAAATATTGGTATTTTGGATCCTATTTTGTCTCTTGAAATATTCTCACATATTGGTTCCATTTGATTTTAGATACATTGTGGTGTGTACTTACTTGGTTCATGTGATCACTCTACTCATGCATTTGACTTACTCAAACCTTGGAATCAACCCTGATACTTAGCCATCTCACATATATTTCATGATAGATCCATTTTGACTTTTGAACTAACCTTTCCAAAAATTACTCTTTGAGACCAATAAAAACCACCCTCACTTGATAATTATTATAATGATGAGGTCATATCTATTTTTTTGAGAGTTAAAGAACATTTACCAACATGAGATCACAAGAAGAGATTTTTTATTCAGTTGGATAATTATACATAATTTGGGAGTTTCCTTACTCAAAAAATGAAATCCATGCAAAAACATCCTCTAAAATATAAAATGAAGACATTCCCAATCAGTTGGACCTTGAAGAGGAAATTGATCTTCTTCTACCTCCAATAAAGTTGCAATAAAAATCCACTTTATTAATTACAAATATCATTGACATCAATATTAGAACTGAAGAAAGTCCTAATGTTGTGAAATTATTACTTCCATCAATCTAGAAGAATAATCCACTTTGAATCTACTCATTAAGGATTTTTTATATGTGTTTCCATGGTCATATGTAAACATGTCAGGGTTGTATCCTTCACTAATTATTCACCACCTTGTTTTACATAATGGTGCATACCAAGCTAAATATGATAATCTAATTCATTATAAAATCATGGTGGATATTAGTAAACAATGTTTCCTATCCATAAAATTTGATCAAATTCCTCAAGTTAATAAAAGGGCATTTGTTGCTATGGCCAAAACTGGTTCACACCTCAAAATGCATCCAGATGATGTCACAACCAATTCTTATTTGAGCAATTGATGTTTCCAATATATGATACTCCTTAATATGAAATGGTCTATGAGGTTGCTAGTCTTATTTCCCCTTAGTACCAAGATATATACACATACCTCCATGACAATGTGATCCCTCATTACTTATATCTCAATCACAAGAAATATTTCAGCCAACATGATTCTTGATTTACCATTCTTAGAAATACATTATATCATAGGGTTATGATAAAAACTTATTATGGTGTTTAAACTATGAATAAGTGGCCTTAGTCACTAAATAAGTTCACAATGATATTTTTGGTTCTCATACTAATTGTATGGTCCTTTAAAATAAACTTATTCATGTAAGATATTATTGGCCAATGATGTCAATTGATTCATGCCAATATGTCAATAAATGTATCCCATGCCAAAAACATGGTAACCTAATGCATGCTCCATGACAAGCCTTGCAACCCATTATCACTCCATGTCCCTTATCCACATGGGGGTTAGATCTCATTAGAAAAATAAATCCCAGCTCTTTCGATGACCATACTAATATAATCACTGCCACTGAGTACTTTACTAAGTGGGTTGAAGCCATTATGCTAACTTGCATAATAGGCAAAAAGATTTTCAAGTTTATCATAAACCATATAATTTTGTGTTAGAATATCCCTTCTACCATTATATCTAATAATGTTAAGTCTTTCAAAAAGAAAGACATCAAGTGCCTTTGCCAAGCATACGAAATCAAATATAAATGGTCTAGACCATACTATCCCTAAAGCAAAAATCAAGTAGAGGCATAAAATGAAAACATCATTAAAATACTAAAGCACGTTGTTAATTATGTTGATTATGATTAGCATTTATAGATTTACCCTACTTTGTGGACTTACTTTACTAACATTTACTCACCCATAGGGGAAACCCTGTATTCCCTTATCCATGACATTGAGTCTATTTTACATGTTGAAATCAAGCTTCCATGACTATATATCTCTTTATAAAATCGTTTTGATGATCAAGCATATCATATTTCAAGGCTACATAAGCTTGATCTCGTAGATGAGAAACATCTTAATATTTGTAACCATTTACAAGATTATCAAAACCTATATGTCATAGATATATAAAGGAACTTAGAGCTAGATAGTTTAAAATAAAAGATATTATTTTAAAATAAAACCAACTAAATACCAACACTGATCGTGAAAAGAAAGGCAAGTTTGAGCATAACTGGTTAGGTCCATACATCATCATTTCCAAATACAAATTGGTTGTTTATAAACTAAAAACCATAAGAAGGAAAAGAGTCTGATGAACCAATGAACATCATGCATCTCAAGTGCTTAAATGTATATATTACTCTAGAGAGAGAGAGAGAGAGAGAGAGAGAGAGAGAGAGAGAGAGAGAGAGAGAGAGAGAGAGAGAGAGAGAGAGAGAGAGAGAGAGAGAGAGAGAGAGAGAGAGAGAGAGAGAGAGAGAGAGAGAGAGAGAGAGAGAGATCCATAAGTGAAAACCATTTTTATGTCACTTTGGACAAGTACCATGGTGAAAATGAGTTCTAGTGCCATGAGTGGACCATTATATATATACACCCTAGTTACTTGGGGGCATCCCATATCAATATCCATCCATACATTATCCATTTTTATGTATCCATAGTCATTTACATATATCCCATATTTTTTTATGACATTTTAGTTTAAGGATTGTTCTTTATGGTTATGTAGTTATAACTTTGCTCATGTTTTAGTATAATATTATACATAATACTTAGATAAATCACCCTTGAATCCATCATAAAAAACTCATCCTCATATATCATCATTTCATGGGAGGGTACCTTTAATCTCATCATCACCATATAACCTACTATCATAACTTTGCATTTATTTCCTCATTGCGAGAACTACATCTGCTTGAGGTCCATATGGACTATGTAGGCAATGCTCATTTACATTGGGTATCTTACACCATCTCAACCAACATCACCAAAAAATAAAATAACATCTAAAAACATTATAAAATCCCACAAAAATGTAAAAACATCACAAAACCAATCCAAAAAGAAAGTGTCCTTAGTAACGTACCCTAGTCATACCTTACATGGTTTACTCATTAAATAGTTATCATTATCAAAGATATCATATGAAAAAGGGTTTTAATATAACCAAATACATCCAAAAATACATTTGTTTAATTATTTGTACCATTTACTTGATTTCTTATTTGTAAAAATTATGTGTTTTGCTTGCTTTTTTGTATAATTGTTTGTTTACTTTCTTGTTTATTTTCCTTGGTTTCATTGTTGTAAACATTTTAATCTTATTTTCATTATTGATCTTTGTTACTTTTAAATAATTTTGTGAATTACAAATGGTGTTATTATGATCTTCCATATCATGATGCATTAAGTCATTCACGTGTGACTATATTAGTCCTTACATGCATAAGAAAATAGACACCATGGTTTTTTGATACCATTGGTGCATATTGTCTTACACAATATAAAAATAAAGGTTGCTCAACTCATGTCAAAAATTTAATATTGTAATTATAATTGGAAACTCCAAGCAAAGATTATTAAATTTAACTATTAACTAACATCCTTTTTTTAAATACATTTTAATAATGCAAAAGACTAAAACGTGTTCAAATATCACATATAGAGGAGACAACACCATGTATGCATATATCCATATACTACATCTATCAAAATAATACATTCATAAATGTAAGTGAATCCATAACACAACCACATGTCCAATAAACCATGTCTACACACATATATAATTTATCCATCAATACATAAAATCAATCTCAAAAACATCATAAAATGTGTTTCTAACGTTTATCCTCTAGATCTCACTCTATCCCTATGTAAGAGGTGATGTCAATTGTTATAGTGTACTCTATGGAAGTTGCATGGCATGGCGAGATGATTGGCCAATAAAATACTCTGATTTTATTATCCGTACTTTCCTCATCCCTAATTTATATCTCCTAGTATAAGAGTACTTTCTAAATAAAGGTGCTCACTATGCTAGTGGCACCACTCTATCATAAATACTCTTGTAGTAAGTGGTCTATTCCACCACCCTCATCACATCTAATAGGGCCTTTAGTTAGTTCAAGGTAGTAATTAGCTCCTATTAGTGCCCAAACTTACACTAAAGGAATTGAGCACTTGTTAAGTTTAAACACCTAATTCCTTAGCCAAATTCCTTCTTTCAACTATTCATGTCAAAGGTCAAGTTTTATGTTGAATCGGCTAAGTGCTAATTTGGTCTTTGCTTAGTGTGTATAAACTTTCATTTATTTCAAGAAAAAGTGTTTAGAATCTATCAGGAAAAGTATTTCATAGAAAGGTTGAAGACTTATTTGTTTTTAAATTTTTGTCCACGGCAAAAAGTCCACAGGTCCATTTCCTTTGGGTATTTAACCTGCACAAAAAGTCCAAAGGGTACTTTTTCATTCGGGCATTTTTCCCGCAAAAAAAGCTTGACAAAAGTCAATTATTTTGGCAAAAAATGTTAAGTCAATTATTTCAATTTTTTTTAAGCCCATATATGCTTTGGGGAAATTGTTACAAACAAAATATCTAAAATAATTATCCCAATGAAGACAAAAATGTCGAAGACTAAATTACTGCAAGAGAAGTGTTTGAGAAAGTTCAATACTTCAGGAAAATTGTCCTAAACAAAATGTCTAAAATAATTGTCCTGACAAAGATCCTAGGATAAGCACAAATGTGACAAGTGTCACCATCATAGGGACCCTATCAATAAATCAGATAGAACACAGAGAAAAGGACTAGGCCCTATGCATAGAGATTGATGGTTCAGCTTGATCCATGTAAATGGGATCGATGGTGCGAACTAGAATGAGGACTTCTTTAGTAGATCTCAAAGTAAATTTAGAAGTAGACTGGTCAGTGTACATATGCATTTTTAAAGTTTGAATGAAAAACATCTCATGGTGAAAAGATCACATACAATAAGTATATTGGATGCCATGAACATCTCCAATAATTATGGTGCCTTTATGTTTTTTATGACTCAAGATGCCAGCTTTCAAAAGTTGAACAAGTAGTGTGACAACGATGTAGATGTCATTGATGATTGCATGAACATTAAAATTAAGCTCAACCATTATTCATTAGGGAGTAAATTTGATGTTCATGTGGATGTCATTAATGGTCACATGAATGTTAAGTGATGGGCATGAGAACATCAAATTTACACCACTATGACTATCTATTAGGGCTTGAATTTGATGGTTGTATGGATGTCATTGATGGTCACATGAATATCAAGTGATGGGCACATGAACGCCAAATTTAAGCCACTATGACTATCTATTGTGGCTTAAATTTAATGGTCATATGCCCGTCAAAGACATTCATGTGGCTGTCAAATGATGGGCATGTGAATGTCAAAATTAAGCATGGTCATTATCCATTGGGGCTTAAATTTAATGGTCACATGCTTGTCAAAAATGTTCATATGGATGTCAAATGATGGGAACGTGGATGCCAAACTTAATCTATGGTAGAATGAACTTATTAGTAGAGCCCAAAATGAATGTGGGACCACCACGTGGTAAAAGGGCACTAGCCCAAGCAAATATTGACTATGTAAGGGGAAAAAATCCCACATATTCTATAGGTAGAATGATCTTGAGAGGTCTTAATGGATATATAATGGCATGCAATAAAAGATAATGCTAAATGGATGCCAAAAGTTCACATAGCTACCATGTGGCAGTCTCACATTCATCATGCATATAAGGATCTAACATTGCCAAATAGGAAGGTGGGAATTTCAATAAATTTTAAGGTAGATGTGGTAGCCTATGAACCATATAAGGATGATCAATTGCCATTTGACCACTCTAGAAGGCTAGAGTTTGTGATGGTATTTTGGACAAGTCTACAGTGGAATACTCTATGGATGACCAAAAAGTTCAACCGCATATGGAGACAAGTAATGTTGAGGTCAGTTTGAATAAAAGTATTGATGAAAAAAGGGACATGGTGATGCAATATAAGCATGCACGTCATATTCAAGGACCCTGTGCAAGGTAGTTATCAAGATTTTCACCATTAATAATAGCTTGACAATTTGTAATTTGAAAATTTGTGAGAGGGTCTCAGATTTACCCAAATAGGTCAAAGGTTAAAAATAATACATTTATGCATTAACAAATGAAAGGTGTAAAATGAAAAATATGAAAAGGCAAGTTGAAGCCAAAAGGATAAAAGGTTCAAAATAACCTAAGTCTTTTGCATTTTTATTATTGTGCTTGTCCAAGCTCCTCCATGAAAGGAAATTATAGGTTTGCAAATCCAAGGTGGGCCACTCAAAGAACATTCAAATAGCCATGGATCCAGAATATTCCTAGGGAATCATTGCAAGAGTAGGTTGTTCCATGGCATGCATAAAGGGAAGGACAATTATCAAGGAGGTTCTAGC
The DNA here is from genome assembly GCA_037957365.1 of Torreya grandis. Taxonomy (NCBI): domain Eukaryota; kingdom Viridiplantae; phylum Streptophyta; class Pinopsida; order Cupressales; family Taxaceae; genus Torreya; species Torreya grandis. The sequence goes on from JARHVA010006319.1 coordinate 809,864, forward strand.
TATGAAAGCAAGTAGTTCAGGGAATATTCAGGTGGTTCCACATAAATACAAAGTTTTTTCAGATGTCTACCATGAATATTCTCCTTCTAGCTCATGTGAAAATCATATCCTATCATGAAATCAAAAGATGTGCTCCAAATCTTCATCATTCTTCATAGAGGCAGTTAGAGTTATGATTTTTATTGTAAATGGATGAAGATTTCAAGCGTGTCAAGGAATATTTTCTAGTTGGAATCATCTTATCAAAATTAAAAGTTTGTTTTGAAAATTTGAAAATGGTGACCCATAGTCCTAGATTTGAAAATTTATAAATAGGGGGCTTATTCTCTATTTAGGGTTGGTTGGCCCTTGTGTTAGTCATTATGTTGGTTACTGTTAGTCTTTGCTTCTATCTAAGTCTGGGATCTTTAATTTTTTGGGGTCACTATTGTGTGTGATTTATCTCTCTTTCTAAGGTGGTTGCAACTATAAAACCATTAACAAGCTTTGAGAGCATGTTTATGTCTCCCTTGTCAAAAGAGCAAACTCACCATGCTTATCTCCTTGGAAGTATTTTGAAAAACTAATGTATGTAAGGTTTATTTTCAAGTTAATGAGAATGCTTATGGTTCTTTGCTATTTCCTATTGATGAATTGCAATAGTATGTTTTAAAAGTTTAACTGATTGGATCTTTAGGTTTGTGTTCATTACTAGTTGTAATTTTTAGCATGGATATAAGTTATAAATCCCTTTCTTTAGTAGTTTAAATTGGAAGTGTGTTACCGAATAACTTTTTAGGGAACTCTAAGTTTATGGATTTAATAGGGAAAAGTGTCTAAAAGCATAGTTTTAATGTATGTTCTAATCTTCTTGGGATTATTTTGCATTTGCTTCATCTTGTGTTTGAGTTTTCCCTACATCTTTGCTAAGGATAATGTCATGAATGTTGTAATATCCATTTCTTATTAAAAATTATCCAACATACCACCATGCTCTTCCTCTTTATTATTATAAAACTATCCTACCCAGTCCTACCCTACAAATGATATGATCCTTGTTACATATCATAAGTGTTATTTGCCTTGCAAATGAATAAGATATTGCATAATTGAAATGTGTTTGCAGTTTGTGTTTTAAATTCTATAATTTTAGTCTTTTATTCAACCCCTACTATTGAAGATTCTAGGTACTGAAGATTTCAGTCTCTTTCCCATCTATCTTTAGTAGCTTACATATGACTTAGATTATTTATGCATTTCATGTGACAACCCTTCATGGGTGAAGTGTGAAAAATTGGTTGTGCCTTAGTCATATTTTTTGTGGTTTTGTGTCAAAAATCCCCATGGAGGTTGAATTTTGAAATCACTCCATGTGAGCAAGCTACCCCATAGGTCCTCTCACATTGGTTTAGGCAGAGCCAAAAGTAGTAGGGAGCTGACCATACCCTTTGTAGGTGCCTCTCAGTAATTTTTTGCATTCAATATAATATTGATGCAAAATCCTTCCCTAGCTACAATGACATACTAATGGGTTTTTCATCATCTATTGCCATTTTCTCTCAAGTGTGCAAGTCTGAGTGTACGAGGTGTACAACTGGGAACCAACACTCAAATAACACCATTACTAGGGATTAAATTGAAGTCCTAGTCACTTATGTTATTGGGGACTCTTATAGAGAGCCGTAAGTATTTTCATGTTGTGAAGTTCTTTAATTTTATTTTCTATATTTGGATTATCTTGGCCGTCAACATCTTGACACTCCACTAGGGACGTGCCAGAATTTGAGATATTTGACAATTTGACTTCTACTAAGTTTATTGTAAAGAACTAGTAAAATTACATGTTAAAATGTGTTTTATTCCCTTTTGAACATATTATAAAAAATTTAGTGTCTTTTTTTTCTATTTCATTAAGCTTTTGCAAGTTTAATTTTAGCATGTATCATATACAATTTGTCAATTGCTATATTCTAAAAGTTTGATTCTAGTGGCAACTCTAACTTTATTTTATAGTTTCAAGGAAGATCAATGCATAGTTTGTAATCTTTATTAACCTTTAGCTTTGAGTATTTTATTATTTGCAAAGCTGGAAGGACTGAGATCATCCTTCAAAGGTGACTCATCCAAACAACTTGTCCCATCCCTATGATTTCATCAAAGGTGAAGGAGATAAGTTTGGAGGCCTATTGAAGATCATAGTGCAGCTGTAAAAGAATGCTTGGACTATCAAGATTATGATAATCTTCAATGTTTTATTGAGATCCCCATTATTGAGGACTATCATAACTCTCCTAATAATTATGAAACCTATAGTCCTATGTATTATCCATCTCCTTCTCAACCAACTGAATCCCCTCCCATGTTTGATCCACCAAGTTTACCTCATTCACCCCTTCATATCCCTTTGCCATTTGTTTTTGAACCTCACATTGAATAAATCATGAAGCATAAGGATCAAGATGAGAATGAACACCTTGTATTTTGCATTCCCAGATTTAGTCCTATCAATTTTGATGAAATGGTAGGCTATCTTAATGAAATCCCAAATGAAGTAAGGAAATGCCTTCCAAAATTACAAGGGAATAATGTACTGAGTGGTGATTAACACTTGAGGGATTTTAACAATATCATTGAATATTATGAGGTTGAGCATGAGGATGAGTTCATTAAATTTTTTGAGCACAAGTTGGATGAAGATGCTCATGAATGGTTCAATTCCCTTCCTCATGGATGTATTGATTCATGGGAAGAGATAACAAATGTTTTTGGAATTCAATATGGTGATATAATTGATCCAAGGTTTCTTTTGGAATAATTTAAGAACACAAAAAATAATCTTAATGAGTGTGTGTAGGACTTTAATACATAGTTCAAAAAACCCATGATGTGAATGCCCAAAAACATCAGGCCCAATGATACAACATGCTTAATAAAATACTATGATGCCTTTGATAAGAAGGCTATGTAATACTTGAGGGACAAGGCTCCCATGAGCCCATAGTTGGCATTCAATATGGCTATTCAAATCAAAAATAACATAAAGGCTATGGAAAAGACCATGAATAAGCATGATGATGTAAAATTGGTCAATCTGACAGTACACAAATTCTACCAATCTTGAAGAAACTATTAAAAATTTGGCCTCTGGTGTTAAATAAATGTCGTAAAAGTTGGCCAGAGCTAATAAGGGGATCCCTCATGTGTCTACCAGTCAAGAAAGGCCTCCAAATCCAAATCAAGCAAAAAGGGGGCCTGATTTCCATAATTGAGACAACGTAGAGGGAAGAGGCATGCACATGAAGAAAGGATAGAAAGAAATCAGAATAGAGGGGTTGGAAAAAAAGTGCTTGATCCATTGAATGACAAAGTGAATGTGGTAGGTTGTGAAATTGATATTGATTGGTATGATAAGTGCTTCCTTCCACATCCCCCATGTGATACAACTGAACTGATTGATGAAGATGTGGATGAACTTGAGTCTGCATCATCTAATGATGAGATCTTGATGTTCAATTGTCAAAACCCCCGAAGCAACTTGATTTCCTTGATTGAATTGTTGAGTGCTACTACTGTTGATTAATTTTGGAGTGCATTTGAGAAGGTGAGTGTCCTAACTCCTAAATTTTCTTATGATGTTAATATGACACAAGCATATGAATTGCCCATTCATGATTTTGATTTATTACATTCTTTGATGATTAAGAAATATGATGGGGGAATTTTGTCAATTAAGGATAGGTAATTGATAATCAATGCAACAAATTCCCAAGAGAATGAGTATCACTTGAGAAGCAAATATTAGGCTGCTATTCCTCAAGACATTGCCCCTATAAATCCAAAGTCAAGGGATGATAAGAAAACTAAAGTAATCCCTAAAGATTCCAAACTAGTGCCTATTTCCCAATTTACTAAGCCTAGAGGTGCTCTAATCAAGAATAGGGTACCCTTATTGTCTAGTTTTTCTAAGGGTGCTAATGAGTTTAAACAAGATCTACCTTTGAAGGCTACTATTAAAGATTCAAATCCACCCTAGCCTACTCCACTTCAGACCTTGAGTGATTGTATTATAGCTAAAGGTGTTGTGACCCTTCACCCAATACTCCTCTTCCTTAGTATAACATATGTGATATGGCCCAAGTGCCGAGTCATCTAAAAGTCACTATGCCACTTGTTGAATTATTAAGAATACTTGAATATAAGAAGAGGGCCTTTTAATATTTATAATTTGGTGAAAAATCTACTAAAAATAAATTTGAGTTACCCCAAACACTCCCAAAAAGTGATGAAGAATAAAAAGAGGTTGTTGAATTTGCTCTAAAGGTCTATTTCGGGACTGGATTGGTAGAAAGTTAGCTGAATGTGGATTTATTTTATACAACCCTATTGATCAATAGTTTGATTTTTCACAACTACATGTTTGATTTTGATTCTTCTTGCAATGTGATGCCCTTAGGTGTCCTAAATGATCTCAGAGTTAAGATTACATCAACTTTTGGCAAGTGTTATGCCATGGAATCATGAGAAGTTCTAGTTGTTAGACAAGTAAAGGGGTTGGTAGTGTAGTTAGGAGTGCATCCAGGTAAGTATTTGAATATGGATGTGGTCATTTTGGACTACCTGCCTAAGTGGGGGATATTGTTGTCATGTAAATGGGTTGCTAGCATGGGTGGAAGTGTACATATGGACTTATCTTATGCTACTATTCCATTGGAGGGTAAGATGGTCAAGATTTATAGAGAGCCAAAGATGTTACAAGTAATTGAAGATACAAAATGTGCTCTGAATGAAGTATTATACATAGATGTTGAATTGGGAAAGTTTGTTGGGAGTGTTGATACTAGTGAAAACCTACTCTTCTTGATGTTGAACCTAACAAAGAAAGTATAGTTTGGAAGATGTGTTTTGATGGGGCTTACTCCATTCTTGGAAATGGAGCACAGGATGTCTTCTATGCCCTAAATGGTAAATGTTTTATGTTTTCTTTTTAGTTTTCCTTTGAGTGTATGAATAATAATGTTGAGTATGAGGCACTCTTTTTTGGATTAAATATTGCCCATGAATATGAATTTAAAAGTTTTATTATCAAGGGTGATTCTGAGCTAGTGGTTAAATAGGTCCATAATGCTTATGCACCAAAAACAAAAGGTTGAAATAATATCAAAATGTTTTTTGGGATTTGATTAAATTATTTAATGCATTCAATCTTTGTTAATATGATATAAGTTTCAAAAAAGAAGTTGATAGACTTGTAGGGTTAGGTGATTAATTTGATATTGCAAATATGAGCCCCCATTATCAGTAGTAAGTGGAGGTGCTTGTTCGCCCTTCAATCCTAGATAATGTTCATCATTGGTAGGTGTTTAATGATGATGATCAGATTAAGAGGTTTCTCAATTTTGAAGTTAAGTTTCATGATCAGTTCATAGACTTGGAATCTATGGTTTAGGTTTGTGATGGGAAGGACATCATTCAGTTGAAGACAAACATGCTCTCAAGGGGATTAGTAAGTTTGGAGGCATCTTTTGATGGAGCTAATAGAATCAAGACTCAAGATTCATTTATTTCAAAATAAGTGACTAAGTTTGATTTGGGTTCTTAGGAGAATCCAAGAAAGGTTTGGCTATGTAGTCACCTAAGTACAAATGAGAAGAAATATTAAATGCAACTGTTTAAAAGGTACCGAGATTGTCTAACATGGTCTTATTCTGATATGAAAGCATATAAGGAAGATTTGTTTCATCTTGTCATCCCATTGTAACCTAATATCAAGAATTTTAGGTAGAAATATAGACCTATTAACCCCATATTAGCCACCAAGATGAGTAATGAATTAAATAAACTAAGGGATGGTGGAATCATTTAGCCCATTAGGTACTCATAATGGGTTTTGAATTTAGTCCCTTTGAGAAAGAAGAATTGTGACATATGATTGTGTGTGGATTTTTTGAATTTGAATAAGGCTTATTTAAAATATAATTATCCCCTACCCAATATGGAGAACCTACTGTAGAGTGTTACTAGATCAAAGATGTTGTCCACACTAGATGGTTTCTCAGGGTACAACCAGGTTATGGTAATGGAGTTCGAGAGACCCAAGACCACCTTCATAATTCCTTGTGGAATGTATGTATATATGAGTATGTATTTTAGGCTAATGAATTCTATTAAAAAATTCTAGTGAGTTATGGATGTCACTTTTGTAGGGATAATTAACTAGTTCATTATTGTGTATCAGGATGACATTACTGTGTACTCCAAGACTAGAGAAGAATATTTGGAGCATCTAGAAAAATTGTTAATCAGATGCAGGGAGTTCAAAATTTCACTTAATCTAAATAAGTTATACTTTGGAGTATAAAAGGCCAAGTTGTTGTGACATATAGTGTTCAAGGATGATGTCATGATTGACCTTGAGAGGGTAGAAGCTATTGATAAAGTACCTATCCCATAGTCCAAGAGGGGAATTCAGTCCTTCTTTGGGAAAATTAATTTTTCAAGGAGGTTTATTTCCAATTTTGTAGAGATATCTATGCCTATTACTTCCATGATAAAGAAGGACCAAATCATCAAGTGGAAGGAGAAGGTTTTACAAGCATTTAGTGACATTAAAGGAGCTTTAAAGTCTACCCCTATTTTGGCCAGCCCTAATTACACTAAGCCATTTCAAGTATTCTCTTTTGCATCATATAATATTGTTGTTACTATCTTATTATAAAAGAATGAATATGGTCATGATCAACCTATAGATTTCTTTAGAAAATCTATGCAAGATCTTGAGTTGAATTATACCATTATGGAGAAATAAACTTTCACTCTTTTGAAAGTTGTTAAGACATTTAGGCCTTATATTTTAAGTTCAAATATTATTACTTATGTCCTACATTCAAGTGGGAGGAGAAGGCCATGTAAGTGTTTAGTGACATTTAAGTAGCTTTAAATTTTTCCCCTATTTTAGCCAACCCTGATTACACTAAGCCATTTTAGGTATTCTCTTTTACATCATATAATATTGTTGCCATTATCCTATTGTAAAAGAATAAAGATGGTCACAAATAACCTATAGCTTTCTTTAGTAAATCTATGCAAGGTCCTGAGATGAATTATACCATTATTGAAAAACAAGATTTCACTCTTTTGAAAGCTATCAAGGTGCTTAGGCCTTATATTCTAAGTTCAAAGATTGTTACTTATGTCTTGCATACCATGGTGAATGATATTTTAACTCAAACTAAAGTATCCAACAAGAGATGCAGGTGGGTTAACAAGTTGTAAGAGTATGACATGGATATTTATACCACCAAGTTAGTATAAGGGATGGGTTTAGCCAAGCTCATGGCTGAGACCAATTTGTAAGCCTTTGCGGTAAACACTACTATTTTCAATGTTGATGACTTTTTGAGTCAATTTAACATGTCTCCATGGTATAAATACATTGTTTACTACTTGAAAAATCTAAACTATTCCCCTAACTTGGATAAGAATAAAAGAATAACTCTCAAGCTTATTTCCTAAAAATACCTCTTGACTGAAAATGGACCAGTATGGAAGAATCTAGATGAGGTTCTCCTAAAATGTGTGATAGAGGAACAAACTATTGACCTAATTGAAGAATTCCATAGTGGAGTATATGGTGGCTATTTTTTTCCTAAGGTTACAATTCATACAATTTTAAGAGTTGGTTATTATTGGCCATAATTGTTTAAGGATGTTACTTAGACAGTCATAAAGTGTGATAAATGTAAGCTCTTTATTAGGAAGGATGAAAGATTCAGGTTCTATTCTCTTATAACCTATGATGATTGAAGGCCCATTTAAATAATGGGGAATGGATTTCATTGGATAAATTATTGATTCATCAAGTGATAGACATAGATGGATACTAATTTCAACTGATTACTTCATAAAATGGGTTGAAGCAGTCCCTACAAAGAAAATAACACACTAGGTAGTTATGGATTTTTTGTTGAATCAGATTATTTATAGATTTGGTATGTATGTTAAATTAATTGTTGATAATTCCATGAGATTAAAAGCTAAACCTTTATTGGAATTAAACAAAGATTATGGGATCAAATTGACCTATGCTTCCAATTATAACCCTCAATGGAACATGCAAGTAAAATCCAGTAACAAGAACTTATTCAAAATCATTAGACAAACATTGAAAGCAAATAAGAAGTGGGGTGGACAATTGAAGTTTACTTTGTGCATTGATAGGATCATGCCTTTGAGAGCTATAGTCAAAATTATTTTTGATCTTGTTTATGGAGCTTAAGTAGTTTTGCCTATGAATTTGTAGTTGTCAACCTATTAGCTCATGAAATAACTAGAAGATGATGAGCAGATCAATAACATTGGGAGTAGGATGAACCAGATTATTGAGTTTGATGAAATTTGAAGACAAAATAATGAGAGGCACCTCAAGTTCAAGGAAAATATAAAGAAGAAATTTGATAGGAAGGTTACTCCAAGGACTTTCCAAGTAGGTGATCTGGTTCTACTTTGAGACAACAGGCATGAGGAGAAAGGAAATCATGGAAAATTTGATGCCTTGTAGATAGGTCCCTATTCTTATTATAACATAAAAGAGGAGGGTGAATTATTAGATTTAATAAATTAGTCATTTAATTATTTTAATGTAAATTAAAGCATATATGTAGAGATCACACACAAAAGAATGAACATAACACCAAATGTATACGTGGAAAACCGAATATGGGAAAAACCATAGTATGAATAGCTACTAGAATCTACTGTTCTAATCTAGCCTCATAATTAAAACCTCACTAATTATAATATTTAAGGGCACTGACCCTAAGGAGACACCAATCCCCTAGTTTAAGAGTACATACTCTAAGGAAGCACCAACTCCCTAATTAAGCACCAACTTAGCTTATCTAATGGCACCCACCAATCAGATCTATATTCAAAATATGGAGTTATAACTCTAGATTAAAATATTTATTCATAAATAAATCCAATTCTAATTATCTATTATAGTTCTGGTTTGTAAATGCTCATGCTCTACACATCTCTCTCTTCTCTGCCCCTCTGTCTCTGTGTCTCTATATATCTCTATTCAACACACTTCATCAATATCTTCCTCTTTTCCTCTCTCTCTCTCTCTCTCAATTCAAATCTATTCAGTAGTAACATCAACCTTTAATATATCCTAGATGACATATATATAAGCATTGTATCTAGGTCTTGTATCTTCTCTATGTTCACATTTGGTCTGTAACACATCACACTCCATCTTTGGACTCAGTTGAATCAATAGGTTTCTTGATTTTTGATTTCATGATCCATCACCATAATTCTCTATATTATTACTATATTTAATATATATTAGGCTCTGGTTTTGATACACATGACATATTACATAATTTAGATCGATCACAATGATTTATATTATTATCTATGTTGTATAATGCATCTATCCTGCATGGTCCTCTGATTAACCATTGTGATGAAAAAATATTTAAATGCTAACCATTTATCATAAGTTTCACACCATGATCTGATGATCCTCATTCAATTTGCTAAACTTTGAAACACATCTGTTAGATCAAGTTTTGACAGGATCATGTGCTCTATTATATCATAGTATGCTTCCAAGATTTAATGTTTTAACTTTAAAATACATCCATTGGATATTTTGATCTGAGATATCATGTGCCATTAGATATTTAAAGTAGCATGAAATTTATCTCTGCTTTTTGTTAAACATCAAGCTCTTAATCTCATCTCACTATTTCTTGAGTCTTTGGAACATATATGCTCCATTGATTATGTTAAAGTAGTTCGATCATTATCTTACCTATATGTCATTATACATCAAGAAATTGATCTCATTTCATCCATTTTATCTGTTATATCTTCATTGCATAATCACCCACTCATTATTGATCCTTGGAAGAAGCTTGATATTTATCTTTGATAAGTTCTCATAAGTGTGACACTTGGTATCCTCTTGTGCCTTCTACACATTTGCTATCATTTCCCACTATTGTGACACTTGGCATTCCTGAATTAATACTTAAATATTTGACTTTAAACTACTTCATAGATTTACTATGGAAGCTCCATGATTGTGACACTTATCACTATCACATTTACTCATAGGTGCCTTTGATAAATTGACTTTGCTATGCTTTATTGGATCTTCAATGTATGATTAAGTGCTAACTATTGATCAAGTTGGGACAAATATTAAGCCTAAGACTTAGGAAATATTAAGGTCTTTGATCACTACTCAAGCTGGTAATTATTAGGTTGAAGGGGCTGGTTCCATAATGATGATAAGTAATTAAGATATGACTTAAGTAACTGGTTCTTCCCTATATTTAGTCAACCTAAAAATAGAACATGCCTATGAATGCTATGGATTAAACCCTTAGGGTTCAAATGAGAAAATTTATGAGAGATGAAATAAATTATTTTTGAGCTCATTTCTCTTCATCTGAACTTGTGGAACATACATCTAGGATGCACTCTAAAAACCCATAAAAAATCTTCAATTAATTGCTCTTTAATCCTCCAAAAAAGGTCTCTGTAAAATCATGATAACTTTGTGCTATGAAACTATAAAACATTATCTTATATCCAATCTCATGCCAAAAATCTCCCTTTTGACATCAACAACAATCATATTGCCAACAATATCCCCCTTTGCCATTGATGGTAAACTAAATGCTCTGATGGCAAACTTTGTCTATTTGAATTCTGTGTTCTCATCTTTCACATTTCTGTCTCTGATTCATTTGACAATTTTTATAGTAGATGCCAAGCATGGGCAGTGTATACATATAGTCAAAGTTTTAACTTCTGCCAAAATGTTCTTGTTCAAAGCAACTTTTCACAATATAAATTCAATATAATTATGAATGACAGTACACAAAATATCAATGCTGATTGTGTTTCTCGTCTTTCAATGTTATATTCTTGTAGTGCCTTTTTTTTTTAGCAATTGCTCAATAGAATTGAATTGTTGCATTGCATCCTATTTCACTTTTGTTATTTCTATTTACAGTGTTGATATTCTGAAAGTGAAGAACATATTATACTACGAGCATCTTTCTCTATTGTCTCTGCATAGCTACAGTATCCTTTGTTGGTTATAAATATCTTGAAAAAAATATAACTCTAATACTTTTACTGCATAATGTTCAAGATTATTACTTCATCTTGGGGCTTCATTAGGCTTCTTTACTTATTGTATTCATGCTCGCTACTAAATTTATCATGTTCCCTTTTTGGCATTGATTGCATTTGATTATGATGAACTTGAGCTAAAAATATTCATACCAAAATTACTCCCCCTAAGGCAATGGAACATTTCCCTAAACTCAACTTGGACACATGATCTACTCTTTCAAACTTTTAATTTACACTTTTCTTCCTCATTTGACATAATGGTAAAGGGACTTCAACTTTATCACAGTTTGTCCAAAATTTTCTCACCCTTTATCAAATAAAGGAGTTTGTCCAAGAATCTGTCGCCATCAACTCATTAGAAATTTGCAAAAATATGCATACTTGAGTTTCCTTTTATCTCTTCTTCTAGGGATTAATAAGACTTCTATGATACTCCCCCCTGGACTCATGCTCTATCACTAAGATTTAGTGATGTGATGTAAGAGCCACCACTCTCAATTTTCATGTTAGATACTCAAATTATTCCTTGGGAAGAGGTTTGGTGAATATGTCTACAACTTGATCCTAAGTTGGCACATACTCCATTGTGACCTCTTAATCTACAACCTTTTCTCTTAAGAAGTGATGATTGATATGTGATTAGTTCTAGAATGCATCACTAGATTTTATATATTAATAGCACTTGAATTATCACAAATAATAGAGATAGGTGATTTGTATTCTACCTTGATGTCTTTGAGTGTTTGCTTCATTCACAAGACTTGAGTGCAACATGCCACTACTGCCACATACCCTACTTCTATTGTAGAAAGAGTAATTGACTCTTGATTTTTTATCAGCCATGAAACAAGTCTATTTCCAAGGAAAAATACACCACCACTAGCCCTTATTCTATCATCCACACTTCCTACCCAATCAAAATTTGTATATTCTATCAAAGTGAAATCTTCACCTTTGGCATACCATAGACCATAGTCAATTATACTCTTAATATATCTAAAGATTCTTTTCACTACATTGACATGTGACTCTTTAGGAGTAACTTGAAATATTTTAACCATGCATACTGCTTGCATGATATCAAGTCTTGATGTAGTTTGGTATAACAAGATACATATCATTAATCTTTACATAGTCTGATTTGCATCAAGGGACACATCTTATTTTCTCAACTTGCATCCATTATCATGGGATTACTTATTGGTTTGATGTCTTCCATCCCAAATTTCTTGAGCATTTACTTAGCATAATTGGTTTGAGATATAAATATCCCTTCATCAGTTTGTGATATTTGTAGACCTAGGAAGAAAGAAATTTCTCCAAGCATAGACATCTCAAACTCATTTTTCATTTGAGTAGAAAATTCTTTACACATTCTATTGTTGCTACCACTAAAAATGATATCATCTATATAAACAATAATAATCAACATATGCTCACCTTCTGATTTGAAGTATAATTTATTGTCTGTACATCCTTTATTGAATCTTGTTCTTACAAGTACTAGTGTAATCTTGAATACCATGCTCTAGGTGCCTATTTTAGACCATATAAATCTTTCTTTAGTTTGCACACATAATCTTCTTCTTCTTCTGACAACTGAAAACCTTCAAGTTGTTCTATGTAGACTTCTTCATGTAGGTTCCCATTCAAGAAAGTAGACTTAAAATCCATTTGATAGACTTTGAGCTTATTATAAACAAAGAATACTAGAAACATGATTATGGATTCCAATCTATATATTGGAGTAAATGTTTCCCCAAAATCTATGATCTAAAATTGTGTGCACACCAATCTTGCCTTATTCCTTATAACAGTTCTATCCTCATTGAGGTTATCTCTAAAGATCCATTTTATACTAATTACATTCTTGTTTGAAGGTCTTGGAACTAATTCCCAAGTTTTATTCTTTTAAATTTGGCTAAATTCTTCTTCCATGGATTTTATCCAATTATCATCCTTGCTAGATTAAACATATCTTTTAGGCTCAATTTTAGACATTACAGCAAAACTTACTTGCTCCTTATTCATTTCAACTCTTATCCTTGTCTGAAATCCAATTTCATTTCCAATGATCTGATCTATACGATGATCCTTTTGAACAAATATTGTAGGTGCCTTTTCGTTTACTTCTTCATGCTCTTCACTAACTGCTTCCTCTTCATAATCTGATTCTTCATTACATATTTCTCTATGAGGTTTAACATGTTTCAAGCCTTATTTAACCTTGACATTGATGCTCTTTACAATCTTGTGTAGCCTTTTATTGTAACATATGTAGGCTTTGATTTGGGTGGAATAACTAAGAAATATTCCTTCATCACATCTTGATTTAAAGCTTTCCAATTTGTCTTCTTTTCTCCTAATGTAACATTTACTTCCAAACACTCTAAAATACTTAACATAGGTAGGTTTTCCATACCATAGTTCATAGGGGGTTTTATCACTGTTTGCCCTCAGTTGAACTCTATCCAATATATATATATTGATATTTGTACTATTTCTCTCCAGTATCCATTAGGTAACTTGGACTCTTTTAATATTATTCTGTCCATATCCTTGATTGTCCTATTTTTTCTCTCAACAACTCCATTCTACTATGGAGTCATTATTGTAGAGTAATGCCTTTTGATTTTATGCTTCTCACAATATTCTATGAACTCATTTGAGGTGAATTATCTACCTCTATCAGATCTTAACAATTTGATTTTTTGTCTTATCTCCTTCTCTACCATGGCCCTAAAGATATTGAATCTTTCAAATGCCCAAGACTTATCCTTCAAAAAGGTTACCCATGTCATTCTTGAGTAATCATCTACAAATCACATGAAGTATCTCTCTCTTTTAGATCTTCTTGTCTTAGTAGGACCACAAAGATCAGTATGAACTAATTCTAGAGGCTTTGTAGTTGTATACTCCTTTGTTTAAAATCTAACCCTTGTCTGATCGCCTTGTTAACATTCTTTACAAGTAGTGTCTATAGGTTTAGTTATCTTAGGCATGTGTCTAACACACATATTTGAGCTCACATTTACCAAGTTATCAAAATTGACATGGCCCATTCTTCTATGCCATAATCAACTCTCATCAATGTTTCCTATCAGGGAGCTATTACCGTTCACTTCATTAAGATTATAAATGTTGCTTTTAATTCTTTTCCCTTTTGTAACTAATCTTCCAGATCTCCTTATCTTACATTCTTCTACATTAAATGTGACCTTATATCCATTGTCACACATTTGGCTGACACTTAGTAGATTATGTTTTAATATTTCAACATAAAGGACATCATGTATAGGTAGTTTTCCATCTATATTCAAGGATCCTTTACCTTAGATCTTTACTAAAGCGTTGTCTCTTAAGCTGACAAATGCTTCCTTACATTTGATCAGTTTGATGAACTTGCTCTTGTCACTAGTCATATATTTTGAGCAACCACTATCTATTACCCACTAATTCTACTCTTTGACATGGAGTGCAGTTTGAGAAAACATAGATTGATCTTTCACTTTCACACATCCCTAGGTTTTTTATTTGGTTTATTTTCCCCCTTTTTAGAGACTTATGAACATTTGTTCATATTGAGAAGCATGATTTTATTTTTTATTTTTGGTCTTACAAAGTTTGTTCTACATTGTTTAGCTATGTGATCAAAATTATTACAATTATATCATATTACATTTGTATCTAACAAGGGTAAAAATGAATTTATGCTTACAAAATTTGTTCTCCTTTTAGGTACAACTCTACAATCATTAGCCCTATGACCAAACTAATTACATTTATAACAATAACCATAGAAATATGAGGAATAACTGGTCACATCATTTTTTTGTGCAGGATGAGGAAATCTTCTAAACGCCAACTTTTTTAAGTCTCTCACTCTTATGTAACCATCTACATCAGTTACCTTTGTGTTATACATCTTCCTTGAGTTTGCAAATATTTTCTCATTGCTCTTCTTCCTTTCTCTATGATTTTTTTCTCCTTGAACTTTCTTCATATCAATAATGATTGTGTTTGTCTTTACATCTTTGTAGGCATTATCGTAAACTTTTTCATTATTTGTTCTTAATTTTCCTTTTGATTTGAAGTTGTCATATAAGTTTGTAGATGTATTAGTTATGGGACTTTTGCCTTTTTCAAAACCAAGATGAGATTTCTCTTTTGATGGATTTTGAGAGTTGATCAACTCAACAAGAACTAATGAACCTCCTTTTAGCTTCAAGCCTTTATCTATTTGTTCTTTAGTTTTTTAAAGTTCTTTTCTCAAAGCCACTATCTCTACTTCTAACTTCATGCATTCATCAAATTTAGATTATAGTTCAAGTTTGACTACATTTTCTATTCTTTTAGCCTCTTCAACTTGTGTCTTTAGGATAACCACCATCTGATCAAATTTATCATGATTTTTGGACACTTTTTCAATCTCTTTTTGTCCAAGCTTTTTCTATTTTGAATTCTCTTTTCTCATCTTGTTAATTTCATCTAGAGCACAAATGAGTTCACACTCTAGATCTACTTCTCCTTCTTCATCAGAGTCTTCAAATTCTTATTTTTCTTGATCCACAGACGTTGATTCTAATGTCATGAATATGATTTCATTTCCATTAGCCACAAAGGCACAATCATGTTCATCATTTGAGCTATCATAATCATCTAGTGAATCACTATCTTCTCTTTGTGTATAGGCCCTTCTTATTTTTAAATAAGTTATTCTTCTTAGAGTAGTGGGGTTTCACCTTTTTACTATCCTCTTCTTGATTAGAGTTATCATTTTTTTTATAAGGGAATTTAGTAGTAAAATGACCTACTTTACCATAGTTAAAGAATTTAAAGGGTAACTTACCTTTGTAGTTTCTAGACCCTCTTATTAATCTTCTGACAAAGTTAGCTTCTTCAGTATCCCAAGATTTGGATGTAGGTGATTCTATCTTTACTAGTTCAGATGCTTTGAATCCAACGTATCTTTTGAAAGTATTTATTTCTCCCATTCTCATCTCATAAGTAGTGATGGTTCCATACAACTCATCAATAGTAAGTTTATCCACATCTCTTACTTCCTCTATTGTAGAGATTTTAGAGTCATACCTAATGGTAGATATCTTAGGATCTTTTTGACAATGATAAGATCTTTCATCTCTTCTCTAAGACCTCTAATTGCATTAACTATTTCATCTACTCTAAAGAGGTAATCTACAATTTTCTCTTCTTCATTCACTGTAAAGCTTTCAAACTTGCCTTTGTATGTTTGTAGCTTGGCCTGATGTACCTTATCATCACCTTCATAGGTGGTCTTCAATTTTTTTTAGATATCTTATGCATTTTGAAAATACATCACTTTACCAAACTCTGAGTTTGACAATCCATAAAGGATAGCATTCTTTGCCTTGACATTGCTAATATATGCTTTCTTTATAGCCTGATTAGTAGGAGTTGTAGCAGGGGTTGTATATCCATTTACAATAGACATATATACATCAAAATCTAATGAAAATAAATATGCTTCCATTCTAATTCTCCAAAATGCATAGTTTGATCCATTAAAGAGAGGTGATTTGTTTGAGGAAGAACCTTCTTGACTAGCCATTTGTGTTCACCATCCAAGATCTATTTGAACTAATTAAGCTTTTTCTAAGGAACCAGGGCTCTAATACCAATTATTGGAACATAAATATCTACTAAGCGGGGGGGGGGGGGTGAATTGGTAGATTAAATAAATTAGCCCTTTAATTATTTTAATGTAGATTAAAACATATATGTAGAGATCACACACATAAGAATGGACACAACACCTTATCTATATGTGAAAAACCCAGTATGGGAAAAATGATGGTGAGAATAGCTAATAGAATATACTATTATAATCTAGCCTCATAATCAAAATATCATTGGTTAGAAAATTTAAGGGCACCAAACCTAAGGAGATACTAATACCTTAGTTTAAGAGTACCTACTCTAAGGAAACACCAACTCCCTAATTAAGCACCAACTCAACTTATATGATGGCACTCACCAATCATATCTATATTCAAAATATAGAGCTAGAACACTAGATTATAATATTGATTGATAAATGAGTCCAATTATAATTCTCTGTTATATGTCTAGTATGTAATTGCTCATGCTCTGTACATCTCTCTCTTCTTTTCTCTTCATCTTTACACCTCTATCTCTCTGCCTCTATATTTCTCTATTCAACACATTTCATCAATCTCTTCCTCTCTACCTCTCTCTCAATTTGACTCTATTCAGTAGTAATAATAACCTTTACTATATCTTAGATGACATATATATAAGCATTATATCTAGGTATCATATCTTCTCTGTGTTCACACTTGGTCTGTAACTATCAAACTACTTAGGAGCCCAAATTTGCACTTACATACCTTATGCTATTCTTCGTTGCATGACCTAAAATTTAGTGCATAGTAACTAGGAAATTTTTTTGTCACAACCATATGACCAACTCTTCCTGATCCATCCACATGTGGAAATGGTGATGCCAAAAAACTACTACTCATATTTTCTACCACTAGACCAAAAATGTCTAGATGAAAACAATGATCAACTAGATGAAATCCACTCAGTACACAAGCACTCAAATAATTATTAAGTTTTGATAGGACACGTTCCACATGATCAAATCACCATTCTCATCCTTGAACATCTCTAACCATGTTAAAATTGAAGATCAACCAAGCATACTCAAACATATTAGGACAAACACATTTCACACTTTGTCATTGTCACTCAGACTATCAAATCACTTCATCCACTCACTTGGACAATTCTATTACATCATTAATAACTCCCCAATAATAATCTCAAACATGATCATTTGAAGTGAACATAAATAATATAACCTAGGTGTATCATGATCAAAGAAATAAATACCCCCAATGTCCACCTGACATGAGTAGAGGTAGGGACCAACAACCCAAAGTGCACATATCATATATATATGTATGTTTGAATCACACTAAAAATATGTGTGAATCACATGTGTATATAGAAATAAATGATATGATATCTACCAACATGGGACCAATAACATATATTCTAAGGATCGAATAAAACATGTAAATGCTATTTTTTTTTAGATATTATTATTATTATTTTTTGGAGATATCTCAAGAAGTATACTTACATAAGTGCATAATATTCAATGGGGCTTTTAGAGGTGTTCCTTCAAGTATAGCTAGGTGGTACATGTTATGTTCCAATTTTTTTGCAACTGTAAATGGTCCCAACTAATTTGCTTTGAACTTTCCTTTTTTTGTATTTTTATGCATTAGTATTATTTTAATTTTATTTTAGCACTAGGTCACCCAAAAAAGTTCATGTGGCTCTACCTTTTTGTTTTGTGTGTTTAACATGATCTTGATAAGCCTGAAGGTGTTCAACAATCATTTTTCATTTTATTATGTCTATTTTTACACCCCTCTCTTTTAATAAAATTCAATTATACTTAGTCATTATACCATATTGATGACTTAGTGTCATGAAATTTAAAATTTCTTATGGGAGTCTAAGTCATTTACTTTCATTTTGAATATATATTTTTATGTTAAATAATCATTAATAACTATCACACTTAATGAAATTTTTACTTAACATTATGAAGTAGTTATAAAACTATAAGTGGTGATTAATGAAAATTTATTTCAGTATTTTTTTAAATATATTCAAGTTCATGATAGATTTTGAAAATTTAAATAAATCCAAATATTCTTCTTGACAAAGTTGTGCAGTTTAATAAACAGAGGTAATTACCTACATTGATTGGTTTGTAATGCATGATTTGGATCAACTTATATAATGTTTCCTAGTGTTGATATGTTTGTTTTTACATTAAGATAAAAATACTAAACCTCAGGATTTTGGTATAGATTTTAATGATATTTTGAACAAATCATTTGGTATAATCTTATCATAAGCCTAAATTTCAAATCTATTACTCGATCTAAGTTTCAATTTGTTCAAAAGCTTAAAGGGGACTTTAGTCATGGCCTCTAAAATAATTTGAATTTGACAAGGTATAAATTTGGGCCATTGGTGGTAGGTTATATTGAACCTTGGTTTAAGAAAATTTGATTTAAACTCAACCTTGGTTTAGTGGTGGTGCCATCGTGGAAGTTTCGTATTCTATGAAATTAATGTCTATCTATGAATATTTCATTTATATAGATTTCTTTGGGATTCATTTGAGGATTAGAGATTATAGTGTAGTAAGTGTTAAGGTACAAGCCTTAGATTTTTTTCATTGGTAAGATATTTGGAAGGAATTTTAGTGACTATTATGTTTAACAATTATGTGTTTAGTTTGGCCAAATCACTAAATAGTTAGTGATGGATGAGATAGAAAATGGTGATTGAACATGTATACATGAGTTTTTAATCTGAGATCAACGAATATAAAAGGATAGTTATTTAGTATTTTTTTTAGTCATTTCACAAGATTTCTATGTGGAAGTGATACTCTGTTGGTGGAAGGAAATAAAGAGATTGTTCTTGGAAAAAGCTTTGTGAATATGGTTTTATTTGCAGTATTGATGTATATCAAAACTATTTGGGTGTTGTTTTTGAGAAAATATGTAGTTTAATGATTTGTTCAAATGATGGTAAAAATTTTCTTTTCTTTATTAAAATTTTACATGCATGAAACTATAAGATAAAACTGTGATAAACTCACATGGAGTTTTGTTACATAAAAGGTTTTGCTTTCAAGTTGCCATAAGCTTCATACAAATTGATTTTGAATTTTGGTTATTATTAGAGGAAGACTTTGTAAAATATAGTGTATGAAGAGAATGGATATAGTTATGGCATAGTTTATGATAAAATTTTAAGGTTATTGATGAGTCATATTTGCTGATTTATAAAGTTTAAAATCATTTGTGTTAGTGTTTGAAAGTCAACTTGTAAATGTTTCTTTTCTTTTGCATGCTCAAAGGTGAATTATGATTGATCAAAGTTGAATGATTAAACCATATATTCAAGTAACTACCACAAATTTTGGATCTTCAAATTATAGAACCAGAATATCTACAACTTGTTTGATTTTAAGGTTTTATCATAAATTTGAAGTTCAATACAATATTTTCATGATTTTGTTTGGAATGTAAATATTATTCAAAAGTCATTCTAGGTTTTTGTGATATATTGATTAGATAAATTAAATCATGTGTAATGGTTTTGATGTTTTGAATTCATATTTTCATATATGGGTTTTTAATGGTTGCTCAAGGATAGCTTGGCATAAACTTTCATAGTCAAATATCTTATTTGGCTTAGTACAAGTTACATGTATTATTTGTACAAAGGCTATTTCAAGATATTTTAGTCACACATAGTCATTTTATCATGAATAATGCAAGATGAAATTATAAAGTAGATGTGAATTGTGAAAAAATTATGAAACATTGACATTTTTCACTAAAACTTGTTCCTTTTTCCATTCTAATGCTCATGAAAATTGTTCTCTATTGAATGCTCTCTGTTGAATTCATTTCAAGACATGATAATGTTTTTTTAAATATTTTTTATCTTAAAATTGAAATATTTCATGATAGAGTATTATGAAATTTATAGTTGAATGGTTTGAAATTTTATGTTGAGTATTAAAGTTATTTTCTTTGAGTAGTTTTTAGGATTTTCAAACACACAAAATATGTGTATTCAATCATGATCATATAGTTTTGATAAGAAAAGGTATTTTTGGAAAGAATGGTTTTAGATATTTGAATTTCTCTTTTTATAAAGAGTTGAAATTGCAGTGATTGATTGATCTTTGTAGTGATTATGAACATTTTTCAATAAACATGGAAGTTATAAGGTTAGAATCAGTTTTATGTTTTATATTTTTGAAACAACAGATTATTTTTTGATATTAAAAATATGAAATTCATCAAGGATAGAGTTATATGGATTTGAGTTCATATATTTAATTAATATATTTCAAAAATATTAAGGATTATAAGTGGTTGATATCAGTATTTTAATGTGAATAAGTTGATTCATAAACATTTTTAGTTAGTATTTTTCATAATTATTTTATAAAATTGAGTTTATGATTTATAATTTTATATGTTTCATAATTTTATGAAAGGAAAATATCAATTTCTATTGATTTACTCAAATTGATTTCAAAAAAGTTATAGATTTATGATTGAAATACAAGTAGTTTTTCTGAACTTGGTTGGGTAAGTGAACGGAGTTGGGGGACAATTTTATGGATTTTTTAGGTAACATAATCAAATTAATAAATAATGCAATCCCATTATTTAATTAATATGATCAAATTATTTAAATTAAGGCTTAATATTTATAGAGCCATAACTTGATTGTGTTAATGTATAAAGGGATCATGTTTATAGATAACACAATCATGTTATTGTAAAAACAATAATGTGATCATGTTACTATTGATTTTCACATTAAAGAAACAAAAATTTATATGGATTGAATGTTGGTTAATAGGTAATGTGATCATGTTATTATTATTTTGCGCATAAAAACATGTCAATGATGCACATGAAGGCAACTTTGGCTAGAAGGTTATATTTACTACTCTAAATGTTAAGTATAAGTTTAAAGTTATAAATGTAAACTTATAATCTAAATTTATTTTAGTAAATATAAGAAATTAGGGTCACTCAACATCTGATAGAGTTGGTCTCATAGCTGCATGCTCTACGATGTGAAAAATAATTTTTCAAAATCAAATTTGGTTAGTACTTAGGCATTTTTAGGGTCTAAGTATTAAACCTAGGGATTTTAGGACATAATTTTTGAAATTGATGTCCATTTTTGGTAAACATATAGTCATTTTTTAGGTTTTTATACCTTCTAGATGGATTCTAAGCATTTATAAGAGTCTTAGGTTTGACAAAATTGAAGTTTACAAAACACTCACTTTGAAATTGGTGTAAAGTGGTGCGATTTGGGTAGCATAGGTCACATTGATGATGTGCACACATAAAACAATCACTTTATGTTAATTTCACTTGTTCATCATCCCTCCCTCATCCCTAGTCACTTCTTACTAATGCCTCATCACCCCTAATAACTCTCTTATCATTCTTCATTATCCATAATCGCTCCCTCATTGACCCTCACTATCCCTAGTCATATCTAATCATTCCCTCATCATCCTTGATTACTCCCTCATTAACCCTCACTATCCCTTATCATCTCTAATAACTCATTCCTTGTCCCTCATCATCCCTCATCACTCTGTTATTAACCCTCACCATCCCTCATCATCTTTAATCACTCCCTCATCATCCCAAATTATTGAAAATATTATCATTGACATCAAAAGTTTGGTAATATAACATTTAATGTCTAAAGGTGTTTTTAATTTTCATATCTTGGCTAGAGTATGTTAATATTAATTAAATATTAACAAATATATTTTTGGTTGCATAAACACAAAATAAGGCCCATGAGGAAGTCAAAGAGTCACCAAGTAAATATAAAAGAGGGAAAGGATGCATTTTACCATGAAGGGTCACCTTGAGGAATTCAAAGAGTCACCAGATAAAGATAAAAGAGGGGACGAATGCATTTTCCCATGAAGGATCACCTTAAGGAATTCAAAGGGTCATCCAAGATAAGTTTGATGCCATTTTCCATGAGGATTGAAGGGTCACAAAGGGTGAATGCCAAAGGTCATTTGGAAAGCTATAAAATGAGGCATGGGAAGCCATTTGTCATATGTATGGAAGTGAATGATTTTATCTAGCTAAAAAGATCAGAAAAAAGAGAAGAGATATAGTAGTGTACTATCATTTATTGAGAAAGAAACATTGAGAGATAGTGGTGTTTTATACACAAAATGGGTTATTGCTCCCATGGGTGGGTGCTCACAAATCATTATTGTGTTGGTATTCAACAAAGGGGTTGCTACTCATGTAAGTTGGTACTTGTGAACATTTTAAACTTGAGTTGGTGCTCATTTATATACTTGATATTGTTCTTTATGGTTTTTCCCCCTTTGGGTTTCCATGTAAAATTTAGTCTCTCTCTCTCTCTCTCTTATGTGGTGCATTTTTTTGCTTTCAATTTTATTGCATATCTTGAATGTGTGACTAAGTGGTTAAAGTAAATGAATTTGATTAAGTAAAAAATATATATCTTGTGCTTAGCAATTGGTATTAGAGTAGGTTCCTTTGGAAATAGTTTAATAGCTTCAAGGTAGATTAGGGAAAGCACGATGACCAAGCAATACAATAAGCAAAATCAAGAGTTGAAATCTGTGGTCAAGGATTTTAAGGAACAAGTGTGGAGCTTGGATTCTAAGTTGGATATAGAAGTAAAAGAAGATAAGATGTTTATTCAAGATCTTAAGAATTAGCTAGAGGTTGCATATTCAAGTTTGAAATCAAGAGAAGAAGAGTGTAATTAGTTGAAGGTTGATTTAGGTTATTTGAAGGATAAGCATGAGAGGCTCACAATCAAGCTTAAGAAAGATCATGAAATATTATTCCAAGGTGAGAAGGATGCAAGTTTTAAAGTAAAATTGAAGAATTCAATTAGGTAGTCTACTGCCTTCAGGTTTTCAAATTCTTTTCATGGCCATTATTTTATTTGTCATCATGTTGGTCATAGGGAAAGAGACTATTTGAGGAGAAGCAATCAATCAAAGAGAAATTTTAGTCATCTTCAAGAAAAAGGTATGAGAAATGTTGTTTAATTTTTTTGTCATAAGGTTGGCCATATTGCTAAATTATGTCCAAATGGAGTAAAGAGATCCTCAAGGTATGTCAAAGGATATGAAGCCCCTAGAAGTTATGAGAAGGGCCAAACTTAGGTTCGAAGACCTAAGATAGTAAAGGTTGATCAAGTTGAGTCTAAGAGTGAGAATAGATTATTTGCTATAATGGAGAAAGAATCAGATAGGAAGGACTATGTGGAACTCTTATTATTAGGAAAGATAATGAATAGTAGTCTTAAACATCCTGCAGATCAAAGAGAATTTATTTTTACATTTGAGTGTGAGCCTTGTCAAGATAAGATAATTGAAATAGCTGAGAAGATGAGGTTAGTGAGTCAAAGAAGTTAGACATGCCTAAATGGATTCTAAGGGAAAGAAATTAGTTTTATGGATGCAAGAAGATCAAGGAAGTAATAGAGGAGATGTGGGCATCTCCTGAGTCATTTTGTTTTAGGACCCTTTGTGTGGGGTGTCTTTTCTAGGCTTCAATGAGACACTTTACATAAAAAATTGAAGCATGGTGGATGTTGTTGGGTCTTGGTTGTGTTTCATGATAAGAAAGTCCTAAAGGCAAGTTGATAGATTAATTTATATATCAGTTGAGGAGAGCTAAGTTTAGCTACAGGATAGAATCTTTTCCATTAATGTCAAAGGGGGAGAAATATAGGAATAGGTTTAGAAAATAAGATGCTATATTAAGGGGGAGTTACTGTATGTTTTTAGTTGGTTTAGTTTGTAGTTTGTGTATCGCTCATTTTTAGGTTGGCATGTCCAGTATAGGTTTTAAAAATGTTACAGTTTTAGTTTGAGGCTGCCATCAATAGCATAAGGGAGATTTATGAAAATATTGTCATTGATGTCAAAAGTCTAGAAATATAGCATTTAATGTCTAAAGGTTTTTTTAATGTTTAGATCTTGGCTAAAGTGTTTTAATATTAATTAAATATTAATGGACATATTTTTGGTTGCATAAAGATAAAAGAGGGCCCATGAGGAAGTCAAAGAGTCACCAAGTAAAGACAAAAGAGGGAAAGGATGCATTTTCCCATGAAGGGTCACCTTGAGGAATTCAAAGAGTCACTAGATAAAGAAAAAAGAGGGAAATGATGCATTTTCCCATGAAGGGTCACCTTGAGGAATTTTAAGGGTCATGCAAGACAAGTTTGGCACCATTTTCCATCAGGATTAAAGAGATGCAAAGGGTGAATGCCAAAGGTCATTTGGAAAGCTATAAAAGGAGGATTGGGAAGCCATTTGTTATATGTAGGAAAGAAAATGATTTTATCTAGGTGAGAATAGTAGAGGAGAGTAAAGAAAAGAGAAGAGATATAGTAGTGTGATATCATTTATTGAGAGATAATGGTGTTTTATACACAAAAGGGGTTGGTTCTTCTGTGGGGGGGTACTCATAAATCATTGATATGTTGGTGCTCAATAAAGGGGTTGGTACTACTACAAGTTGGTACTTTTAAACATTTTAAGATTGATTTGGTTCTCATTTATATACATGAGATTATTCTCCATGGTTTTTCCCACCTTGGGTTTCCACATAAAATTTGGTCTCTCTCTCTCTCTTATATGGTTCATGTTATTACTTTCAGTTTTATTGCATATCCTGAATGTGTGACTAAGTGGTTAAAGTAAAGGAATTTGATTAAGTAAAAGATATATATCTTGTGCTTAACACTAATCACTCCCTCATTTACTCTCACCATCATTTATTATCACTAATCACTCCCTCATTATCTCTCACCATCCCTAATCACTACTTCATCATCCCTAATCACTCCTTCCTCATCCTTCATTATCCCTAATCATTCTCTTATTAATCCTCACCATTCCTCATTATTTATAATCTTTCCCTCATTATCCCTAATTACTCCCTCATTGACCCTTACCATCCCTCATCATCTATAATCACTACTTCATCATACCTCATCATCTCTAATCACTCACTCCTCATCCCTCATTACCCCTAATCACTCCCTCATTAATCCTAACCATCCATAATCATCCCTAATCACTCCCTCATACTCCCCAATCGCTCCCTCATTAACCCTAAACATCCCTCACCATCCCTATTGACTCTCTCATCATCTCTACTCAATTATTTGTCATTCTTCCTCATCCTTAATCACTCTATCTAATACCTTGATGGTGGTATTTCATTAGGGTTTAAATTTTTTAGGAGTTAACAGTGGAGAGTTGAGTGATAGCATAAAATATAATACATAGTGATCAAAATGATGTGGAGGAAAATTTGAAACATAAATATTTAACACCTATGAAAAAATATGGACCTACTCGAAATGATTTAATTCAAGATTGGAAATTTGCCAGAAAAAGAGAAGAAATCAAAATTTCCATAACACAAAAAATAGGTATAAAATATATGAGGATCACCAAGCTATGTGATTTCCTAAAACCAATCAATTGATTTCTATATGAAGAAATTTTATGATCTAAATAATTACATTGAATACCTTTTATTTTTATGTCTATTGATTGATTCATCATATCAAAAAGTGGAAAATAATTTTTAAATGATTAGAACAAGTAATCTAAGATTGGAAGGTGGTGCTTAATTCATAACTTCAATATTTAGTCCAATGAACAATGTCACACTATGATCTCTCTACTTGCACATCTCAAGAAGTAGGTATAATTTATATAGAACTATAAAAAGGTAAGTAGATAATATATTATGAACCCAATGATATGGTCAGCACTAAAAATATGTCTACTTCCCCCAACAATAAATTATGTGTATTAAAAATATTATTTTATTAACTAATGTAGATCAATGATGAGCTAATTCACTTCATCATTTCCAATGGAATTTATAATAATTTAATTTATCCTAAAGCATATTTTCAAAAATTGAACTTTAAACTTATACATCATCTATAACCATACGCTAGTGTATGGTCCAGTGTAGGCCTTGAGAAATGGATCACCTAGTAGTGTCACTTGGTGTATTTTTTTTTTATAAAAAGATACAATCCTTTATGACATCTCAATATTAGAGGTGTGTGATGTTTTACATGTGGTCAACCATATATTTACCATTGACATGTATCCTATGAAGCAAATCCTTGAAATGTTTTGATAGATTGTCATGAGCTAAAGTACCATATATCATAGTTAGTTCATAAGCTTTCAGTCATTAGTGCCAGGATATGCAAGAATCTTGTTAATTATAGTAAAAAGCATACTCTTGATGGTAATAATTAATGTAATAACATCCTTATATCACCATATCATAGTGTGGTTTATCTAAAAATAACAAATACAAGGTAATTGAACCATAAAGTAGGTGAATACAAGGATATCTTTCAATCACCTAAATAAGTTCTTACATAGTGTACAATAAACAATACTATTGATTTGATCCCATACCTAACTCTAACTCAAACCTCTTTATACAAAATATCGTTTCTAAATAATGAATAGATAAATTGGTAAATACACAAAATCATGGATAATGGACACATCATGCCCAAATCATTACCTTGTAGAAACCTAATTATGTTTATCCCAAAGTTGTGAATCAATTAAAAAAATATTAACAAGATTAAAGTGAAGAACTATTATCCTCATTTAAATATCAAGGTATTTTTATGCCATATCCATGGTGTATAATTATTTTCCAAAATTGATATTATGTTTGGGTATCATCATATTCATGTTAAACCTCTAAACATTTGGAATATAGTCTTAAAAATAAAGTAAGGATTAATTGATTAGTTAGTTATTCTTTTTAGGTTAACTCATGTAACAAATTCATTCATTTCAAGATGTCAAATGACATCATCAGGGCCTTTATCTATGTAATATTTAAAATCTACCTTGATGACACACTAATATTTAGAAAACATGGGATGAACATCTACACGATGATGAACTATTATTTCACATTCTGCAAAAACATATTTTTATGATAACATGAATAAATTTTCATTTTTCATGCAAGAGTTAAAATATTTGGGACACATTACACATTCAAGGAGTGCATGTGTGAACTTGACCAAGATTCAAGTCATATAGGAATGGGAAACACTAAATAACTTTGCATCTAATTTAAATCTTCTCAGAATTAGATAATTATATAAGAGATTTGGGTTTAATTTTTATATTTTGAACCAAAATACCAAATGTGGAACCAAATAAAGTTT
The DNA here is from genome assembly GCA_037957365.1 of Torreya grandis. Classification (NCBI taxonomy): domain Eukaryota; kingdom Viridiplantae; phylum Streptophyta; class Pinopsida; order Cupressales; family Taxaceae; genus Torreya; species Torreya grandis. The sequence goes on from JARHVA010006319.1 coordinate 837,896, forward strand.
CATATAGTTATCTACATAACAAAGATAATTTGATGAACTAAAATTTATATTCTATTTTGTGTTAGTACTTATGTTGACTATAAAGTTAGAAGATCTTCTAGTTCATTTAGTATTAAAATTGCCTATCACAAATGGGTATTGACAACACAAGTCCTAAGAAAAGTTAATTTATATTATAATGGATTAAAAAATATATGATTGGAATCAAATATATATTTATATTATATACTTACATCATATGGTGAGGGAGCGATTAGGGATGGTGAGGGTCAATGATGGAGTGATGAGGGATGGTGAGGGTCAATGAAGAAGTGATTAGTTATGATGAGTGATGAAGAAAGATTGATTAGGGTTATGAGGGATGAGGAAGGAGTGATTAGGGATGATGAGGGATGGTGATAATCAATGAAGGAGTGATTATGGATGATAAGCCTGAGTGACTAGAGATGATGATAAACAATGAAGGTGAGTGAGGGAGTGATTATGGATGAAGAGGGATGAGGAGGGATGAGGAGGGAGTGAATATAGATGATAAAGAGATTAGGGATGATGAGATATGAGGAAATAGTGATTAGGGATGATGAAGGATAGGGAGGTAGTGATTAGGGATGATAAGGGATAGTAAGGGTCAATAAAGGAGTGATTATGGATGATAAGGGAGTGATTAGAGATGACTAGGGATAGTGAGGATGAATGAGAGAGTGATTAGAGATAATGAGGAATGATAAGAGAGTGATTAAGGGTAATTAGGGATGAGTAAGAAGTGATCAAGGATGAGGGAGGGATGATGAACAAGTGAAATTAACATAAAGTGGTCATTTGATGTATGTAGGTCATCAATATGACCTACACTACCCTAATCACACCACTTTGGATAAAGTTCAAAGTGAGTAGTTTTGAAACTTAAATTTTGACAAACCTAGGACTCTTATAAATGTCAAGAATCAATTTAGGAGGCACAAAAACCTAAAAAATGACTATATGTTTAACAAAAATGGATATCAATTACAAAAGTTATGTACTAAAATCCATAGGTTTAATACCTAGACCCTAAGAATGCCTAAGTACTGACTAGATTAGATTTAAAAAAAAACTATTTTCCACATCGTAAGGTGTGTAACTTTGAGACCAACTCTATCGAATGCTAAGTGACCCTAATTTTTTATATTTATTAAAATAAATTAAAGTATTTAAATTATTAAATATAATATTTAGATAAATTTGGATTCATGTGGAACCCCCACATGTTTTTATGTGAAAAATAATAGGAATGCAATCATATTACCTATTAACCAACATTCACTTCATCTATACGTACATTGATTTAATTTTCAAAACAATAGTAATACGATTGTATTATTGTTTTTACAATAATGTGATCATGTTATCTATTAATGTGATCACATTATACATTAACACAATTGTGTTACACATCGATGCGATCATGTTATTTGAATTTGAATTCAATTCCCATGCCTTTTGGATTGGAAATGGCTTGGATTCTTGAGCCAAAATCTTGGACTGTAAATGTATAATCGAGTTTTGAGAGTTATGATAAGAAACAACAAAATTCAAATTTAATTTCAAAACACACTTAGAAATTCAATGTGAAAATTCAAAAACTTAATACCATTGTGACGAGCATGCTTTCCACTTTCCAAAAATATGATTTTTATAATTTTTTGACTAATTTAATGTTTTAAACTATGTTGATTTATAACTATACCATTTTTAGGCCACTACACGTGGAAAACATACATATATATACATGTTCATGTAATTTGTCTTTTGTTGATCCAAGTGAAAAACAAGTTATATGGTCAGAAACTAGGACTAATTCCACACACATTCAAAAAAATAAAAATTTACTTTCAATTTTTTGAGGTAGTTAGGTGCACTACACAAACTGATATGCATTTTTTTGTCATTTCTTTAGAATCTATTTAATTGAAAAATTCATAAAGAAAAGTATTCATTTAAAAAATATAAAAAAAATAGGTCACATACTAGAAGATTTTATCTAAATTCTACCCAAAGGGTTTCAAATAATATTAAATTCTTCTCAAACATGGTGCACCACATGACTATCTATCTACTATGTTTTTTGGAAAAAATAGGTGTTCCTCTTAAAGTTTTATATGTTTGACCCAGTTATATTTAACCATTTAAAAAAAAAAATTATGTTTTTAAAAATAAACTCGAAATAATACATTTCATGTTCTTACACCATCTTCAAATTTAGAGTGTAGATATCTCAAATTATCTATAGAAGTTCATTTTTCTGAAATTTCAAGAAAATCATGTCCATGGGTAGGCCACTTTTTATCACCCATTTTTGTGTACTTACCTGGTTATGTTATTTCATTTTTCTTTCATCAATGAGAATGTTTAGTTTGACTCCTAGTAATTCACATCATTTAGATAGGAATGATTAGAGACATAATTTTGATCACTCGAGATAAGATAATCCTCTACAAAGGCATGTTCAAATGGGTTAGTATTTTTAAGGTTATAGGGGTGATAGAACTTCCCTTAGACATTTTAATTGTGGTACATGCATGTCCATTAATTTTGATATTGTTGACCCTAATTTTTGGAATGTGTTAAATTATTTACAATCTAATCATGCTTATGTCTATGGATATATGGGTTGGATAGGTCCCCCTTGTAGAGATCCTCCTCATGAATGAGTTACTCCAAGTGGATTTTCTCAGCATATGCATACTATAGTATAGTTTGAGCCTCATAATTATCTTCAGCGTAGAACACCCACTCCTAAAAATAAACTCCAAATGATTAAAAAATTCCATCCACATTCACTTATACCATTGAATACTAGATTTCCTTCACTTGAACAAATAAATAGACATGTAGGTTGCTCCAAATTGAGTCTTGACTAGTTCTCACCTTTTTTAAATGAATAAGACATGCCTACTTTTAGTGGTAAAAATGGTGTAATTAGTCCTTCAAATTCACCTTTGATTACAAAGATGCTTAAGAAGATAAAGCTGAAGATAGATTATGAGGGAAGTGAGTTGGGTACAATGTTGGTCAAATTACCTACAACTACGATGGAGTACACTGAGTTTATGATAGATAAAGGACACCCCTTGATTGAATTAAATTTATATATTGATGATGAGTGGACTATTACTTAAGTTTTTCTTTGGTTAAAGCTTGATAATTTCAATCTTTTTGGTGATACTTCATATTTTGAGTATGTGGATACTTTACTTTTTATCTTTTGTGGATGCATGAGAGAAATTTAACACTTTGATAGTATAATTTATTTCGATTATATATTTTAATAAATTATATGGTTAAATGCATATTGAATTAACTTTTAGAATTTATTAAAGAATTGAACTTCAAGTCAAGTTATCAAATTAACTAATTGAGTTTCATAAAATCAATTAAAGTTAACAAATAACTAACTACAGTTAGTTATAACATATTTTCTTAACCATCTCTTGAGGATATTTTTAAAAATGAGATCAAAGTTACATCATTAAAAAGAGAACTATTAAATAGGTATTCTAAAAACTCTGAGTTACTTCAAATTTATCCATCATTCTCTTTTCTATGCAACATATCTGAGATAATACAAATTTTGAAGATAAAATAATAATACATCATTTGATGGTTAGGTAATACACTTAATCAATGTAAGTATATCTAAGTTTATTATTTAATTTATAAATCAATTATTTAAATTCTATTAAGTCTAATATCTTATGATGATTATTGATATGCAGTCATATGTAGAGAATATGAAGTATTTTATCTAAATAATAATGATTAATTTTCCATGTGCAAAACTTTATTGATCTTCTTAAATTGTAACAATTATCATTTAAAAGACATGTTGAACTAAATCTATTTTATCAATAAAATTGTATTCTATTTTCTACTAAGAGGAATATTTTATAAGACATTAAGGGTAGATGCACAAAGTTAGGGGACAAAAAACATGACACAATGAAAAATATAAACCATTTTTTATAAAGGGTGTACTCCCTTTTCAAAAGGATGTACGCCATTTAAAAAAAAGAAAAATTACAAAAGGGTCGGTCATGACCCTAAAGGGCATACACCCTTTATAGTCTAAAGGGTGTACACCCTTTGGACTATAAAGGATGAAATCGCTTTGCATAGGGAACACATGTTTTACATGGGAATATATCCTTTACAAAGGGCATGCATCCGTTACTTAGAGCATACACCCTTTTCAAAGGGCGTATGTGTATGCCCTTTTTAAAAGACATGTATTTTTATTTTGTTTTACAATTAGACTTCTGAAAGCTATTTATTTTTTAGTTGTTTTGCAATTAGAGGTTTTTTTTCCAAGCATATATTTAGTAAAATAAATGTTAAGTATATGAAATTATACTTTAAATTTATTTTACTAAATATAACACATTAGGGCCACTTAACATCTTTTGAAATGAATTACAAAGTTTTAGGTGTATACACCTTAAATTGGTCAAAAAAACACATATTATGTCTTTTTATATTCCTTTCATAAGAGACTCTGATTGCAGAATATGAGTTTTTATTCACATTTAGTCAGGTCCTTTTATCTAACTTGTCTTAGTCTTACTACATACCTTAGACATCTCTTTGCTTATTCTAAGTTATCCATATCTTTCTTAACTTAACCCTTTCAGGCCCAGGCACCTCTTTTAGACCCAGACCCATCCTCCCAGGTCCCACATGCCTTGGATAATAGTGCCCAAATAAGACTACATCACTGAAACCCAAGGTGTCCAATTTCTGGCACTATTGTCCAAGCATAATTTTGGTTATAACGGTTATTTTATTCTATAGGATGAGTCTTACCCCTTTTATTTTATTCATTCCTAAGTTTTACAATGTTATCCAAATGTAAATAAAGATCTCAAATTCAAAATAATGAGTCTCTTATATAAATAACTACACAAGGTATTTTATATCTAGCACTTACTATTTTAGCACATTAGACATAATAAAATCAATAAATAGTATAGATTAGCTTCTTTGCATCACACAACTTTACATGCTTGATCAAATAAGGTACTAGGTGCAATTCATTCTTGCATTAATCATGCATGTTGATTATGCATGTTCCCTAAGGGAGAACTACATCTGATCTGAGACCCTAGCTTGAGGGTTAATGTAGGCAACAATTATAAAAATAGGGGTTTTTGATTGTGCGATAATTCTTCCCAAAACCCAAAATTTCCCCCTTTTTGCTTTGATTCAATTTGTTATTTCCATGTGTGTAGAGTAATACAGGTGCTAAAGATTGAAACAAACTTACAATGAGATCTAGTGACTTCCATGTTCTAAAATTTGGTAAGTAGGGTTATACTAAGTAGACAAACATAACCTAGAAAGATTTTAGCCTAAAGACAATAGTACTGAGAAAGGACTATAACACCAAACACTAGGGTGTCCTATTTTTGGTGCTCCTATCCAATTAGAAAATAGATCTAGAATTTAGACACTATCCTAGGCCTGCTCCGCCAATTTTAGATTCAAAATCATTAGTTTTAGCATAAAACTAGCTAAGTTAATCTTTCTTTATCTTCTCTTTCCTATATAAGTTAATTCAATCAAATTAGCATAAATCTGTATTTTACTACATAAAACTAGAATTCTCCCCACATTCTATATATTTATTACTTAGGAATATAACTCCAATATTTTGAAAACAATAGAACATTTGGTGAACCCAACTTACTTCAAACAAAACCTAAAACCCTAGATACACATAGGGGTTTTCCTTCATATTTTGTGCAAAAATTTAATTTCTAAAATTCTAATTTTTTGTATAAATTTTTTTGCATGATTCCTATTTCAAAATTATTTGTATAATTTAAAATTATTGCATAATTTTCAAAAATTCTAAAACCCTAGCTTAAAACCTTAGATTTCAAAACTAGGTCATCAAACACCAAGCCACCCCTCACTACAGTAGAACTCAGTGCTCACTCCTCACCTAAAGAGAATGGTAGCCCACATTCCTCTAGTAAGGTCCAAGATACCATTAATCCTATGGTTCAAGTGAGAACACCCCCTTTTTATGATCCACTTGTTATATGTATCATTCTCATGGTTAAAATTAATAATCAAATTCAATGATTAAATGAACCACTTCAAAATGCTAATGTACCATCCCAGGAGATCATCTCTTTGATGCATGAAGTTGGTGAATTACAACACCAAGTACATTTCCTTACCTTGGAAAACAAAGATTATAAATCTTGGATGGATGCTAATGATCTACATGGTAACCCTGTTCTAAAGACATTCATAAAATTTGTATTACCTAAGGATTTCTAGACACCATCATTACCTCACTTTGATGGAACTAGAGATCCATTCACACATATTTAGGCCTTTTAGAAATCTTTGCCACCTCATGTAATTCCTTTGATTCTATTCAAGTTGTTTCAACAAACATTAGTGGGGGAAGCATAGAATTGGTTCTTTTATCTACTCCCCATTAGTTCATTACACACATATGATGACTTAGAGGAGGCATTTCTTAGAAAATACATTGTAAACATGGGCCCTCATGTTACATATGAGAAACTTGCCACACTACATCAAAATTATTCAGAGTCAATTAGTGAGTATATCTTAAGATTCAAGTCTCATTTGTTAAGATTGATATACACACTAGTAGATCTAGATATTTAACATATCTTCATCAAGGGCCTTCATCAACCTCTTCTCGATCATTTACTATATCAAATAGAACCTTGTTTCAAACATTTGTGTTACATATTTCTAACTTTGGAAAAGAAATTGGGATTAATTGAGGTAGATTCAATTGATCATATTACTTTAGACCTCACAATAGCACCTTTAGATCCAACTCCTACTAATCAACATCCACCATGTCCTAAACAAAATAGGAGACCACAACCAAAAAATTAACCAATCAAGAACAATGTGCATGTTTTCAGAACATAAACTATAGTATGCACTATAGAGAACTATAGAAACACACCACTATAGTTTGATTCAAAGTAAGATAACCCATCTATCATTTTATTAACACTACTAGATAGGAGGTTAATCACATTACATTCTATTCACCGATGAGATCCACATCTCTTATATATACAACCACATCTGCCCTTTTGTAGTTATCATCACATCCATGGACACAATGATGATAACTATTTTGGACTCCAATATTGTATTTCTAGATGTGTTGATGATGGTCTTATAACATTCACATAGGGGGCATAAATATCTCCTTGATTATGGAACCTTAGACCTCATTCCTCCACAACTGAGTCATCCCAAGATAATCCTTTACATGAATCATTAGTTACTCATCGTGAGCATAATATAGGTTTTATAATAGAATCTCATAGGAGATATCCTATTCTAACTATTCAAAAAGTTTGGAAACCATTACAACACAATCAACACATATATAACAGTGTAGTCCATGGTATGCAGATTATAGTTCCATATTCATATCCAACAGAGTCACAAGCACCACAATAGAGTACTATTCCATAGAAATATTCACTTTCACCAAGTTTTTAGGGTCCTATCTCACATATCAATCCATTACAATTAAGACTAGTTGAACCCACACTATAGAGTAGTACTTTAGAGAGATATTCATTACAACTAAGTTTTTAGGGCCCTATCTCACGTAAAAACCCATTATGATTAAGATTAAATGAGCCCTCAACATAGGTTTTAGCTCCATCATAACACATTACACATTCATATACATCATAGTACATGCCACAAGGTATTCAATTATAGACACATGAGCCTTAATCACAACAAAGAATATTAGCTATCGAGCACATTCCTACATAGCATGAGCAATATGGGCACTTGTTCGCTTGACTGATAGGGTTCATATATTGATATAACACAGTGTGATAGAACATACATTAATTTTAGCTTTAGTTCATAGCTTCACTTATCATGGAAATGATGGAGCCAAAGGTCTAGCTAGCATTTGTATTCTTGTGCCACTCTCGAGGAAGTATTATGCACATCATGTTATATTACATCCCTACCTACTAAAAACTAACATTATTGATTTTATATAACCATTCCTAACTAAAACTAGACTATCTAATCCAGATATTATTAAATAAAACATATCCAAACCCTTCTACCAATCTCAAAATCAACTTCTCTAAACAATTTTAGCAATTACAAAAACCAGCAATTTTTTGCTTACATATAATCACAAATCAAACCTAAACAACAAATCCAAACACATCATGAACAATTGAATCACATCACAAATTCTATCTTTCCAAACATACCAAAATAATCACGTCACATATCCCATAAACCATTTGCCAACCATATGTGAATTCAACATCAACATCAAATGAACTACTTCAAAATCCAAATATTATAATACCAGTATATTCTAGAATCCATAAACATAAAAAAACATAAGTTCAAAATCAAACCAACATCCATATATATAACCAGGTTTTCAAGTATACATCATATCAAAATTTAGTCAATCATAAATAGGGGTAATGCCCTCACTCTCAGTCTCACGCTCTCCTCCAGTACTAGTCCCATAATCTTGTCTAGCACTCGATGAATCTACACATCCTTGAGCTCCTAAATGCCTTTTGATCTAATTATCTCACTCTAAAAAATGGCCATAAACCTCATGTAAATCTGCATGTCACCATTGAAGATCCATATAATCATACATAATATTTAAACTCATCGATGTATAATAAGGAGGCATCCTATGCCTATCTCTCTTAGCCCTCAACTCATCTCTCTCTCTCTCTCTCTTTCTCTCTTGCTTCCTTAACATATGCAACTATAGCTATAGCAGCCTAGTCAAATAAATGAGCATAAACACAAGCCATAATGGTCACTCTCTCTATCGAACCATCCTCCACAACATAATCATGAACATGTTGTGTAAGCTTATGTAGTGTAGACTCAATGATAGTCTCCTAGAACACATCATCCTAACCACTAACCCCAGTAGGTGCCTCAACATATACACCTCCCACCCAACCTAACCATATATGAAGTACAACATTACATTAGATACATATTTTTAAATCCAAGCTAAAGTACAAACATAGGTATAATGCAAAATCTAACCATTAATTACCTCCCATTATCTAGATTAGCTAAAGATCCTCATATACAAGAACATCCACTCCATCTATAGGATACACTCGAGCACATTGATTCCTAGCCCACCATGTAGTATATCCCACATTATATCCCACATCATCTACATCAAGAATATCTATCACCACATCTCATGCATCGACAGGTAACAATGCTAACTCAACCTTAGTAGGTCTCCCATGAACCCCTACTCTCATTAGTACCCATGCATTACTCAACCATACCCATGTTGTAAGAGGAATATCCTATTGAAATCTAAACTACCTAGTCACATGCTCATACCAAAAGTGATCATAAACTCTAGACTAATGATCATGTAACCAACAACTCACTTTCATGTACTATAGTTGCTCTTCATCCTCTGGCCATCTAAGAAATCCTTTATAGGGCCTCCATCTGATATCATTGGCCACCAATCTATCTAGAAACCTCCTATAATGATCTATCTCAAGAGATCAGATAACCAAATCACTCATCCATAACTCAAAAAATAGCTATGGATATGCCTAACTCACCCTCAATAATCTAATCAACTACACAATTGCTATGTGCTCATAAGCCCAACAATGCAACAAAGTGGATGCACCTACACAATCACTAAATAAATCCTACATGAGTCTATATAAGTTTCTATATAAATGGGTAAGCATAGTCCTCCTCCACAAATACATAGTACCATACATCTCAATGTTCTGAACCACTCTATGCATCTTATAAGCAATATATACTCCATTGTCATCCATAGCAACAAAAGAAGCTAATAATATATCCAACCACTTCTATAGGTGCAAAAAACTTGACTGCATGATAATTGATAGTAATATATCACTGTCACTACCTCTCTGATGTACTCCTACAAGCACCCGTGTAAGTATATAGATGCATGATCAGTGGCATCCACACTCATGTCATCCTACAAAGATACTCATCACCCACTAATAAAAAAATGTAGAATCTAATACATGTCCTTCAAGGTCACAATAATCTCCCTTGTAGGAAGTTATAATGTACATGTATTGGCATTTCACCTCTCACATAGGGTAATGATCAATTATCTATCCCACTGCACTTTACCAAGATCACATTCATGATCTAACCTAGCCCTATCCATAACAACATGCTCATCAGCTAATAAAGGCAATAACCTTAGAGTCTCTATTACTTGGCCTCTACATACTCTCTCATCCATACCTCACCCTACATAATAACAAAACACAACATGTATTAGCCAACTAGTCCAACTAAAAAGCTAAGTTAAACAAAAATAGATTACTAGTCAAAAATATTAGAAAATAACAATTACATGAGTTCACCATGCCAAAATAGATTTACAAACAATAGTAAAACATCTAAACCAATCTTCAAAACTAAAAATCTAGCCTCTAGGATAACAAAATTGGGTACAGGATAAGAGCACTTAAATTTGCATAGCAACGGTAAATTGTGGACAACAACACTGGATGTAGGATATGAGCACTAAACCTAGTCAAAATTTCCTAAAATGCTCAAAAATAACTCAAAATCATGAAAAATAGGTTCCCAAACAAGCTTAAAACACATGTTTAGCTACTTACTAGGGTAATCTCTCCACCAACCTTAATTTGAGTTACTAACTGCTCAAATAGGGTCGCGATAGGTGCTTATCTCCTCAGCATGTCTTCCACTCCAGAGCTCCAACTATGAAAATAGTCAATACACAAATAAAACAAGATTCAATCAAATTTTCCTATATCAAACCACTTTCTCATTCAAAGTAAAATACTATTTTGCCCATAACTTGATCTCTGTAGCTCTATTTTACAAACCATTTTATTCCTCATAATCATGACAATGATACCTTGACATAAAGCAAGCCTCACTCTTTTACTAAATTATTTGCCTACTATAGCACACAAAATTATCTACCTTTCTTATACCCAAACATATAAATCAGTCCCTACCAATCCACACTTGGTCAACTTTCATACAACTTGGTCCTCACCATTCAACATTTATTCAAAGCATTCAAACAACCAAACCTATTAAATCAATCAAACATTCATTCCATTTAATTTATTACTATCTCGTTTGCCTACTATGGCACAAACACATTTATATATATACTATACTCAGACACAAGCTTTGATCCTAACCAATCAAAGACACATTTCACTCCTAAGTAATCCCATTCTTAGTCCAAATTAAATCAATCAAAATTTCAAAATCTATTCAATAAATGCCAACCAAGTTCCTATTCAATCCACCACTTATCTTCACTTTTGGCTCAACTTCCTCTATCTTAAATTTTGTACCTCTCCCCAAAATGGGAGCATCATTCTTACTATTCCTATTCCTACACCTATCCACTCCCATAGATGGATACACCATGGTTTTCACACCTCTAGTAGTCAAATTATCAGATTCAGCTCAGATCGATCGAAACATATAGTGATTCAAACTATATGGGTTACTCAACATTGTTTTTACACATCCATTATTCAAATTATCAACATTACTAAACTCATATTGGTCAAGATTATACAATAGTTCATACTATATGGGTCATCTAACATTACTCAACATAGGATTATATAGTGATTCTGATTTTAGTGGGTTACTCAGTATTACTCAAGACATTCAGAGGGATATACCCTTGTTTTAAAATTATAAAAAGTATCTAGATACTAGATTCAGGGGCATGTACATTACTACACATCTCATGCATATAACTTCATACAACATGACACAATTAAGGACCATATAACAGATTATAGGCATATTATAGAGCACATTATTTTTGATCTCTAGTTTTACACATGGGACATGACACGATAGATCATATCACATGTGGTTATATAGATTTATAGATTTTTTGGATGCATCACTCATATATTATATTTAGGGGCATGACATAGATGTTCATATCCTCTATCTTCCAGGATTATACAGATTAGGATGATAGGACATACGATCTTCTTCTTACATATTTTTACCATCATTTTTAGTTTACATCTAGACATTACTCAAGTTGTCACCAGGTTGGACTGTATGGTCATCTATAGTTATTGGTCCATTATATTAGTCATACTCAGACCCAAGAGTTTGTGCAGGATAGAGGATAGACATTGGTTTTGGACATCTAAGCACTTCTCAAATCTAGATCAGATTATTTAGATTTAGTACATGGGGCATCTATTATAGGGATTCCTTCTTTCTCCAAGGACTATTTAGATTTATCATAGCGAACATCTATTACAATTATTGCTTCTTTTTATAGACACTATTCAAATTCAATAGAGGGGGCATCTATTATAGGGATTCCTTCTTTCTCTAGGCACTATTCAAATTCAATACATGGGGCATCTATTATAAGGATTCCTTCTTTCTCCAAGCACTATTTAGATTTAGTATAGGGGGCATCTATTACAGTGAATCCTTATTTTTCCAAGAATTATTTTAGTTCTTCATCCACTTGCTTGGCTAGGAAGCTTGACCCTTTATAACACACTTATCTTCACATAACTATGTTCAGGTACACATCTTATTTCTTTCTTTTACTTTAGTACTTCATTTCATTTCATCACTAGATTAAAAGGGGGAAAATGTATACACCCTAAATTGGTTAAGCAAACACACACATTTTGTCTTTTCATAGTCCTTTCACAGGAGACTTTGACTAGAGAATATGAGTTTTTATTCACATTTAGCTTGGTCCTTGTATCTAACTTGTCTTGGTCTTACTACATTTCCTAGACATCTCTTTTCTTATTCCCAATCATATGTAGGTTTTTAGACTTAACCCTTTCAGGTCCATGCACCTATTTTAGACCCAGACCCACCCCCCTAAGTCCCACACCCCCTAGACAATAAAACACAAATAAGACTACAACGCTGAAACCTAGGGTGTCTAGTTTTTGGTACTATTGTCCAAGCACATTTTTTTTCTAATGGTCAGTTTCTTGTATCAGATGAGTCTTACCTCTTTTATTTACTTTTTTCCTAAGTTTTCCAATGTTGGCCAAATGAAAATAAATCTCCTAAATTCAAAATAATGAGTCTCTTATATAAAGTACTGCACAAGGCAGTTTATATCTATCACTTAATATTTTGGCACATTAGACATAATAAAATCAATAAATAGTATAGTTCAGCTTCTCTGCATCACACATAGATTTGAATGCTTGATCAAGGAAGGGCCTATGCAAAATTCATTCTTGCATCAATTGTGGGCATTGATTATGCATATTTTCTAAGGGAGAACTACATCACATCTGAGACCCTAGTTTGAGGGTTAATGTAAGAAGCAATCAGAACAATAGGGGTTCTTGATTATGCAATCATTCTTCCCACAACCCAAATTTTCCTCCATTTTGATTTGATTTTATTTGTTGTTTCCATGTGTGTAGACTAATACATGTGTCAAATATTGAAATAGACTTACAATGAGATCTATTAACTTTTAGGACCTAAAATTTGGTACACATGGTCATACTAAGCAGATGAATAGAACTTAGAAAGATTTTAGCCTTAGGATAATAGCACTAAGAAAGGACTATATCATCAGACACTAGGGTGTCTTATTTCTAGTGCTCCTATCTAATTAGAAAATAGAGACTAGATCCAAAATTAAGAAACTATCCCAATCTTGCTCCTCTAATTTCAGATTTAGAATCATCAATTTCAATGTAAAACCAACTAAGTTAATCTTTTTTGTCTTATCTTTCCTATGTAAGTTAAGTTGATCAAATTAGCATAAAATTGTATTTTACTACATAAAACCTAAATTCTCCCCACATTTTAGACCTTTATTTATTAGGAATATAACTCCAATATTCCAACAACAATAAACTAGTAGGAGTTACCATTTAGAAATTAGTTTTTCAAATTCCATTCCAGTCAATACTTAGTTTTGAGAATTTTAAGATCAGCAGATAACATGAGAAATGAGGTTACAAATCATTTTATATATGTAATAGATCTATACCATTGAGGATTACATGTCTGTTTTACCTACTAAAGTATTCCCTATCTACTTTATCTACTTGAGTATGTTCTAACTAATTAAATAATTGAGCCATGGCTTGATCTCAAGGAGTATACCATAACTAAATACATAACCCATATCTTGATATTTAATATTCCCTACTGGTGTCAAATTAAGTGCTTCACTCACTCAAACTAGTCTACTTCAAGGTCCTCTAATTTTTCTTGTTTTTAGGTCTCTTCCTAACCATAACTTATCTCTTAGTTTTTCACAAAAGGTCTTCTAAGTATTGGTATTTAAATACTAATGACCTTATTCTTTAGTATCATATTTTGACTTCTTATCCTCTATATTCATATCAAAAGACACTTTCAATGAATTAAAATTGGGTACTCAATCCTAATATAGTAATCTACCTTCAAACAAAACCCTTATTTGGCTCCTAAAGCACTCAATTGTATATCCTCACTTCTTTGAACAATATTATGAGGGTCTCACCAATTATTTGACTCAAGGTTCTTAGTGTATGAAGAACATCAACTCAAAGCTCAAATGACAACAACTCTACACTTTATAGGCTATTAGGCCAAATTCTACCTCTTAAGGACTTGATACAAATATGTCTACAACCAACTTGTTTTTTGGACTCATTCATTAAAAAAATTTTAATGAAAATATCAATATAATGATACAAAACTCATATGAGTCTTTACATAATCTCAAGATACCAATTATATCACCAAAGTGCCCAAAATGTTGAGTAAGTCCTAAACACTGCTACAATATTATGTATAGGCATGTTTGGTCTTGAAAAGGTGTTATTTATCTAAGATCATCAAAATATTTTTATAAATATTTATTAATATGTTTGGAGACTATCTCTGAGGATAAGAAACCAATTTCCTTTATTGCTTTCTTAAGAATTAGAATTCAATGGAAACTCTACTCTTTAGGTCCAGATGGCCTAATTTGCTTACTTGGAAGGACATTGACTTGGATTAAATATTAAATGATTTTAATCACTTCAATTTTAAGTATTCTATAGTGTTTACATAATAACATCGGACCTTCACAAGAGGATTATACTCAATCAATATAGTTGGAGATGTACTATACTTGGAATTTACTATCTTTGCCTTGGAATCTTCTTAACAACCTTGTTCTCAACTCAAAAAATGAAATTTAATTAATGGGTTTTATCAATATGCATAAATGAATAGCCTATAACATGTAACCTATAACATATATATAATAATGATATAGTCATTCATACATTCCATCTACCACATACAAGTACCACATGTAGGTATTCTATCACTCATATATGACATCTTCATGTGGTCATGATATGGTCATGTATATTAGAAACAAATGTTTCTAATAACCCTAGTACATTCCATTTCCACCTAAACTATTAACCCAAAACCCAAAACACTAAACCTTAAACCTAAACCCTAAACCCCAAACCCTAAGCCATAAACCCTAAACCATGAACACTAAATAATATATGTAAACCATATACCCTAAGACTTAAACACCCTAAACCCTTAACCATAATTCATTATCCCTAAACTAAAAATAATAATCCCTAAACCTTAAACTATTACCCTAAACATATAAACCCGTTTACTTTTTACCCTAGACCCTAAACCTTAAAATGTAAATGCAAGCCTTTAACCCTAAAATCAAACCATAAACCTAAAATCATAAATCCTAAAACCCAAAACCTAAATGTAAGCCCTTAACCCTAAATCCTAATCCTAAAACCATAAACCATAAGTCATAAACCTTAAGATTAACTCCTAAGCCAAAAATTTTAAACCCAAATCAAAAATTAAAAACCCAAAACCTTAAACACTAAACCTAAATCCCTAAACCCTAAAACCTAAACCCTAAAACGTAAACCTAAAACATAAACCTAAAACCCCAAACCATAAACCATAAACCCCAAATCCTAAACCCTAATCCCTAAACACGAAATCCAAAACCCTAAATGATAAACACTAAGTTCCAAACCCTAAACCCTCAAGCAAACCCCTAAGACCAAAACATTGAAAATTACACCCTAAACCCTAAGAGTTAAACCATAAACCTAAAACCCAAACCTCAAACACCAAGCCCCAAACCCTAAAAGCTACACTATTGATCCTTTGAGCCATAAACCATAAAACCCAAACCTTTAAGCACAAAATATAAATTATAAGCCCTATATCCTAATCCCTAAGACATAACACTAAAACTTAAACCCTAAATGCTAATCCATATACACAAAACCCTAAGCTCTGAATCTCGAACCATCAACCATTAAACTTAAACCCTAAATTTATAAATCCTAAACCTCTATCCACAAACCATAATATTTAGTTATCACCTATATATAAAAATTAGAGGGGCCATTGGCTAATCTATATATTGAAATAATAGGGGTAATTTTAACCTATATAGAGAAAGGAGTGACTAGGGATATTCATGTAAATGGATTGAAGGTGGATTCAAGATGAATTATTTAGCAGGTATAATAATGATACAAACATTTAAACATTAAATCTACCCCATACCTAGTATTACATGTAGGTATGTTATCTCTCATATATGACATATTCCTATATTCATGATATAGTCACTCAAATTAGACACAAATGTATCTAATCACCCTAGTACAATCCATTTACACCTAAACCCTTAACCCTAAAACCCATTTCCCAAACCCTAAACACTATAAACCTTGAATTTTAAACCCTAAACCTAAACCCTAAACACCCTAAACCTTGAACACTTAACCCTAATACATTATCCCTAAATGCAAAACAATAATACCTAAACCCTAAAACTTAGACCTTAAACATATAACCTTAAAATCTTAAACCCTAGACTTTATACCCTAGACCCTAAGCCCTAAAACCTAAACTTTAAGACCTTAACCATAAATTCCAAACTATAAGCCTAAAATACTAAAACCTAAACACTAAACCATAAAATGTTAACCTTATAGGTCCTTAATATTAATCACTAAACCTTAAACACAAAATTCAAAATCATGAACCTTAAAACCTAAACATTGAACCTCCAACCCTAAATCCAAAACCCAAAACCTTGAATCCTAAACTCTTAAAACTAAACCCTAAGCATGAAAACATAAACCTTGAAATTTGAACCCTAAACCACAAACCTAGAACCATAAAACCTCAAATCCAAAACCATAGACCCTAAATCCTAAAACTGGATAACCCTAAACCTTAAAACCTAAATACTAGAACCCAAACAATCAACTCCAAACATTGAACTATAAACTTTAAAACCTAAACCCTTAACCTAAAACCATAGAAATGAAACGTAAATGATAAAGACTAAACATACATTGTGGAGAACACACTAGAGAGGAATGATTTAAGCATTGGTAATTTAACTCAACCTCTTCTCCACTTTCCTATCATAATTGCTACACAAGTGTAAAAATTTCAATGCAAGGAGCAAACATGCCATAAAAAATTCAATGACACAAATGATAATAATTTATACTCATGACCCACATCATATATTGAGAATAACTCACAAACATGAGAAGATCAAAAATGATCTGGCCCTTTTGCTCAATGATTTCGAAATAACTGTGTCTAGAAGAAAGATTTCACCTCATACAAAGCAAGTGCAAAGAGATAATTTTTTTTATCTATCATCATTTTTCATCATCCCTCATCATTCAAAATGAATTTTTTCCATGCAAGTAAAAAGAGTATATTATATTATTTCAATCATGTAAATCATTCAATAATCTCCCTAGGGTAATCCATCATGACCTTATCTAATCTACTAAACATGATTGAGAATAATTACCCTAGTACACTCCCATCAGAATAAAATAAATTGAAACACCTTTCAAGATTCATCTAAAAATGATATTATTTAGTGTAAAACAAATTTCTACTAACTACTAGATTAGAGCACACTCTACTAGATGAGGGAGTGACTAGGGATGATGATAAAGTGATTAGGTATGATGAGTGACAATGAGGGAATAACTACGGATAATGAGGGATGAGGATAGATGAAGACAAGGTGATTAAGGATGATGAGGGAGTGATAAGGTATGATGAGGGGTCCAATGAAATATGATAAATAATAGACTAGGGATGATAATAAATGATGATGGATAATGAGGGAGTTATTAGGTATGACAAGGGATGATGAGAGTGTGATTAGGGATGATTCTCATGATGATGAGAGATTGATTAGGTATGAATAGGAGGGAGTGTTTAGGGATGATAAATGCTAATGGGGGATGATGAGGGAGTGACTAGGGATGTTGAGGTTTAATGATGGAATGATTAACAACAATGAAGGATGATAATAGCCAATGAGGGAGTGATTAAGGATAATGAGGTACAATGAGAACTAATGAGGGAATGAATAGGGATGATAAGTGAATATGAGGGTTGATGAGGGAGTGATTATGGATGATGAGGGTCAATAAAAGAGTGTTCTAAGTGAATTTAGAATGCAAGAATATGCCTTTATTCTACATGACTTTGAAATAATACATGAGATTGGAATTGAAGAATGCATGGATTGACCATCTATCTGACATTTGGTTTAGAGTGACTGGTATCTTTTAAGAATGAATTTGAATGGTATTTTGATTTTTTATATTTCAAATGGAGTTTATTAGGGTGATTAGCTACATTCATGTCTAGTATAAGTTATCATATCATGATTACAAGTAGATGTCATGTATGAGTGAATGCATACATATATGTAATAGGTATGGGATAGATGTCATGTATGAGTGACTGTATCATGACTATAGGTATGTTACAAGTTACATGATACATGGCAGTCATTTATGCATATTGATATACCAACTGATTTAAAAACCCATAAATTATTTAAGAATCCACCTTCAAGCTCAGTTATTGAATTAGGTAGGACATACTCATATAGGTAAATTAGGTAGGGCATACTCAATTAAGTGAAATATGGGGAAAAATCAATGGTATAGATCTATTACATATGTAACATGATTTATAACCTCATTTATCATTCTACATTTTGATCTTGAAGTTATGAAAACTAAGTATTGACTGGAATAAGATTTGAAAAACTAACTTTTTTTTGGTAACTCTTATAGATTTGTAATCAATTTTATAAGATGCTGAGTGACCCTAATTTATTACATTTTGTAAAATAAAATTAAAGTATAAGTTTACATTTAACCTTGAAAAACATCAAACATGGCACAAAAAATTGGATTCCAAAGTGGTTAACAACAACCTCTAGTTGTAATATATATATATATATATATATATATATATCTTTCAACAAAATCAAATTAAAAAATAAAAATTTACACTCCACAAAGGACATATGCCCTTTGCAAAAGGCATACACCCTTTATAAAAGATGAACACCCTTTGCAAAGGGTATGTGTCCTTTATAAATGGTGTACACCCTTTTCAAAGGCCGTGCATCCTTTGCATAGAGTTTATGCCCTCTAAACATTTCAATTTACATACACCCTTTGCATAAAGTGTATGCCCTCTAAAAATTTCATTTTTATTGCATTTTCCCTCCAAATCTGCCTTGGGTACAGGGTTGGGGAGGTCTGAACCTACTTTGAAACTGGTCATAGAGCAGTTCACTTAGTTTCTAGAAAATTTATGAGTCTTTTTCATCTTTGTCGACACATCTAATCAACCAAATTTTATTACTTAAAAAAATATATGGGTTTGTAGAGAGAAAGTGTAGTTTTAGAATATATAATTTTTTTAATGTTAGAATATTAGTTATAATTATTACTTAATTTATACATAACAAACCTCATTATGGAATATATACATATCATCAAAAATTCCCTTATAACTTTTTGAATATTAATCAAAATTTTATAAAACCTATATCTTAACAATCTACAGATTGTCAACTTTACTTTTAAAAAAATGATTTTTATGAAGTTAAGGTCAAAAATTTATGTTCATACACTTACAGTTTCAATTTTATAGCTATCTTGACTTGTAAAATTATTTAAAAATTATATATATATATATATAATAAAAAATAATAAAAATATTCTCAACATTATTTGACAATTCACCTATTTATATATGAAAGTTCATAAAAAAATTCAATTGTTTACTAAAAAAAAGTGTATTCATACACATGCACTCTCCTTGTCTTTTTACAAAAAAATGACCAACCTATCATCATAAATGTATCTATTTTACACACTTTTATCATTTGGGTATTGGAAAAAATTATATATTTAAAAACTACATTCAAATTTATATAATTAATATTTTAATGTCATTGTCAAATTTATTCTTGAAGTGTCTCTAATATTCTCTCCAAGTTTAACTATTGTTATTTTCA
Organism: Torreya grandis; assembly: GCA_037957365.1. Taxonomy (NCBI): domain Eukaryota; kingdom Viridiplantae; phylum Streptophyta; class Pinopsida; order Cupressales; family Taxaceae; genus Torreya; species Torreya grandis. The sequence continues at coordinate 858,366 of JARHVA010006319.1, forward strand.
GAAAAAAAAGCTGTTGCTTTATACCCCTCCTTTAATCCTCCATTATCCTGCATCTACTCTACAATCTGATTTTATTTTTTGATTTGTATTTATTTAGATTAGTTTCTATTTTTTTTCATTTAGATTCATATTTCTTATTTCATCTTGTTATTTTTTTAGATTTAATTAGTTCTTATTGATTTAGATTGAATTTCATCTTATTTAAAGTGTTAGATTCTTATTAGTTTAATTTTACTTCAATTCTATTATATTTACATTTCATTTCAATATTGTTTTATTTTATTTAATTTTGATTATATCTTTAGGTTTGAATATCATCCATTTATTCATTTTAGGTCTGTTAATCTAAAATCTTTATTTGATCATTTCTTGTTAGATTAAGTGTTTTGATTCAATTATGTGTTTGATTTATTTATCTTTTTACATGTGTGTTTGGTTTGACCTTTTATATTTTGTAAGTTTTTAGATTAGTCTTTTAGTTCAAAATTAGATTTTATTATCAATTTAGATCAAATCAAAGTAATTTACATTGCCTTTTTCTTGTTTGAAGATTATTTATTGATTGTTAGATTGTAGTTTAGAATATTTTTTTCTTATTTAGATAGATTGTTATTTAATTAATAAGTTTTATCTTTATTTATATTTCTCTATTCAACTTCCATTTTTATTTATTTTATTTCTTTTATTTAAACTTATTTAGGGCTTTACAAAGATATCAAGATATCATTAACAAATTGATAAAATAGAAATATGAAAAATCAGAGATCTTTCTTTCAATAGGTTGTCTCTTTCATATAATTTATTTGTCAGATAGGTTAGATTATATAATTATAATCTGAGTCCTTTCATTTTATTTACATGATATTTGATTTGTGAATTATAATGTAGGATTGTTCATTATTTGAGTTACCTATTATTTCTTAGTACAATTAAAAAACTTCTTACATAATATCAATCATGACCTATTAGATTTCTAGTATTAGACTGGTATGATTCCATCTTAACCTTCATGATAGGAGAAAGGTTTGATTCATTGGCATGATAAATTTTATCATCAATAAATTTGGTGACTCTGCAATAAAGATCTTTTCAGAAGTCTTATTTTTATATTTTTCATTATTTGTCCATGACCATTGGGGTTCTTCCTCCAATTATACACCCTTTAATTGATATTGTTGATGACAAAGTTAAATAATTTTAATTTAACTCATTTTACATGGTATAACATACCTTATGATTTACCTCACATACTTGAAGTTATGAATGAGGAAGAAGAAGAAGCAAAAAAAATTGAGATAGAGGTAAGTATTTGACATGAAACACAATGCCATATTCAAAAAACTAATCAAAGAATTAGGTAGGAGAGAGAGAATATATTATTTATTAATCCTTAACCTAGAGTTTATTTTCCATTTAATTATTTTCATCTTGATGATAGTATTTTTCCTAGTAATCCTAATACAACTTTAGAGTTAAACTAGTCTAGTTAAATAGTTAAATTTACTAAAAATTCTAATAGAAGAGCAACCACCACAAAGGAAAAACAACCACCACAAATTTAGTAGATATAATAGAAAGCTTGAGACTTAATTTAAATCCTCTCAAAAAACATAAATAAAGTTTAAATAACTAATAATGAGGTAGATTCTGATGAAGTTTCTCACTATTTAGAAAATCTTTAAATTCACAAAAATATTATTAATATTGGTGCTAATCTAAATAATCTCCCTTCATTAAAAGGTCCCAATATTCTTAAATTCTCTAGAAGCCCTTTTGAATCATGGGATCATTTGGATTATTTTAGATTAATTTATGCAACTTTGGGTATTGTAAATAAAAAATTCTCTCTTAGATTTTTCTCTCAAACATTATAAGTAAACAATTTTAATCTTTTATAAGCTTTCCCTCTAGTGTTATTAGTACATGGAATGATATTTAATAATGGTTATAACATTTTTTGGTAAATCTAAATAAGATTTAGATTTTGTTAATGAAATATGAAACTATTTATTGATTTATTGGTAGATTCACTAGACTATGACAAAAGATCCCATGTAATTTTAAATTTAAAAAAATATTATCTAGACTATTATTTTGTAATGCTTTACTTTTAAATTATAAAATGGCTTTAGAAGATAAATATATTATGGATTACAATGAAATGATAAATTTTTGCATTGAGTATGAAAAAATATTAAAACATGCCAATTTTAATGATAAAACTACAACTAATATACATTTTGATAATGTAAAAAAATTTAAAAGTCATTCATAGTCTTAGTAATGGGCTGGTCACTATAAAAATACAATGTGATGATAAACCATCTTCATTAATTAAACATTTACTTCTTCAAAAAATTAAAACTAAATAAAATGTTCATTATTGTAATGTTTGTGAGTTGGATCATGTTCTTAGTACTTATATAGCTATGTAGAAATTTAAAATATATATTTAAGAAAAATAGAGTATTTATATTGATCTTTCCAAAAATATAAATATGTGTGGATATGATGAGTCTTTAGATTAAATCAAATATTTAAATGCTTATACTATCGATACAAAACAAAATAATTATTCTAATCATAAAGATAACATAGTTAATAATCAATCTTATTCTTCTATAAATATTGATAGACAAAGGTACATAAAATAATTCTACCCCTGATAATGCTGAAATTAGTTCCTAACATAATAATCCTTTATCTATTGGATTAAATTATCTTCAATGTCCTCTTTATAATCCTAATAATTACACTCATATACATCATCTAGATGTGGGAACTCATAATTTTATACAATATTTGGCTACTATCAAACCATATTTTTCATTATTATAGGTTATCAGATTACCATAACAATTTGAAAAATAAACGATGCCATTAAAAATCTAAATTCTAAGGATTTATTAAGATTTAAAAATAAATAAATAATAATGAACAATTTCGGTATGTTGGTTTTGCTTAGATATATGATACTCCTACTAATTATAAACCATTTTTTAATGTATTAGTTAATATTATTGATAAAATCATACATAATTATATTGTAGATACTAGTGCTTCAAATAATATAATGCTAGAGTTTATTGCTGACTAATTAGGCATTTCTGAAGAAATTGATAACAAGAAATTTATAGTTTTCGATTCATGAAAAAGTAAGAGATTGGTAAGTTTCATGATCTTATTATTAAAATTTTAGAGGATGAAATAATTAGGTGCATGACCAATTCAAATTTTTTAGATATTCCAAGTAATTATGCCATGCTTTTAGGAAGAGATTAGTCAAAAGCAACTAGTGATTTTTTTATAAAGGACATAACTTGGGTTCCATTGGGAAATGTGATCAATTTTATAAAAATAAAAGATTGATATAGTAATCCTATTGATTCCTTAACTCCTATTATTACTTATGTGGAAAAAAGGATCAAAACTTATAAGTTGTTGACCTCGGATGAACATGAAAAATAATAGGAAATTTATTTTTTAAGGGATAGTTTATGGTCATTGTATTTTGATGAATCATTTTCAAAACATGGTAGTGTTAATAGAATTTGTCAAATATCTCCTATTGGTAATAGTTTTTTTGTATTCTTACAAATTGTCTTGTAATAATACCAATAATATAATAGAATTTGAACCATTATATTTATAACTAGAAAATGTAATTGAACTTAATATTAAAAAACTAAAAGTCTTTAGAGACTTAGAGTTAAATATTAGTGACGTTAAAAAAGTTTATAAAATTAATTAAACATGTCTACATTGGTACACTCAAATGGTTTAGACTTTTCTTGAAAAATTTGAAGCCTTTAATATCACTCATATAATTTGAGAATTTAATGTTTGAGCTAATAAGCTCGTTGTTTTTGCTTCTAGTCCTACTCTAAGTGGAAGTGAACCTACTATTAAATTTTTATTTTTAGAAAATTTCAAACTTAAAGTTCTAGATTTAAATGAACATTAGCATGTTTTAAGTTGTGACAAACATATTGATTATTTCTTAAAGGCAATTTTCTTGAATATGATGATTATGTGTTCAATTATGGAGATTACTTATAATTAAGTACTAATAAATGGCATGTTTTTTGGTAAGCCTCGAATCAATGTTTACTTTGAATGGTCAACCTAAGATTTCACAAATTGAAAAACTTTCTAGAAAAATAATTGGATATACTATTCTTATTAATCTTTGAAATAAAAAGAACAATAAATTTATTTATTTAGGAATATAATGTATGCCTAATAAAAAGGTTATATTTATTAAATTTTCAAAATAATTTATTGGTATTTTTACCTAATCATATAAAGACTTAAAGTGTTATGATACCAACATTATTAGACATTTTATTAAACATGTTAGGTATAAAATAAGAAGAATAAGCAATTTGATGGAAGACACCATCAACAAAGAACTAGACAAGATGCTTGATGGTGGTGTCATTTATCTTATAAAATATTCTAATTAGTTAGCTAATTTAGTACTCATGCATAAAAATAATGACAATATTAGACTATGCGAAAATTTTAGAGATTTAAACAAGGCTAAAGTAAAAAATATTTTTCTTCTTTCAAGTATTGATAAAATCTTGCAATAAGTTATAGGATCTAAGATGATATTTCTACTTGATGCATTTTCTAATATAATCAAATATTTGTCAATCTAGAAGATAGGCATAAGTGAATTTTTACTACTCAAAGAGGAAATTTTGATTTTAATACAATGTCTTTTGGTCTCAAGAATACATGTACCACTTTTTAGAGATCTATGCATGTAGCTTTGGATGATTTAACTGACATAGTCATTCAAGTTTACTTATATGATCTTATAGTCTGTTCCCAAAAGATAAGGATGCATTTAGATCATCTTCATAAGGTTTTCACAAGATATATAAATTATGATATTTCTCTTAATCCTAAAAAATATATCTTTAGTGTTATTAAAGATAAATTATTATGACATATAATTTCTAAAGATGGTATTTTGATTGATCCTAAATGTATTAAAGCAATTAAATAGCCACCATCACCTAAAAACCAATATAGTATTAGATATTTTTTTAGAAAAATTAATGTTGTTCATAAATTTATATCAAATTTTACTGATAAATCTAATGTATTATAGATTTTGTTGAACAAAATCAATCATATGTATGGGACTAAGGTGTAGATTCTACTTTTAATAATGTCAAAAATTTCATTGCAAGTGCATCTGTAGTTACTAAACATGACATGACTAAACCCTTTATTATTTATTTGAATGCAAATGATAAACCCATAGGTGTTGTGATCACTCAAGGTGATGAAAATAGTGATGAGAAACCTATTGTTTATATGAGCCATGTTTTAAAAGATATAAAAACTAAGTATTCTCTTATTGAAGAGAATATTTTAACTTTTTTTTTATTGATCAAATTTCATTATCTATTGATGGGAATGTTTCTAACTATTTTTTGCTTTTCCACATTCAAAAGATGAAAGAAACTATGATAATGGTCAGAAGTTTATACGTACCTAGATGAAGTTTGCACACCATTATCCAGACGATAGAAGGAGCTCCTCTTTGGCTATGGAAGACGACACCTGTAGAAGAAAGAGACTTAAACAAAGAGATTGTTAGATAGATAGATGGTGGACTGCCAAGCGAAAGCTCGGTCCCAGAAGTGCAAAGACTTCCTTGTGGGATGACAGTCCACTAGTTGATAAAAATAATGTCAGATAAAGAGAAATAATGAAAGACTTAAAGAAATAGAAATAGATAATGCATACCTGATTCCTTGTAATCTGTCTTCCACAGTCACTGACGCTAGTTAGTCTGTCGTCATCAGTTGATAAATGTGCCGACACTGGTTAGTCTACCATCATCGGTTGGTAAATGTGGTGATGTCAGTTATGCCACCAACGTCGGTAGGGGTAGTGGAATTTTGGACGAGTTTTAGGTTGAGTCTGTGGTTGACAAAATGGTCTGAGAGGTAAAAGGGTCTATGCAGGGTTGCAGGGATACTGATAAGGTCCGCAGAGGGTCAGAGGGAGAGGATAGGTTGTCAAAAAGGAGTAAGAGTATGAAGAAGGCTTCTTAGCCTTTCTAAGAAGAAGTCAGGTTGGGTCTGGTTGATAGCTGAGTCTGGTTGATAATACTTAGAAGTAATGAAAAGAAGCTAATTGCTTATACATTCTAAATACATTCTAAATTACTGAAATAATAAAAAGGGCAGAAGAATATTTACCTCCTACTTGGTGTAGAGCTAGAGGTGTTTTAGATGCTTGTCCCTGTTGTGTCTATAGCTAGAAGAGCATTGGTTGAAGTCTGATGATTGATTTCAGAGAGTTCCTGTTGATGTCCAGGTCTGAGAGCTGAGAGAGGAAGAGAGGTCAAATTTCAGCTTTGTGATTTTAGCATCCCAGGGGGAAGAGAATTCGCCTTCATGTTGCTTTTAAACAATTGACGTCGGCAATTCCACCGATGTCAACTAACTGGTAACCGACGTCGGCGGCTAGAAGATGGGAAAAAGGTTAAAATTAGCCTTTTGCTTGTTCCTCCGTCTGCTGAGGTTAATTATCATTGGAAAATGATTGAAGGTGGGTTTAATAGGCATGAGAGGTTAGTGGGAGGGTTGAAATAGGTCATAAATTGGTCATAGGGTGATGGGAGGCATCCAAGGGGAGGAATCCAAGGGTGAGGTGAGGTGTCATGGGTGATGTGTCAAGGGGGGTGTTATTAATTCAAAATAAATAATTATTTTAAATTAATAAGTGTGTGGGTTAAGAATGTTTAGGAGGTGGACCAAAGGGGACCAAGGGGGAGGATGACCAAGGAATAGACATGATTTTGGTTTCTACATTTGCCCCTTTTTGTCTTGTTGGTTGTTCTTAATGAACTGTAAGACAAAAATAGGAGTAAGCTGCCCCAGGTATGGGATGAGGTCTTTTTTGTCCTATTGGTTGTTCTAATGAACTACAATACAAAATGAATGTAGATTGCCCTGATTATGGGATGAGGTATTCCCTCTCAAAGTGGGAGTCGAGGGAAGGTAACCTAAAATTGGGTGCCAATTTGATAGATAGAGGATGGATATGGTGAAGTTTGAGTGTGAACGCTGCAATAGTTGAGATTACGTGCATACCACTTCACGTGATGGTCAGGTCAAATTATTGCAGGTCAAGGGTTGAGGAGTGCTAAAATCAAAATAACTGGTCCCCAGAATTTAGTCATAGCTGATTGGGTTATTCGATCCAAGCTGTAGCTCTAATGGTCATCGTGTTCCAAGTATCCTGGGCTCAAGAAGTGCTCTTAGAAAACATGAAAATGTCACAAGTAGTGGGGATCAACTTTCTCATGATCCTATACTTGTGAGGGTCAAAATGTGGGTTGTAGACAATTTTACTAACCATTCATGAGGTAGCATATATGTAATCAAAACAACTAAGGCAAAGTTGTCTCAAAAATGGATGTGGTCAGAGGAGATAGTCATGATCTCCAAGGTTGTTGGTCGAGGTGAGGCTGAGATAGATAGTTGGTCTGTTAGATGGATGGATGAAGGAATGGCCGAGCTAACCTCAGAAGACCCCATGTCAACTGAGTGCTGCCTACATAGCCCCTATCGTTAGGGCCTCAGGCCGATGTAGTTCTCCCTAAAAGGGAGGAAGAGGGTCGGTTATGGATGTGGTCAGACTAGGTTAAGTCATGGTTAAAGGTTGAATGGTTTGTCCATCAGGTAGACAAAAAAATAGATGTGGCTAAGCTAACCCCATAAGATGTCATGTCATCTGAGTGCTGCCTACATAGCCCTTGTTCGAAGGGCCTCAGACCAATGTAGTTCAGACAAGGCGTCGAAGTGGTTGATGATTGGTTTGGTTAGGTTAAGTCATGGTTAAAGGGTAATATGGTTTGTCCATCAGATAGATGAACAAATGGATGTGGCCGAGCTAACCCCAGAAGATGTCATGTCATCTGAGTGTTGCCTACATAGCCCCTGTTTGAAGGGCCTCAGACCAATGTAGTTTAGACGAGGAGTCAAAGTTGGTTGATGATTGGTTTGGACTAGGTTAAGTCATGGTCAAAGGTAATATGGTTTGTCCATTAGATAGATGAACAAATGGATGTGGCTGAGCTAACCCTAGAAGATGTCATGTCATCTAAGTGCTGCCTACATAGCCCCTGTTTGAAGGGCCTCAGACTAATGTAGTTCAGACTAGGAGTCAAAGTCGGTTTGGACATGGTCAAAGGTAATATGGTTTGTCTATCAGATAGACAAAAAAATAGATGTAGCTGAGCTAACCCCAGATAATGTCATGTCATCTGAGTGTTACCTACATAGCCCCTGTTGGAAGGGCCTCAGACCAATGTAGTTCAAACTAGGAGTCAAAGTTGGTTTGGACATGGTCAAAGGTAATATGGTTTGTCCATCAGATAAATGAACAAATGGATGTGGTTGAGCTAACCCTAGAAGATGCCATGTCATCTGAGTACTGCCTACATAGCCCCTGTTGAAAGGGCCTCAGACCAATGTAGTTTAGACTAGGAGTCAAAGTTGGTTTGGACATGGTCAAAGGTAATATGGTTTGTCCATCAGATAGATGAACAAATAGATGTGGCTGAGCTAACCCCAAAAGATGTCATGTCATCTAAGTGCTGCCTACAAGCCCTTATTGGAAGGGCCTCAAACCAATGTAGTTCAGACTGGTTGATAGGTTGGTTTGGTCAGGTTATAAATGATGAGGGTAATATGGTTTGTCCATCAAGTAGATGAACAAACAGATGTGGCCAAGCTAACCCCAGAAGGCGTCATGTCATTTGAGTGCTGCCTACATAGCCCTTGTTGGAAGGGCCTCAGACCAATGTAGTTCAGGCTAAGAGGCAAAATGGTTGATGATTGGTTTGGACTAGATTAAGTCATGGTCAAAGGTAATATGGTTTTTCCATCAAGTAGATGAACAAATGGATGTGGCTGAGCTAACCCTAGAAGACGTCATGTTGACTGAGTGTTGCCTACAAAGCCCCTATTTAAAGGGCCTCAGACCAATGTAGTTCAGGCTAAGAGGCAAAATATTTGATGATTGGTTTGGTCATGATAATGGTTTAGCATTTCCCATATGTCTGATGGTATATGCTTGAAATGATGAGGGTAAGATGATGTTACAGCCTCTTCCATATTGTGTGATGGTGTATTCTATAACATTGGTTGTGGTTTTTCATCCCTAGCAATTTTCCATATTGGGTGATGGATGTATGCTAAAAATGAAATGAGTCTATTTATGCTTCAGCAAGTAATGGTTTATGCTTGACATAAATTGTATGGTCGATAGTTTCCATGTGTATTGGTTTCCATAGAAACTAGTGTGAATAGGTTATGAGAACATTTTGTGGTCTGAAAAAGGTTTGGTTGGTTGGCAAATGATTTGGTTGAATGTGACCAAAGTGTGGGAAGTGAAAGGCATTGTGCCCTTTCATTGACAAGGACCATAATGATAGCATAGGTAGGGGTTTTTTAGAAACTAAAGCCCTATTCATGCATTACGTCGTTGACCATTGGTTGTGTTAGAGAAGTAATCGAATCACTTTGACATTAAAATGAGCTTGAAATCCCTTGAGTAGGTGATGTGATATGTTAGGATGGGGTAACCCTTTTTAGTAGGGATAACTTTGCCCCTTTTTATAGGAGACCCTGAGACGACTACAAGCCAAGTCCATGACCTTTTTTTTTTGGTAGACTGATCAATACGGGAAGTCTACGTAGGGATGTCATTTTGTTTGTGGTCATTTGTGAAGCTGATCGATGCGGGAAGCTTCTAAGAGAGTGCTATTTGTAGCAAGATTTTAGGGATAGCCATCCTTCGAGGGAGTGGTCTATATTTTTGCTTTATATATATTTTGAGGGATTTGAATAGCTATCCTTCGAGGGAGTAGTCTATTAGCTACAACAATGATGATACAACTGTCCTTTGAGGGAGCAGTCTGCCTTTAGAGTTTATGGCCTTTTGATATTTTGACATCCAAATTTATTTTTGATAGAATTGTGAGTTGTGGACAAGACTATAGAAGTTTAAGGGCTCCCTTTTATTAAGACAAAGCATTCATACTTTATAAAAGGGTTACATAGTGTTTGCTTTAGGGAAACAGGGTTGAAAGGAATGGGGATGAAGATGACATGAGATTTCTCAAGGGACGAGCTCAAGTTAAATGTGAAGTGAAAGAGGACTCGACTAACAGTAGAACAGTCATAGATGCAAGGTATTAAGGGGCTTAGGTTCTGGTTGGCTTTCAAGAGAAGACAGATGATAATTCCCTGACCCATACTTGTGCGTTATGATATAAGGTCTGAGCCAATTAGGAGCAAACTTGCCTCGTTTTCTTCTTTCCATATTGGTCACGTGTTAAAGATGATTAAGAAGTCGGTTGATGTTTGGTCGATGTTTAGTTGGTTGATGTTTGGTTGAGGTTTGGTTGGTTGATGTTTGGTTGAGGTCATGATAGTTAGGATAGAGTCAAATTCCCCCAGTTGCTTTGGTGATAGGGATAATGTCTGACAGACTTAGTTTGAGAGGGCAAGATCCTGATCTTCCATGTTGGAGGTTGGAATCTCAGAATGACTGAAAGTGATGGAGGCAATGGTAGGTAATGATGTGACCAAAGCAGCCAGTGGTTGGGGGTCTTCGGGTTGGACCTTCACTGCCTGTAAGGCTTTGATCAAAGTTAGACAATGCTGTAGAGAGTTTTGTATGAGGTCATACAAAGATGTCTTCACAGAGGTTTGGCGACGTTGTTTCACCATGGTGTCATTAATTGGGTTTGAATAAGTTGGTTGAGATGTGCCCAAAATTGAAATCTTGGGTCTTGATGGTTGAGGAGACTTGACAAATGGATATGTTTGAGGGAGAGAAACCTTCTCTTTCCCTTTATCTTGCATGATTTGTGACCTATTGGCCACATTGATGGTGTTGATTTTGAACAAAGGGGTTGAAGGTAATCGAGGGACCACAGTTTGATGATGGCCTCTTGATTTAGGTGAAGATGTTTGAGAGGTATGGGATGATGTCGATGGCTTGGTTAAAGGGTGGTCAAGAGGATCCTTAGTGTGAAGGGTGTCCCTTTTGAAGTGTTGATGAATGACAGCCTTAAGAGTGCAACAATGCTCAGTGTCATGTCCAGGTGTGCGATGATATTGGCAAATTTTAGTGCCATCGAACCAAGATGGCCTTGATTGGGGAGTTGATGAGTGTGATGGTGAAGAGGTTTGGGAAACATGAGACAGTGTTAGAGATTTGTTGACAGTATCCTCAACAAGAGGGGTGTTTTTCTCCATGAATTGGCGGATGGCAATCTTAAGGGCACAACAATTTTTAGTGTCATGCCCAGGTGTGTGATGATATTGAAAAATTTATTTGTCATCAAACCAAGATGGTTTTGGTCTGAGAGGTTGAAACTGGTTTGATAGGTGGAAGAGTGATGTTAGAAGTTTGCAAAAGTCGACGTGACAGCAAGGTGTAAGAACCTGCTAATGGGTCTGCACGTTGTGTTGCATTAAAAGTTGACAACTTCTGTTTAGACATTGTCGAGGGAGTGTTTTGTACCATCCTTTTATTTGGTGGTGTGGCCAGATGCGTAGATGACACTTTCGTAGTAGGGGGCATTGGATGTTTTGAAGGAGGTATGTTTTTGTTAGGTGTTGGTAGTAATGGAGGTGATTTGTTTTTATTGGGTAAAGGGAGTAATGGAGGCAATTTGTTGATAGGTGTTGGAGTAGGAAGCACTCCTTTTAAGGTGGATGGATGAGGGCCCAAAATGGAGGGCAATAATGATGGTGAGAAAAAAGTTTGTTAATGTGGTTTAGTAGCCTTCTTTAGTTTAGTGCGAGGACCACTATTGTGAGGGGCGAGGTTCAAATCAACCTTCATCGGATCTTCTTCGACCGAAGTAGGTGAGGTAGTGAGTTCCTCTCTCGGTGGAGAAGGGATTGGAGAGTTTGGCTCTTTAAGAGGGCAGAGCATAGGGATGGTGATGGCTTTGGCATGTGGTCAAGGTGAGGGGAAAGTATGATCCCCCATTGATGATAGGAAGGATGAGGGCGAGGCTACCAGCGCTGGTATGGTCAAGGTGTCCTCCAATATAAGAGAGGTTGATGGAGAACTAACAGGAGAAGACGGTTCATCCACTTGTGGAATATGAATGGGAGAAGAAGATTCTTCCACCTGTGAAGGACCAATAAGTTGACTAACTTCTTCAGATTGTGAGAGAGGTTGGCTACGCATAAGAGGCAAGACTATGTTGACTGTGCGTATATTATGCTCTTGGGAGTCATCGGTCATGGTTTGCACATTGTTTTGGCTAGGGGATGGTTAGGAAAAGGTTGTTTAAAGATGTCTATGTTTTGATTGGGTGGCACATTCGGGTTATCCAAAACAAGATCACCTTTGTCTATCATGTCTTGGACAATGTTTTTGAAGGTTTTGTAGTTGTCTGCATCATGGCCTTTGACACGATGATAATGACAAAAGTCATTTTCCCTATACCATGTAGGGATGGCTTTTGGGGGGTCAAATTATGGGGGTGGTCAAATTTGGGGGAGATTGAGAACTCCCTGTTTGACAAGTTTATCCAAAACAGAAGCGTATGATTCTCCTATAGGAGTATACTGATGCTGTATATACCGTTGTTGGAATTGTTTGGTGATGCTTTGAGATGTGGAAGGTTTGGATGGGTTGCTTGTTGTCGAAGATGATGGTCTAACGACTATAGCATTTGATGATGCCTTAGATTTAGAATTAGAAGAAGGTTTAGAGGAAGGGTCATTTGACTTGGTGTTGGGGTTTTTACTCCACAATTTGACTTTGTTTTCCTCGATGACAAGTAGTTCAAGCTTCCTAGCCATCGTGAAAGCTTCGTCAAAAGTGCAGAATGTTTGGACCCACAAATTAGATGAAATATGTTTGGCACACGCTTGAGAGAAGAGCTCAATGAGCTTGGGTTGAGGTAAAGAAAAGGAGAGTTGGTTGATTAAGCCTCTCTAACGGGCGACAAAATCGGCTATTGATTCATTGTCAAACTGTCTGATAGAGTATAGGTCTGTGATTGAGACCTTTTTGGTGATGTTGATCGAAAAGTGGTCAAGAAATAGTTGAGCTAGCTGGGTGAATGTGAAAAGAGAGTGACTGGTAAGGGAACTATACCAATTGAAGGCGGCACCAAAAAGCAACATGGGGAATGTGCATAGAAATAACACATCATCATGTGCTATGAGATAACAAGCATGTCTGAATGCTCGTAGATGTTGTTGTGGGTCTTCCTTACTCTAGAAGTGAGTAAACTTAGGAAGTTCCCATTGACTAGGATACGGCCAGATTGGGATTGAGGGATGGATGGGTTCATTACAAATTTGGTCATATGAAAGGACATTTCTTGAACCCAAAATTGAGGTCTCAAGATTGGACATTTTGTCCATCAACATTTTGATTAGATCGGTTGACAAATTTGTGGGTGGGGTGCCCCCTAGATTGTAAGGTGCTTGGAAGGTGCTAGGAGGGGCGTATGACATAGTTGGTTGTGCTTGTATGGGCGCAACATATTAATAACTAGTCATTGGGATAGATGTTGAAGCCAAGGGTGGTTGTGTCATGAAGGTAGAAGGCACGACTAGGCTTGATGTAGCCAGAGGTGGTTGGATGGTGGTGATATTAGCCAAAGGATGAGTAGCCACCTTGGTGTTGATGGGGGAAAGAGTAGGTGGGATGGAGACAACTAGGTTTTGGAATGGCGTAGAACTTTGTTGAATAGTTTGCGGTTGATGGGGGGCCAAAGGCCCAATGGAAGTGGGCCTAGAGATAGAAGGAGAAGCCACACTTTGAAGATTAGTCATGGGTGGGTTATTAGTTGGGGTGATGGCCTAGGTGTCTATGGGTTGGACTACAGATGCTGTTGATATGACTACCATCTCAACTAAGGAGGTTGGCATCCCATAAATTGGGTTGCCTAAAGAGTCTCACATTCAAATTCTCATGAGATAATGTTGAAGGGCCTTGACATTGAGGTCAAGGAACCTTTCAAAGTCTTGGTCCCCTTCAGGGACAATAGGGGGCTGAGTCGGGGTTGGTTGGGTAGGAGTTCGTTTGGTCTCTGAATGATACTCCATTAGAGGACTAGTTATGGAAGGCGAAGGCAGAAGTGGTTGTTGCCTTGCATGGTCAACAAAAGTTTTGGTTTGACTACATGTCAAAACCATCCAAGGCAAAAAGGGTCAGGTTCCAGAAACTATGCTTTTTCAGTTTTAGAAAATCAGAATGGGTGTTGGACAGCAAGAAAGTTGGGTTTTAAGCTTGTTGTTTTGAGAAGAAAATTTTTAGACAGTGACCGACGTCGGTGGAGAAACTGATGTCAGTGAAATATGTTGCCAATGTTGGTCAGACAACTGATGTCGATAAAGGTAGTCACCGATGTCGATGCAAAGATCGATGTCGGTTACTGTGTTTTTCTAGAAACTCAGAGATTTTGAGAGTTTTTGGAAGAAAGAAGAAAACATCCTTACTAGCTCAAAAAACTAAATAAAAATAGAAAAGAAGATGAAGACAAACATACCATAAACATTAAATCCTAAGAATAAACTTTTAGAATCATGTTGGCTTATGCCTTAGAGTGTGTTTGGGAAATTGGCTTTTAGAACGGGTCCTAGAAGAGGCAATCTAAGGTTGGTTTTGGGTTAGTTTTGGTGCTCAAGATCTGTGTTAGGTTTCATATGTGGCCTGGTGCTAAAGAGTGAGCTCCCCTCACTTCAAGATCCCAGAGATAAGCTGGGTCACTTAGCCAGTATAAACTTCCCCTAGAGTTTGTACTCTGCCAGAGAACAGAGTGGGCTCTCCCCTTGGTAGTGAAGTCCAAGTAGGATTACCAGGAAGGGTAAGGTATCCGCTAGGTGATGAAATCCTAGTCGGGCCTTGTCTCAGGTATGTTTAGATGTTTAGTTGTGAAAGTGGTCTGGTCATGTAACATAAGTGCACTACGTTTTATTCATAATGCGATTTTAAGTTACTAGATGAGCTAAAATGCATTTAGGTAGGAATGAAATGCAATAAGTTTTTAGCCCAAATTGAAATGTGTGTTCGTATGCAGACAAGTGAGAAAAAGTTAAGAGTATGACTCCACTACTCTAAGATGCAAGAAGGAAAGGTGACAAGAAGAAAAAGAAAGATTCTTTTTAACTTGCTAATGGTGTCTTTTCGGAAGAGATAGAAGAAGAAGGATACAAGGAGAAAAAATTCTCTAATGTACCTATATGAATGTTTGTTTTTAGAGGAAAAGGTATGAACCCAAGAAAGACTTCTAGGGTCCCACCGGGCATGCCAAAATGTTTCTAATTGTTTTCGCTTTTCTACATTCAAAAGATGAAAGAAATTAAGATAAAATGGTCAGAGGTTTGTACATACCCGGATGAAGTTTGCGCACCGTTATCTAGATGACTGAAGAAGCTCCTCTTTGGCTGTGGAAGATGACACTTGTAGAAGAAAGAGACTTAAACAAAGAGATTGTTAGATAGATAGATGGTGGACTACCAAGTGAAAGATCGGTCCCAGAAGTGCAAAGACTTCCTTATGGGATGACAGTCCACTAGTTGATAAAAATAATGTCGGATAAAGAGAAATAATGAAAGACTTAAAGAAATAGAAATAGATAATGCATACCTGATTCCTTGCAATCTGTCTTCCACAGTCACCAATGCTGGTTAGTCTGCGATCATCGATTGATAAATGTGCCGATGCTAGTTAGTCTGCCATTGTCAGTTGGTAAATGTGCTGACGTCGATTATGCCACTGACGTCAGTAGGGGCAGTGGACTTTTGGACAAGTTTCAGGTTGAGTATGTGGTCGATAGAATGGTCTGAGAGGTAAAAGGGTCTGTGCAGGGTTGCAGGGAGACTGATAAGGTCCACAGAGGGTCAGAGGGAGAGGATAGGTTGTCAAAAAGGAGTAAGAGTATGAAGAAGGCTTCTCAGCCTTTCTAGGAAGAAGTCAGGTCAGGTCTGGTTGATAGCTGAGTCTGGTTGATAATACTTAGAAGTAATGAAAAGAAGCTAATTGCTTATACATTCTAAATTACTGAAATAATAAAAAGGGCAGAAGAATATTTACCTCCTGCTTGGTGCAGAGCTAGAGGTGTTTTAGACGCTTGTCCCTGTAGTGTCTGTAGCCAGAAGAGCGTTGGTTGAAGTCTGATGATTGATTTTAGAGAGTTCCTGTTGATGTCCAGGTCTGAGAGCCGAGAGAGGAAGAGAGGTCAAATTCTGGATCTATGATTTTAGCATCCCAGGGGGAAGAGAATTTGCCTTCGGGTTGCTTTTAAGCAACCGACGTCGGCGATTCTGCCGGCGTCGGCCGACTGGTAACCGACGTCGGTAGCTAGATGATGGGAAAAAGGCTAAAATTAGCCTTTTGCCTGTTCCTTCGTTTACCGAGGTTAATTGTTGTTGGAAAATGGTTGAAAGTGGGTTTAATAGGCGTGAGAGGTTAGTGGGAGGGTTGAAATAAGTCATAAATTGGTCATAGGGTGATGGGAGGCATCCAAGGGGAGGAATCCAAGGGTGAGGTGAGGTGTCATGGGTGATGTGTCAAGGGTGGTGCTATTAATTCAAAATAAATAATTATTTTAAATTAATAAGTGTGTGGGTTAGGAATGTTTAGGAGGTGGACCAAAGGGGATCAAGGGGGAGGATGACCAAGGAATAGACACGATTTTGGTGTCTACAGGGAAATGAGGTTATTATAAGGTTTAATGTACATATTCTTTCTTACCTTTTGAACAACCAATTATTTAGGAAATGCTAGAAAATGAATTTTTAGAATTCAAGAGTTTGATCTTAAATTCAAAACATATAAAACCATAAAACAAAATGATTTAGCAAAACATTTAGTTAAAAAATGCTTTTTATATTATAAATGTTTTTGTATTATCTATTAATGATTCAATAAATGTGAAACTTCATTTTTAGTCCATGAAATTTGTTGATTTTTCTAAATTTTTTAAATTTAGACATGAAATGAATGATTGGGATTGTTTGTTGGCTCAGGATGATTGATATCACAACTTAGTTTATTACTTTCAAAATTAAGATTGTCTTAATAATTTAGATAAGAGACAAAGATGATTTTTGAAGTTCCAAGCTTTGAAATTATGTTTATTGAATTTTTTTTATTTTATAGGAATAAATAAGTTTTTTTATTAAGATGATTAACTCATGTTCAAACTCAAAAAATTCTCAGAGGATGTCATGAAAGAATTTGTGGTTGTTAATATGTGACAAAAATCACTTCTTATAAAATTATGCACATGTTATGATTCACCTACATTATTTCAAGATGCTTATAAGTTGATTCATGCATGTATGACTTGTCAATTATTTATTGGTAGAGATAGATTACTAGCTATGCCTTTAAATACTATAATTCCTGAGAAGACATTTACCAAATAGGTAATTAAATTTATTTATAATATACATCCACCTTCTTCTCTTGGTCATCAATATAGTCTAATCATTACATATTATTTTATGAAGTGGCCAAGGCTAAATAAATTAAAAGTTATGTTATAGCTGAAGTAATTTCATTCTTTGAAATTAGATTTTCTCTAGATTTGATGTTCCATATAAAATTATTCTAGATAACAGTCTTAAATTTATTTCAAATAAATATTTACAATTTTTAAGATGTTACATTATTTAAAGTAATTATTCAAATTATTATCCCCAAGAAAATGGGTAACTTGAATTTACAAATAAAAATTTGATTTATATTATGCAAAAATCAGTTTGTGAGAATAAAATGAATATGCATCTTAAGATATTTGAAATATTATAGGATGATCATACTATTATTAAAACAACTACTGGTTAACCTAAATTTATGTTAGCTTATAAATTTGAAGCTATATTATCTATTCAACTTCAAATTTCTTTTGCTTGTACTACATTACAATATGTATCATGTGATACTAATTCGATTGAGTAAAGAATTAGTGATTTGATATAATTATATGAAACTAAAGCTACTACTTTGTATAAATTAGAAAAGGCTAAAGAAAAATTAAATAAGTTCTTTGATAAAAAGGTTTATGGTAAAATTTTTAAAGTTGGTGATCTTGTTAGTTATTGGGATAAAACACATGAGGACCTAGGTAAGCATGATAGTTTTGATTAGCTTTGGCTTGGTTATTATATAATTTTTATTATTTTTAGGAAGAATTTCTTTCATTTAAAAGATCTTGATAGAAATTGGCTACACTATTCGGTAATGGACATCATTTGAAATTATTTCATTATTAGCTTCTTTTCATTTTCTTTCTTATTTTTCTTTTTATTTGTTTTATTTTCATTTTTGTTGTTTTATTTTGAGTTGTTTATTTATTTTTTGTAATTTTTTTGGTTAAATCAACATTGGTTACATTCGTTGAAGCATTCATTATTATGAGGGAAGAGTACAACAGAAGCTGTCATATCACTATAAGGTTTTCAATTATGCTAAGATATTTTACATGATAAATTTTAATTTTTTTTATAAATAAACATGAGTTAAGTTTTAAATGTATTGAAAGCATTACTAATTTTCAAAATTTGTACTTGAGGGTATTGTATTATATTTTTTATTCAACCCAAATTTTATCATCTAATTATCCCATTTTCTATGTCAAGTTATATGAATAGTTCATCGATTAATAATTTTATAATTATTAAAATGGTGCACACATAACTAATTGAGAAATTATTTAAAGATGGATTGCACTCTTAAGTGATTTATATTTCAATAGATAATTTATTATTGCTATCCAATTTCCTTGTTGAAATTGGCTAGCAAAATTATTAGTGTTATGTCTATTTTTGGCACCCTCCTTTTTTTCCCCTAAAATTAGATTATATTTAGACATTCTACCATGCTAATTACATAGAATCATAAAATTTAAAACTAATTGAGGGTCTAAGTAATTTGATTTCATTTGAAATATGCTTTCTTGTGTTGAATAATCATTAATGGCTGCTACATTTTATGAATTTTTATTTTACATTAATAAGTGGTTTCAAAACATAAGAAGTGATTAATGAAAATTTATTTTAATATTTATTTGACTATATTTAATTTCATGATGGATTCAGTCAATTTGAATAAATAAAAATATTTTTATTGACAAAGTTGTGTAGTTTAAAATATAGGGGTCATTGCATTCGTTGACTGGTTTGTAATATATAGTTTGAATTGGGTTACATAGTTATTTCTAAGGTTTATATGTTTGTTTTTACATTAAGATAAAAATCATAAACCTAAGGTTTTTGGTATAGATATTAATGATATTTTAAACAATTCATTTCGTACATTCTTGTTCTAAACCTATGTTTCAAACCTATTGCTCGATCTAGGTTTCAATATGTTGAAAAGCTTAAAGGGGACTTTAACCATGGCCTCTAAAATAGTTTAAATTTGACAAGGTATAAATTTGGGACATTGGTGGTGGTTTATATTGAACCTTGGTTTAAGAGAAGTTGATACCAACTCAACTTTGGTTTAGTAGTGGTGCCACCATGAAAGTTTTGAGTGCTATGAAATTAATGTTCATTTGTGTAGATTTATTTTGGGAAAATTTATTTGGGATTCGTTTAAGGCTTATATATTATAGTGTAGTAAATGTTAAGGTATAACATTGGATTTTGGTCACTGGCAGGATATTTTAAAGGAAATTTAATGACTATTATGTTTATTAATTATTTGTTTAGTTTGGTGAAATCACTATCTAATTTGGTGGTAGAATAGAAAAAAAATATTGAACACATATATAAGAATTGTTAATGTGAGCTTTTAGGAAAAACAAAAGGGTAATTATTTTGTATTTTTTTGGTCATTTAACAATATTTTTATATGGAATCAAATTTTTATTGATGGAAGGAAATAAATGTATTGAGCTCGAAAAGAGCTTTGTGAAGTTGGTTTTGTTTGTAGTAGTGAGGTATGTCAAAATTATTTGATTGTTGTTTTTGACAAAATATTCAATTTACTAGTTCATTTAGATGATGGTAAAATGTCATTTTATTTCTCAATATTTTATATTTATCGAAATAAAATATGAAACTATGATAAAATGGATTTTTGTTACATAAAATGTTTTGATTTCAAGTTTCCATAAGCTTCATATTAATTGATTTTGTAATCTGGTTATTGCTAGATGAAGACTTTAGAAAATATAATGCATGTAGAGAATGGATACAATTATGAAATGGTTTAAAATAAAATTTGAAGGTTATTAATAATCCATATTTGTGTATTCATAAAGTTCAAAATCATTTGTGTTATTTTCTAAGTGTTTGGAAGTTTGCATGTAAATGTTGTATGCATGTAAATGTTTCTTTTCTTCTGCTTACTCAAGGGTGAATTCTACTTGCTCAAAGATGAATGATTAAAACATATATTCAAGGAACTACCATAAATCTTAGATATTTAAATGATATAATTATAATATCTACAACTGATTTGATTTTTAGGTTTGAACATAAATTTTAAGGTCAATAATATATTTTTCATGATTTTGTTCAGAATGCGCATTTTATTTGAAAGTCATTATGGGTTGTTGTGATACATTGATTGGAGAAAGTAGAGCATGTATAATGGTTTTGAAGTTTTGAATTCATTTTTTCATATTTATATTTTCAATGGTTGTTCAAGGATAGTTTGCCATAAATTTTCATAGTCAAATATCTTGGTTGGCTCAGTAGCATTTGCATGTATTATTTATATAAAGGCTAATTCAAGTTGTTTCAGTCGCATGAAGTCATTTTATCATGGTTAGTGCAAGATGATGTTATAAGGTAGATGCAAATTGTGAAAAATTATTGAAAAGCTGGCATTTTTACTAAAATTTATTCCTCTTTGCATTCTAGTACTTATGAAAATTGTTCTATGTCAACTATAGAATTCATTTTAGGATATGTTAACATTTTTTTTAAGATTGTTTGTCTTAAAATTGAAATGTTTCATATTAGAGTATAATGAAATTTATAGTATAATGGTTTGAAATTTTATGTTGAATATTGAATTTGTTTGCTCTAAGCAGTTTTGATGATTTTCAAACACATATAATATGTGTATTTCATCATTGTTATATAAATTTGTTAAGCAAAGACATTTTTATAAAGAATGGTTTTAGATATTTTGGTTTCTCCTTTGATACAAATTTGAAATTACAATGACTATTTAATTTCAATAGTGATTATGAACATTGTTGAATAAACATGGAAGTTATAAGGTTACAGTTAGTTTTATGTTTTGTATTTTTGAAACAATAGATTATTATTTAATATTAAATATATGTAATTAATCAAGGATTAAATGGATTTGAATTCATATATTTAATCAATTTATTTCATAAATATTAATGATTATAAGTTGTTGATAGTAGTATTTTGATGTAAAAAAGTTGATTCAAAAACATTTTTAGTCAATATTTTCCAAAATCATTTTAGAAAATAGAGTTTATCATTTATACTTTCAAATATTTCAGCAAAAGGAAAATATCAAGTTCTATTGATTTACTCAAATTGATTTCAAAAAAGTTATGGACTGATGACTAAAATAGAAATAGGTTTTCTAAACATGGTTATGTTATTTTAGTTTTATTTCATCATTAAGAATGACTGGTTGAACTCTTCCAGATTTACATCATTCAGATAGGAATAATTGAAGACATAATCATGATCAATAGCAAGAAGATACTCTTCATAGAGACATGTTCAAAGGGGTCAGTATTTTTGAGGTCATAAGGGTACTAGAAGTTTTATTAGACCTTTTAACCATGGTACCTACATGTTCATTTATGTTAAGGTTGATAACCCTAATTTTTATAATGTGTTAAATTATTCACCATCTAATCATGTTTATTTCTATGAAAATATAGGTTTGAGAGATTGTTGTTGGAGAGATCATCCTCATGGATGAGGTACTCCAGTTGTATCTTCTCAGCATATCCATACTTTAGTACACTCTGAGCCTCATAATTATCCTGAATATATAACACACATTCTTGAAAATGAAGTCTATTGAATAACAAAGTCCATTCATGTGAAACACTAAATAGACATATAGATTGTTCCAAATTGAGTCTTGACAGGTTTCCACCTTTTTCACATGAACAAGATAGGCCTGCTTCTTCCAGTGGTTAAAATCATGTAATTAGTACTTCAAATTCACCTTTGATTACAAGGATAATTAAGAAGATAAATCTGGAAATAGATGATGAGGGATGTTAGTTAAGTACTAAGTTGGTTAAATTTCGTGTTACTATGATGAAATACATCTAGTTTGTGATAGATAATGGCCACCCCTTGATTGAAGTACTTTCATATACTAATGATGAGTGGATTGTTGCTTAATTTTTTTCTTATATTTGAAGATTGATACATTAATTTGTTGTTGGTGATACTTGATATTTTGAGTATGTGAATACTTTACATTTTAGATTTTGTGGATGCATGAGATCAAGTTAACACTTTATGTATCATATTTTATTTTGATTATACATTTTACTACATTATATGCTTAAATACATATTTAATTAATGTTTATGGTATATAATTTTATTTAAATTTTTATATTTATTATGTGTTTGGAATATTTAAATGTTTATTCTTAATAATTGTAATAACTAAAAGGCCCCCACCTGTTTAGAGTTGTATTTGGTTTATTATTATTTAATTTTGATTTTTAGACTTTATTAAAATCTTGAACTTGAAGTTACTTTATAAAATTTACTAATTGGCTTTTTTAAAGTCAATTAATGTTAACAAATAACTAATTAAAATTTGTTATAACTTATTTTCTTAACCACATCTTTAGGAGATTGTTTAAATGGAGCTCAAAGTTACATCACAAAAGGGAGAAACATTACATAGTTATTATGAAAACTCTAAGCTACTTTAAATTTATTCATCGTTCTCTTTTTTGTGCAACATCTATAAGATAATACAACTTTTGTAGACAGACCAATAATACATCTTCTGACAGTTAAGTAATACACTTAATTAGCACAAGTATATCAAGGTTTTTTGTTTAATTTATAAATTGATTATCTAAAATCTATTAAGTATAATATCTTATATTGATAATATATATAAAACTAAAAGTAATTAACTTGAATAATAATGATTACATCACCATGTGTGACACTTTATTGATATTTTTGAATTGTAACAATTGTCATTTCAAATATATTTTTTACTAAATTTGGTTTCTTAATAAAATTTTATTTTATTTTTTTACTAAGATGATTCTTTTATAAGACTCATAATCTAATTTTATTTTTTTATTAGACTTTATTTAGATTAGTTTTTCTTTTCTTTTAATTTATGTTCAGATTTCTTGTTTCATATTGATATTTCTTTAGATTTAATTGGTTTTTATTGATTTAGATTTGAGTTTCATCTTATTTAAAGTTTTAGACTCTTGTTAGTTTAATTTAACTTAATTTAATATTAGATTTACATTTCATTTCAGCAAATTTTTCTTTAGTTTATTTTTGATTATGTCTTTAGGTTTAAATATTATTCATTTATTTTTTTCATGTCTATTAATTTAGATTATTTATTTAGTCATTTCTTATTATATTATATGTTTTGATTTAATTATATGTTTGATTTATTGATATTTTTACATGTGTGTTTGGTTTAACCTTTTATATATTGTAAGTTTTTTGATTAGTCTTCTACTTTAAACTTATATTTTATTCTTAAATTAAAATAAATTAAAATACTTTATATTGTTTGTTTCTTATTTGGAGGTTATTTATTTATAGTTAGTTTATATTTTATAATATTTTATATCTTATTTAGATAGATTGTTATTTAATTAATAATGTTAATCTTTAATTTTTGTTTCATTGTTTAGTTTACATTTTCATTTATTTTATTTATCTTTTGGTTCATTTTGTTTCTTTTATTTGTACATATTTTGAGCTTAATGGGGATATCAAGAGATCATTGATAAAATGACAAAATATAAATATGAAAAATCAAAGATCTTTCCTTCAAGAGGATATCTCTTTCATAAATTTTTTATGTTAGATAGGTTAGATTATATAATCATATATTTATTCCTTTCATTGGATTTCAGTGATATTTGATTTCAAAATTATAGTTGAGTATTATTAATTATTTAACTTATGTATTATTTCCCAGAATTATTAGAAAACTCTTTGCACATCTATAATATCATGTGTGACCTATTACATCCATACTATTAAACTGGTACAATTCCATATTAACCTTCATGATACATGAAAGGGTTAATTAATTGGCATGATAATTTTGATTGTCAAAAGGTTTTGCACTTAGATGTTCTAATTTATGAAATATCTTTTCATGGTATTCATTATTTTTTATAATAAATTTGAGAGAAACATGTAAGAAAGGTATCTTAAGTTCCATCGATAATAGTGCTTCTATAACATAAACCAAAGAATAAGATGTAGCCTTGGTGGGTGTCTGAAAACTAGTACATTATGACCATAAATCATATATCATCTTTTGGTTCCAATATATGTTGTATCATTCAACCATTTTGCCAAGTATTTTGACAATGGTTTTATTTGTTTCTTTTATTTGTCTATTACCTTATGGATAGTAAGGTGTAGAGAAGGTATGTTTGATTTTATACTTACTCTAAAAGTGATTTATCATCTTATTTTTAAATGATGATCCATTATACATAATAATAACTGAAGGTATGTTGAAACATAAGATAATATTGGTCATCAAAATCCTACATGTGTTATCCTTCATAGTAAAATCAAGTGCAATTACCTCTACCCATTTGGTAAAATATTATGTAATTGTAATTGTGTATTTTTGTCCACCGATAGACACAATATTTATCTTTCTAATCAAATCAAATCCCTATAAGGAGAATAACCATGGTGATACAATCGGCTATAACTCATGAGATGGTGCATGGTTCAAATTTATATATTTATGGCATTAAAAGATAATTTTATACATTCAATACATTATTATTCCATGGCAGGCTAATAATAAATTTATTGTAACAATTTTTGGGACATGGCCTTGCCACTAAAATGTCTACCACACTAACTATCATGCATTTATAATAGGGTGGCGTGTTCCTCATCTATGTTTAAGCATCGAAGTAGTTATCATCAAAACCTCATTTGTAAAAATTATCTAATGATAAAATGATGAAGTTCTTCTAATTGTAATTTGAATTTACCATTATGTATAAAATGGTTTGGTATGTAGTCTCAATATAGTAAATTATAAATATCATTGCACTATTTTATATTTGTAGAATTGTGAGTAATAGTTCTAAGAATGGCTAGTGCATCCATTCTATCAAAAGAAATTGAAGGATCACGTAATTAGTATATGGTAAAGTTTATATGGTCATCACTAATATCAAAAGGCATTAATGATGTTTTACTAGCCATTGTACCTACATGGCAGTTACCTTTATGTGGAATACTATCAATGGAAAATGTATCAAATGTTCCCTTTAATTTATCCACCATTTATTTATATGGTTGTAAGTTTTCTTCTTTGGTTTTTTAATGATTGGTATCTTGATTAACAAGCAACCGAGAGTCATCAAAAACTTTAATGTCCTTTTTATGAAGTTTTTATGTTATTACTAAACTAATGATCAAGGCTTCATATTTTATGACATTATTTATTCAAGAAAAGAATAACTTGTAAGAGAATGGCATGTACACAATCTTGAGGGTGAAAAATATAATACCTTCACCTGATCCTATTCTATATTTAGATCTATCAAAAAACATTGTCCATGGATTTTAAGATATATTATATGCCTAAAATTCATCATGAAAAAAATTGGTAATTAGAAAGGGATTAGATAATGGAGTTTTAACTAATTGATGAGCTAAAACTTGTCTTTTTATTAATTTTTGGGATACAAACTTGAGATAAAACTTTGTAAATTGCATCACCCATTTAGAAATACAAACAATGGGGTGTGTTTTATTTATAAGTAACTTTAATGGTCTTATTTAATTATGACATGGATCTCATTGTTGAGAACATAATACCATAGTTTTTATGTAAAAGAAACCAAATCCAAACATAATTTTTCCATTGTTATATATTTGCATTCATAATCTATAAATTGGAAACTAATATAATAGATCGTTTATTCTTTGTGATCATCATGATATTATGTTAATAGGGATCCAAGGGTCTCATGAGTGGATGAGATTAGATAAGTAATGGTTTATCCAGAATAGGATGCATGAACACTGGAGGATTTCCTAAATACTATTTTATTTTATAAAAAAAAATTAAAATATGTCATCCCATATAATAGTTGTAAACATCATAACTATTTTAATTTATTTGGTGGAAGTGTCTTACAAATAGTTATTACCTTTTATAGATCAACCTCGATGCCTCATTATGAAATAATGTACTCAAAAATCTTTTTGAAAGACAATCTAAAAACACATTTTTGGGATTTGACCATACATTAAAATTTTGTAAGCATTCAATTTTTTTTTGTAAATCAACAACATGGTCTTGATGACATTTAGATTTTATGAGTAAATCATCAACGTAATATTCAATAGTTTTATGAAAAAGATCATGAAATATATCAATCATGGGCCTTTGATAGACTGATCCTAAATTTTTGAGTCTAAAAGGAATGAGCATATAATAAAATGTGCTCCATGGACTAGTAAATGTTGTCTTTTCATGATCGATTAGCTTAATTTTGATCTAGTTATATATGGTAAAAAATTTCATAACTAAAAATGTCTCATAACAGCTATATAATCAACAATCATGTAGATGTTAGGTAATGAAAAACCATATTTGGGACAAATATTTTTAAATCATGATAATCAATACAACATCAAATGTTTCCATTAGGCTTAGTAATAGGTATAATGTTAGATACCTAATGTGAATGTACAACAGATTTTATAAATCCTACATCTAAGAGATTTGAGTCTCATGTTTTACTAACAATGCCACTTTAGGATATATTTTATGAATCTTTTGTTTAATAAGTTTGCATTTGCATACAATAATATATTGTGGATTACCACAATGGATCAGTTCCAAGCATATTTGAGTAAGCCCAAGTGAATAGTTTCTAGTAATAATGTAATACTTGATTATAGGCTTTGGATTTATCATCTTACATCACTATATTAAGTAATATAGGTAAAACATATTTATTTGTGTCATAATTATATTTCATTATTTCTTCATTAAAAAAAGTGGACTATTTGATGATAAATGGCATGGTTGGAATAACATTGTGTGTTTTATGTTGTAAATTAGTATCATCAATATCTCCCAAGTAAGCATGAGTAGAAGTGTCATGAGGAAACCTATTATTATGATATAATTAAGGGATATCCTCATGTGCCCCCAAGTACTCAAGCAAAGAATAATCATTTGAGAATTTATCTAATGTTAAAATGTGTAGAATATCACTCTCATCAATCATATGAGATTAGAATAATTTTAGACCCACTATAGAGGTATGTATATAATATAATTTGCCCTTTTGTAAATAAGGCTCATTATGAATATATGTTTTATTACTTATGAATTATCCTAAGAATCCCAATCCATACCGATTTGTGTTATTTGTAGGAGAGATAGATTGATTTATACCTTATTCATGTTTTACCAACCTTTTCCTTTATATCCATATCTAATAAAATATCGAGAACCAAAATCAGAATTATAAGATTACAGTGTAAGACTATCTATTTTTTAGACCATTACACAATGTGTTTAGGGGATAGTATCAATTGGACATGTGTAAATAAATCCATAATAGATAAATTTTAAACATACATTCAAAGTATAGGGAACTACATATATATCATGTATCCAAGACCATCCCAAAAGTATGCTATAATTTAAATCATTTTGCATAGCTTAGCAAAGATTAGGTAATGTACGAGGTCCTATGGTGATATTTAAGGATATTTTTCTTAATAAAAATAAAAAAATGTTATCAAATATATTGGGTCTTATTCTTAGTTTTACTTAACTAAATACTAGTTGCATGCCTAAAGGAAAGAATGAAGATAATGAGCTAGCACATCATCATATCACATGATTAGTGACCTCAAGTTCTCACCTGACACACACAATGAATATTGGTTCCCATTGATTCTATCGTGTAATGGTGGATAACCTTAACTCTATCCACACTTAGGCACTTGGGTTATTTACATTTAGTTCTCATTACTACAAACATCATATTATGATTACCTATGTTATTCATTCAATACATTCCATGTAATTCTAATTAACACCATATTAACATATTGACACATATTTTATAATTTGTAAATAAAAATAGTGATTTCATTTGAAAATTACAGTCACTCATACCCCATAGCTTACTAGTGAACAATAGAAGATTACAAACATCATTTAACAACATTTTCTCTCTAGTATTCTCTCTCTCTCTCTCTCTCTCTCTCTCTATATATATATATATATATTCATTTTTTTCTAAACAAAATTAAGGGGTATCTATACATGACCCAAATCCTCTCCTTAAGTTACATCATTAATACAATAATGATGACTAACTAATGACTCATTTAGAATAAGAAGTCCTAGCAAGCCATTAAAAATATGATTATTTTGAATTAGGATTAACAACCCATATATATTATCTACATGTTATATATTAATTCTTTTGCTTTTATTCTCTCGTGAACCAATTCCAAATTCATGCTTGATTAGTCTCTGATGCCTTTGTGATCTCCTTCATAATCCTCTTCACTTCTTGCAACCTTGTAAAAGCCTTGAGCTTTTGTCTAAGTCCTGTGTCTTTTACTTCTTATTTTCTATATCCTTATTATTATATAGTGTATCCTATTTCCACATTACAAAGTATTTAAACTATTATACATTAAAATTTACTATACACTCTTATTGTATATCTATACTTGTATAAATGTGGTGTCACCACCCATGATTAATGGGGAACCGTTATGGGTGAATAGACCAATGTTTTGGTACCCATTATTTTGTAAAAGCACTATGTTGGTTACCTATTGATGTAATCAGATATATATTGAGATAAAATAAGTAATACATTAGAAGAACTGAGTTTGAGAAGGTAAATAGAGTGTGTGAATTCAAGTGTAAATTCAGGAGAGTTTGTTGAGTGCAACTCCAAACAATATTTGTGTATTTTAATTATGAGAAGATTGATCTTAGAGTGGATTGTACTCTTGTTGTAATCTAATAAAATTTTAGCATGTGTTTCTTGGTGGGTGTATCCCACATTGTGTGAACCATGTTAAATCTTGTTTTCTTATTGTGTATTTTAATTTTTGTTCTTTTTGTATCTTTATTCATAACTCTCATTATTATGATTCTATGAAATTGCTCATCATTAATTTCTAATTTATTCCTAACACTTATGTCATGTAACTCACTCTTCTATGCCAAGGTCCTCCATGCCTTTCTCTTTCACACCTTCCTTTTCCATTCTAATGTCATCTACAATGTTTTTGTACCCTTGCTCTTCTGTGCTATGGATCCAATACCCTTAGAATATATAAATACAAAATTTGGGTTCCAACATCACCCATACTAAACTGCTATTTTATCCTAGAATACATTTAAGATTCTTTAGATATCAAAAAATGAGGTCCCATTTATTGTACTTGGTGTTTGATCTCCTTCCATTAGTTGAGTGTAGTCTGAAGTTTGGACATATGTACTTCCACCTTGACACATAATCACTTAATTCATAGGGATATTCTAGGAACTCATCTTATTGAGTCATTAAAATTTAAATCTTATAATTTTCAACCTTGTGTGCATCCTCTAGTGACCCAACTTCTGCCAAAACTTGCCATCAAAGTGCTAAAAAAATAATATTAAGCTCTTGCTAATGGGTGATTATTTATTTATCTAGTTATTCCATGTCTTAGAACACCTTATAATTTTGGGATCTATCTTTGATGTTTAGTACATCCTCAACCAACTATTGGCACTATTACTCTTTGGGATGAATTCATGATTCCAAAATTTTGTTTGGCCACGTTAGGTTTATAAAAACCCCATCAATGATAGGAATAGTGGTGCCTAAATTATTCAAAAATATTTAACAATCATCTATGGCTTTCATTAATTGTTTGATGTTCCAAATATTTTCCTAATGTGGGTTCACTTGTTTCTTGAATTTCTTGAGTAGAAGATCCACTAGTGTCTTTAGTTTGTTGATGGCTTTACCAATGAGAGGGATCCCATCAACAAAAATTAAATTGCTCATCAAGACCATAAAAAAGGTATAGTGTCCTTTGTTGAGATGAATTGATTATATCATATTATGATTGAGCACCTATAGTTCCTTTTTGAGCATTTACCTTTTCTCATGTTCCTCTCAGTACATCTGAATGATGCCACAATGTTTATGGAAAAACTAGCCAACATCATTACTATGGAAAATATTTTGCCTAGTGACCTCTAAGGTTAATTTTATTAGGATCACACCTGATTGAGTTGTAAAAAATTTAAGGGAATCCACCCAAAGCAATTATGGAATATCTACCCCTCTAAGCTTAATTTTTTGTTAGCCTTAGGGAGATTAAAATGACCTTCATCATTATATATGTCCATAAACATAGTTTATGTTGAGTTTGAATGATGGATTCCTTCTCAGGTAAATAAACCCACATATAAAGATAATCATCTCATATTCCTTTTTATAACAAGGCATGAGTGGTAATCATCATTAAACTCATTTTCTTGTTGTAACTCTTTAAATTATTTAATAGGCCCATTACCCTTGTAAGGGTCATGCTTTAGATCTAAAAGTTTAGGACTCTTTTACTATTGGTCACTTGTGATGGCATCTTGGTCCTCTACACTGGGGGCTTCCCCTCTTCCTACCTCTTCTTTAATAGATTTTTAACTCTCAATGTCCACTTATTGATCCTCAGAAGCATGTTGTTAATTATTAAGTTGAGGGGTGGGTTATTTTTAAAGACTTGCCACTTGAGATGTTTCACCTTATTTAGAGATCACAACTTTGGGTGATGAAAGCTCTGGCCCTAAATGTATAATTAATTTTAATGTTGTAGTGATTCCATATTTCATTTGTTCTTCAAGTAATCCTAGTATTTCATAAATGATGAGCCTCATCTTTATCATTTGGTGTCAATTTTGGGTTTTTCCTCTTGCGTCCTTTTGGAATGAGTGATTCAAGTCTTGGCTTCTTTTCCTTTTTTTCCACCTTTACTTCTACTCATGTTTCTCATTCAAGAGGGATGGGTTATTTATCTATCTCATGGATTCTCAATGTTTTATTCTTAGGATTGAGAAAATATTAAACCATAAATATTTTCTATTATAGTATTATCTTTAAAGGATTAATATCAACTTTATCTGATTCATAGCGCTCTTTCTATGCCTTCTTTATTAGATATAAATATAGATTATGAAGAGTGTGAAACTCAATGCCAATCTTATCATCATCAATACTTATTATCCATGTATGAGTAATGTGATTAATGGAATCAATGAAATATTTTTAATGAATGTATATGGAAATTTGAGCCAACCTAACAAGTTATTAGTGTTCTCCATCCATATCCACATGAGAAAAAAATGTTATTTAATAGTAAACATAACCTAGATAACCATATGCATGGGCAAATCTGTAGGTATGTGCCACTTATTACAAAAATATTATTTAATCCCCTCAAACTAACCCTTCATATTCATTTTGTAAGAGGGTGTGATGCTGCATGAACATGTAAACTATTTGAACCTATCAGTAGGGGACTTGTGTTCTAGTGGGTAGACCCACTTAAGTTATTCTTTAGAATATTGTGGGATACCCATTTCATTAAAAAAAGAGTAAAATTGTTCCCTAGGTAAACTTGTGGTTAGGCAGTCTATGGGCCTTCTCTACATCTTCTTGTATTATCTTAAAAAAAACTAGGAATAATTATATATAGTCCCCTTTACCATTTGAATTGCAATATAGAGGTGGGCCATATCCACCTCCTTCCATCTATCCATGCCCTATACATTTTTTATATCTAAACATGCATCTACCCAAATGGTGGGATATGAAAGACTTACATAATGTACATGACATGGTCTTCCTTCTTATACTTTAGTGCCATTATCATTTTATCAAGTGTCTCAATCATTAAGATCCACATAGATATAATATCCTAAACATAATAACCATGCTTATTTATTATTCCATTCTGGGGTAATCCTCATTTTGCACTCTATAAAGTAAAGTTAGTTCTCATGCATGCATGAAATTAGAAATCATACCACCTCTTGAGGTTTCCTAAAGTATGAAAATTGGAAGAGTTGAAGTATGTTTGTATCCTCCAACAAATTATGAACTATGAGATCATAGGTGACCTTGTTCCTTACATTTTGGCACTTGATCTATTAGTATCATTGTCAGTCACCCTCGTTCATGGATTGGAAATGATTATATTCAAGTACTTGATAAGTGGAAACCTTGGATTCCCAATCATCCACACACAAAACCATCTCAGGGTACTACATTTATTTTATCAAAATAGGAGGGGGAGGTGGTGTTATGGAAGCCTTCTTCTCTATACATGCCATCTCTGGTGTCTACCTAGAAGATGTGTCTTTTACTAGATCTACAAAGTTCTCACCTTGTGCATCATGTGCTTTATGAATAATGGGTACATTATAACCCTCTTCTTGGATAAAAACAAGACTACCTACCTCTATACCCTAACACTCCTATACTTTTTGGATTACTAGTAATGGGTCTATTCTCTTGCTCTTCTACTTTGGCCACATCACCAATTAGGGTGACCAAAGGTTAATGCATGATCAACCAATTATTACAAATGAAAATGTTTTGTTGCCTTTTAAAAAATCAAACACTTTGGTCTTCCTTCTTCAACCTCCTTCAATGGTGGATGTAGCATTTGAAACCTTCAACTCACTCACACATGCTCCCAAAGTCATTTTATCACTCCTCTTCATTTGAGTGACCATCACCTCAACATATATTTCATTTTTTCCATTGATATTTTGTGAAGAGACCTTATCTACTAATTGTAAACACTTGTTTTAAATCTATAATTATTTGAAATGTTCAATAGTAACAATAAAAATTGGAACCCTATATGACTTTTAAAGATATGAAAATTTATAAATTAACTACCCTTCCATGCCTTTGTCCATCACTTAATTAATACTTGAAACAAAATGTCATGACATCCATTTGACATGCTTAACATTTATGCCATTACTTCATCAATAAATGAATCTATCCCATACTTCATTTGAAAGTTGTTATGTCTTTCCCATAATATATGCCAACTATACAAAAATATTCAAAATTCCATTTTTATTCATAGGAAATACCTTTTCCATTGTAACCATTATATAATCATGTTTCCTTTTCATCTTCATCCCACATTCCTAGGTAATGTGCCACTCTTACACACCTCCTTGTCTTGAAATCATTTTTTGATCACACAAGATTCCTAGAAAACTTTTCTTTATGTGCTTTAGCTTGATTATTTTATCCATATTATAACTTACCCCATAATAAAATTGGTGTTTGGTCCTCCATGGCATAACTTAGTGAGATTCATTTGTCAATAACGTAATAATGATAAATGGTATAGTTTCAAATATAAGAAAGCACAAAATATTCTAAAGTTAACCTAATAAAAGGCACATAACCAATGTCATGCTTATTTTAAAACAAAAATAAGTTCCAATCTAAACTATCAGAATATGCCTTATTGACAGAGCTTAAAAGTGTTACATAAAATGGTAGGGTTAGAGCTGAATACCATGAAAATGGATTGAAAGGAATTGACCATCTAGCCTTTTTAACTTGAAAGCACTTTTTGGCTAGATATAGTGAATAATAAATTTACCATTACACCATATCCATAGTATTCTTGGATGTCTCACAAAATTAGAATCATAGACCAATACATGCATACCAAGATGAAAAACTTTTGATTTGATATGTCGATCATATTAATTTTTTTATTTTTGCTTCTCAACCCCTTGAATCCAATGTGAAAGAATGTATGTTTCATCCAATTGAAGTAAATCATATAGTCAATAATTTATGGATTATTTATCATCTAATATTATAACACATGTATTATGCAAAGAAGGTATATAGAATTCCACTAGTAAGACAACTTCGGTGTCAAAGACAAGGTTAAAGGGAGTATGTTTTTCAACGTATTATATGTAGTTTGGTAATCCCATAAGAATACATAAACACGATCATCCCAATTAGTGTGACCAATATTATAAATCTTAGTTAATGCATTATCAAGGACCTTGTTGAATTCTTCAACTGTATCATTAGCTTGAGGGTGATATGGTGTGGTATTATGGTGTACAATCATAAATTCAACTAAGAGGGTGCATATTGTTCCATTGATAAAGTTAGTGCCACAATCACTCATTAAACTTAATGGGAATCCATATAATTTGATGATATAATCCCATATATATATATTAGTGGTAGTATTAGTACAATCCCATGTGAGTGTTACTTTATCCCATCATGTGAGATATTATGTGGCAGTAGTGATATAGAGTATGTCAGGCTATCTTTTAATAGGTTGAATGGTGCAAAAAAAATCAATAGCCCATTTTTCAAATGGTTCTAGAGAAAACAAAAGATGAAGTGGCATGGCATCCTAATGATTTGGTTTACCTATGTGCTGATGGATATCACATTGGAATGCATAGGCTTTGGCATCCTTCAATAATGTGGGCTACCATAACCCAACTAGTAGACTCTTTCTTATCATTGTGTCACCATCGTAATGTCTTACTACAACACCATCATTGACATCCTAAAGTACTTCACTATGTTCATTCTACATTACACACCTTCATAATACCTCATCATGTCCTAGCTTATATAAGTCTCCTAAAATAAGATAGAAGGGGGGAACATGAATAAACTAGCTATTTTTTCTCTTGGGTGCTAAGGTAGTTTAACATTGATCTTGTTGTGAGAAAATTAGCAATTTTTTATAATTCTTTGGGAACACACGTAACTTAGAAGAGTTAAATATTAGGGAAACCATATTCTATTATGTAGTCACTTATCCAAATTTAATGTGTAAGAGGTGGTTTGGGCTGAAATTAGTTTTGCCTGGTTTCATGACCATAGAAAACTAGAACTCTTAAAATAAGACAATGAAATGGTAAATGTATTCATGTAACACTTGATAGTGTAAAATATTTATTATTCAATTTATGTATTAAATTTATTATCCCTACACATTTAGCTACAACTTACTTAGGTGTAATAAATAGGTTAAGTGGGTGAGAGGGTGAGTTCCACCTAGAGTTCCACTTAGAGTTCAACTAAATACCATTATGAGTTCTATGAGTTTCATAGTGAGTTACACTTAGTCCCATGGTGATTTATCCTATGAGTTCACCCCTAGTCCTTCTATATATTCTTATTCACTAATATATTGTAATACAATGGGAAATTATTGAACATCTTCTTTCATATTTTTAAATACTAGTATGGTCATTATTATAGAATTCTTGTGTGATCACTCTCCTAGAAGATCACCTATTGGGAAATTTTGTCATGGTATCAGAGCTCTAGATTCTAGTAACAAACATCAATTTGTCTTTTTCATTTCTATTTTTTATTCTTTTAAATTAATTAAGAGTAATTTTCATGTTGTCCATATTGGCATTTGAATGCTTTTGCATTGATAGTTTGAAGGTTTTATTGTAGATCTAGTTGAATTATTTGAGTTTTATTTAAAAGGAAACTTGATTTCTTTTCCATCACATCATTATCCTTTAGTTGGATATGAATTGTTCATAGGGGCATGGCTTCACTCATTTTTTGGATCAAGAAGTAATAATTATTAGGTGTTTCAATAACAAGGCATTTAAATCTATATAAGCTCCAACCGTTGTTTCCATTTTCATGTTGATGTCACCCATCTTGTGTGTCTAGGTATGACCTAGAGGTGGTTTTTAAAGTATAATCATGGACCTAAAATATCCAAATCAATGGCCTACCTTAGACCTATAAAGTGACGTCCAAGGTGGAAGTGGATCATTAAAAATCTAAGCTATTTTGCAAACCATGAACACTACAGAGTGAATCTCATCGATCACATCCCCTCTGCATGATTTTTTTGTCTAATTTCCCTTGATAGATCACAATCAGATCAAGTCTTCCTTTATATTGAAAAGGGAGCTTGCATGGCCTCAACTCACATTTTAGATTCTTCATTATATTCACATATAGTTAATGACACTTTAGAGCCTGCACACATTTTTGATGCTGACTTTTCTTCTACCATATATGACTATAGTAGTTGTTGACCAATTTTTCCCATAGGAAAAATTTAGGTCACCTTCTTCCCCTACTATTTAATGCCAGTCATCTTCAAGTTTCAAAAGTTCAATTGGAAGTTCAACCATCGCTTAGTTCATCTCTTGGTTCAAAGTGGACGGTTCAATCAGCAAAAGTTCAATCGGCATTCAATGGTTGAACCATTGAACCTTTTTGGTTCAACAGGTTCAGTTCAATGGTTTTGGTTCAAAGCAAATAGTCTATCAGCTTTCTTTCATTTGTCATCAGCTCGCTTAGTTGAACCCTTGAACCGTTGAACCATTTGTGGTTCAACGGCTTGGTTCAAGGGTGTGTCCTTGGCCAAAGGGCAGTTCAAAGTTCAGTGCCCTAGTGGAGGGCCGACACTTCAAATGATGAGGACCCAAGTTCAATTCAGTTTGGTTTGAAGTCCAAAGTTCAAATTTGTTCAATGAATTTAACTAAGTCCCAAATTCCTTCAGACTTTTTGCCTGAAGGAATTCCTTCAGACAAAAATTCTGAAGGAATTCAGGCTCAGTCACAACACAAGGCAAAAGAGTGAACAAAATTTTTGTGGACTTTTTATCCACAGGAAAATGTCTGTGGACAAAAGTCCATAGAAATGCACGAAGCCACAAACCTGGGGTAATTGACCCGGGGAGTTGTCCATAGACAATTTGTCCGCGGGAGCCCGAGAGGCTTTCCAATACAGTCAGGGGACCGCTAAAGGACCCCGAAGGGCAGATGCCCTTGCAGAGGACTTCCAGCCCAGTTCAAGGGACTTTTCAAAGGCTAGAGGGGCTAGGAAATAGCTAAGGCAAAGTGCCCAGAGGGAATCCATGGACCCAGTGACATTGCGACGGGCCTGAGGATGTCCTAGAGGCTGTCAAGTTTAAGAAGGCAAAATAGCCATTGGCATTCAAAGCATGACGGCCGCAGGGATGTCAAAATTGACAAAGAGGATGGCCATTTGCTTTCAAAGCAAAGGAAGCACTAACCATGGGAAAAGGGCCTAGAATGCTGCGACCCACCAGAGAGTTCTCCCAAAGGGGCCGAATGAGCCAGATAAAACAAGAATGACAAGGTGCAAAAGTGACAATGCAGTCTAATTGGTAAGGGGAAGGCGATTTATTTCATGGCATTCCCAAATGGTGTAAATAGTGAACAAAGCAGCCTGTGCATTTTAAAAGGGGACAAATCTCAGTCTATTTGCAGAAAAGAGGACACAGCCCGCATTTCCACATTAATGCTTAAACACCAAAGTCAAATTTGGTGATCATACAACATGGTTCCAGTAGGCTTCTTCTAGAATGATGACATCGACAATAGTGTTACCCTCTTCCTAATAAGGGGATGCGATAGACCAACTTGTCAAAGAAGTGCCAAGTTCTCTTCTCCTTTTCTATATATGTATTACAACTTGTCATTTTGTAGAATCTTTTCACAATTTTACAAGGCGTAGCCCTGGCAAAATTTCACCTAAATCAAATAAATGCAATTTTTACCTCCATTTGGATAGATATTTTTTAGAGTATGCCTTGAGTGTTTGTCTGTGTTTAGTCATTGTTTCTTGATGCTCTCACAGGTTCAACACCAGCAAACTTGTTGTCTACAAGGCACCATTTCTGTAGCTAAAAGGAGAAGAGCTGACATTTGGAAGACTAGAATAGAGGAAGTTACTTATAGTGTGCATTTCATAGTGCCTCAGTGATTTTCTATTTCTTATGTTTTTCATGAAAGCCTCCCTGCCAGATTCTTGCAGCCTGGTCCTTCTACCAAATGTGAAGTGTATGTATGTTGTTTTGTCTAATTATGAGTGTGGATGTGTGAAGGTCAACTTATTTTGGTGCATCACCTCTTTAGATTAGGTTTTTTTTCCTGCACTCTCTCTCCTTTTTCATCCCCCCTCATTATATCTATCTATATACCTATATTTTGCACTTGCTGGAACAAACAATGATGCATCAGAGGGAGCTAGCCCTTATCTAGAGACTCTCCCCTCTAGCTTCGTCAGTCCCATAGGTGAGAGGGGAGTTTCCATGTTGTGAGGAGAAGATAGGAGTTTGACTTCCTGTCACTGGGTGCAATTTCCTATATTAATAGTTTTGGCACGCCTGGTGGGACTCAATTTTACAACGTAGTAAAGTCTCAAGATTGATGCTGGTCCTGTTACAGCAAATCGAGTTTTTCAGCATCTGGTGACTCTGAGTTAAATCCATTGGTTAAGCAGCTTGGTGCCATCAAAAATCATTTTTTTGTATGTATATTTCCTTTGCTCAAAATCATGGGTCTTGTTTTCCTTCATATGAATATAATCAAGCTCTAGATATTTATGCAATCCCCTCAAGAAACTCTCCTAGTTGCCCTACAACTATAAGGGAAGTGGCCTTGGAATTGGAGATTAACAGGCTAGAAGAGCAGTACAAATATCAATAGGAGCTAATGTATAAAGAGGAGTGCTTGTTTGGGCAAGCATAGCCCTTGCAACCCATTGTGGAGGATGCAACGAAATGGAAAAATCCATTTATTCAAGGCAGTCAGCCTTGTGCAGCCCCTCCTATCCTGAAGAAAACCCCCTCTTTTACACCAAATCCATTTTATCAGATTGCACTTGCTCATTCCAGCTCATCAAATACAGCTACTCCCAATCCCATGTGCCTGGCTTTCCAACATCAAATGACATCAGAACAGCCTCCCATGGAGATGAATCTTCTAAATTCCTTATATTGTGAATCTTCCATTGAGAATAGTACCACCAGCCAGCATGTCCCTCTTCTAGAGACTCCTCCAATGCACCAATAGTGTTTTCCTTGCATTCCCCAACCTCCCTAAGTCCTTCAGCATAATGCACAGATTCTGAGTTGGAGGAAGGAATACCACAAACTAGCTCAGAGCTTTGAAGAGGATATTGTTGGTGAC
Source organism: Torreya grandis (assembly GCA_037957365.1). Lineage (NCBI taxonomy): Eukaryota > Viridiplantae > Streptophyta > Pinopsida > Cupressales > Taxaceae > Torreya > Torreya grandis. Next base: position 897,654 of record JARHVA010006319.1, read on the forward strand.
CTCCAACAGAGACTCTTTCAGGACCATCTGGCCAAGAAAATTGAAGATTTAGAGGCTAGGATGAAGCTACTTCTTGAAAGAGAGTTAAAATTTATAGACCTTGTGGAGGAGCCCTGGGACCTTGGAGAAAACAAAGTTGCTGCCTATTCACAGGAGTAGAATTTTAATTCAGAGATCCTAAATTAGGGGAAAATAGTTGAATCATGGGGTAGAATGGAAGAAGAACAAGGTTTTTCTCAAAACCTTGAAGAAGCTGAAGCTGCGCCTACTCATGAATATGCTAACGACCTCTAAGAAAAACTTTTCCAAGAAGATCTGGCCAAGAGAATTGTAGAGTTAGAATCCAAAGAGAAATTCCTTAGCCAATGTGTGATGGACGGTTCAGACCAAACAACACATTGCATGTTTGAACACACCCCACCTACACATTTCCAAGAGAGATATCAGGTTGCACCTGATATTGATGAAGTGCTGACCAAGTGGAGAGAGGATAATCATTCAATCCTAGCTCAAGGATTGCCTCCTCTTCCACATGTTTCCTCCACTTCACCCCTTCTTAAGGAAGAACCTATTTTGCAAGAGGTAGGTGAGGAGCAGAAGATCCAATCTATAGTTCCCCAAGAAGCTATCATGAGCGACAACGAAGGTGAAATCATCATTGATGCTCCTTGTGAAGACCTTATTAGCAATGGAGAAGATGTAGGTCTTGCATATATACAAATGTTTCAGCAATACGAGGAGGAACAAAAGCATGATGAGCTCTCTTCCCCTCTGTTTGATGAACTTCCTTGCTATTTTGATGATGAGGTCGACTACACTGAGGTCCTGATATTTGAGGAGGAAAAAGAGAGGTCTGTCTTCCTAGAGGAATGCCTTGAAGAGGAGAGCATTGAACAGAGAGGTGATGTTCTATGGGATGAGAAATCATTTTGTGAGTCCATTTCAGACATCACCACAATCACCCTTCTTCAAGAAGGCTAAGAGGGAGTAGAGGATGAGTTTGACAGAGTCTTCAATGAAACAAAAGGAAACAAGTCAGACCATGATACATTGCAGAAGGAATGTGCAGATCAAAGGGCTTATGGTGATGAGCTAGCAGCCATTGATTTCTTGGTGTGGAGCACCAATAGAATGGACCAGCATTTAATAGGCTTCTAAGGACAAGTAGAGTACACATATGTGGGAAGCATGTTCGATTTTGATCCACACAGATACTAGCCAACTCAGGTGATAGGCAAGAGGAACAGGTTACCAAATCTCCTTCTCATTTAGCTATTTGCCTAGCACCATAAGTCTTTTCGCTAGGAGGGGGACTTAAGAAATTTTCCCTTCGATCTAGGAGGGAGGCAAGAATACCTGGTTAGCTGTATATAGTAGTTTGTTTTCAATTGTTTTCCTATTTTCCCTAAGTGTAATTTGCATAGGTAGTTTTTTTAGCCTTGTGTGTTTCCCTTTGCGTGTGGGGTAAAGCTTCATGTTTGATTCTCAAATCTTTTGGGGCTATTGCTAACTTTCGTTATAGATGCATCTGACTCTGTGCCCAATGGACTACAAGGCAATTAGGTTTCAAGCATAATAAGCATGCTTCCCTTATGAGTCACCAATCTATTGACCAATTTTTCCCATAGGCAAAATTTTGGTCACCTTCTTCCCCTACTGTTTAATGCCAGTCATCTTCAGGTTTCAAAAGTTCAATCAGTAGTTCAACCATCGCTTAGTTCATTGCTTGGTTCAAAGCGGATGGTTCAATCGGCAAAAGTTCAATCGACGTTCAATGTTTGAACCATTGAACCTTTTTGGTTCAATGGGTTCGGTTCAATGGTTAAGTTCAATAGTTTTGGTTCAAATCAAATAGTTTGTTAGCTTTCTTTCATTTGTCATCAGTGCACTTGGTTGAACCCTTGAACCGTTGAACCATTTATGGTTCAACGGCTTGGTTCAAGGGTGTGTCCTTGGCCGAAGGGCAGTTCAAAGTTTAGCACCCTAGTGGAGGGCTGACACTTCAAATGATGAGGACCCAAGTTCAATTCAGTTTGGTTCAAAGTCCAAAGTTCAAATTTGTTCAATGAATTTAACTAAGTCTCAAATTCCTTTAGACTTTTTGCCTGAAGGAATTCCTTCAGACAAAAGGTCTAAAGGAATTTAGGCTCAATCACAACACAAGGCAAAAGAGAAGACAAAATTTCTATGGACTTTTTGTCTATGGGAAAATGTCCATGGACAAAAGTTCATGGAAATGCATGAAGCCACAGACCTAGGGAAATTGACCTGGGGAATTGTCTGCGGGAGCTCGAGAGGCTTTCCAATACAGTCAGGGGCCCGCCGAAGGACCCTGAAGGGTAGGTGCCCTTATGGGGGACTTCCGGCCTGATTCAAGGGACTTTCCAAAGGCCAGAGGGGCCAGGAAATAGCTAAGGCAAAGTGCCCAGAGGGAATCCATGGACTTGGTGATGTTGCGATGGTCCAAGGACGTCCCAAAGGCTGTCAAGTTTAAGAAGGTGAAATAGCCATTGGCATTCAAAGCATGACGGCCGCAGGGATGTCAAAATTGACAAAGAGGATGGCCATTTGCTCTCAAAGCAAAGGAAGCACTAACCATGGGAAAAGGGCCTAGAATGCAGTGACCCACTAGAGAGTTCACCCAAAGGGGCTAAATGAGCCAGATAAGACAAGAATGACAAGGTGCAGAAGTGATAATGCAGTCCAAGTGGCAAGGGGAAGGTGATTTATTGCCTGGCATTCCCAAATGGCACAAATAGTGAACAAAGCAACCCATGCATTTTAAAAGGGGACAAATCTTAGTCTATTTGTAGAAAAGAGGACACAGCCTGCATTTCCACATAAATGCTTGAATGCCAAATTCAAATTTGGTGATCATACAACATGGTTCCAGTAGGCTTCTTCTAGAATGATGACATCAATAATATTGTTTCCCTCTTCCCAATGAGGGGACGTGATAGACCAAATTTTTTAAGAAGCACCAAGTTCCCTTCTCCTTTTCTATATATGTATTGCAACTTGTCATTTTGTAGAATCTTTTCACAATTTTACAAGGCGTAGCCTTGGAAAAATTTCACTTGAATCAAACAAACATAGTTTTTACCTCCATTTGGATAGATATTTTTCAGAGTATGCCTTGAGCGTTTGTCTGTGTTCAGTCATTGTTTCTTGATGCTCTCACAGGTTCAACACAAGTAGACCTATTGTCTACAAGGCACCATTTCTACAGCTGAAAGGAGAAGAGCTGACATTTGGAAGACTAGAATAGAGGAAGTTGCTTATAGTGTGCATTTCACAGTGCCTTAGTGATTTTCTATTTCTTGTGTTTTTTATGAAAGCCTCCCTGCCAGATTCCTGCAGCCTAGTCCTTTTACCAAATGTGAAGTGTATGTATGTTGTTTTGTCTAATTTTGAGTGTGGATGTGTGAAGGTCAACTTATTTTGGTGCATCACCTCTTTAGAGTAGGTTTGTTTTCCTGCACTCTCTCTCCCTTTTCATCCCCCCTCATTATATCTATCTATATACCTATATTTTGCACTTGCTGGAACAAACAATGATGCATCAGAGGGAGCTAGCCCTTATCTAGAGACTCTCCCCTCTAGTTTTTCCAATTCCATAGGCAAGAGGGGAGTTTCCATGTTGTGAGGAGAAGGTAGGAGTTTGACTTCCTGCCACTGGGTACAATTTCTTGTGTCAATAGTAGTGATGGAGACCCACTTCCTCCATATCCTTACTATTAGGTTATGGAGCTAAAAGCTTCAACTATGCAGACGAATAGGAGGTTGTTGAAGTTCCAGAAGTACTAGCATCAGTAGTATGACCGACGTCAGTCATGATGTATGTAGAAGGCAATCGGCATCGGCAGGGAGTCGATCGACGTCGGCAACACTAGTTAGACAGGGACCGACGTCGGTCCCCTGTGTGTTCCAAAACTGTTTGTTGCATAAATAGTTAGTTTGTTGAACTAAGTGTTTGCATGTAAAGGCTATTTTGAGTCTTGAGCTACGTGTCTATTATTAGTAAACTAAGAGTCTAAGTTATTGTTTAAGTCTGGGATCTATTTATAGACCCATTGGCATGTATTGTAATGATGAGCTGAAAAGAAAGGCAAGGAAGATCCTTCCATTGTAAGATCATTGAGTTACAGGTTGTTGCAAGCTCATAGGAGATCTACATGTGTAAGTATGGCCTATTAAATTGTAGGTTGCAGGTTCATGGGAGATATACTTGAAGTACTTTAGAGTGCTTGGTGTACTGACAGGGTTATTACTGGCTGGTTGGAGAGGTGAACACCAATTTTGTGTGTGAGTTGTGTGTTGGGACCATTTTTGGTAGGAGAGTGAACTTTTGAAGAAAAATTACTGTACACTTGAGGTGTGGGAAGCCTCTGTAAGGTGGAAGAGTGTGGCATCTCTTTATTTTATTCTTTTTTGTATGAGTATTAATACAAGATAGTGTATTGTCTCTCATATTCTGTGCTATTTGTGAATTCTAGTCACTTGTACTTCTGGTATAATTTTTGCATGTTTAATTGCTTGTATTTGGTAATCATATTGTGCTCTTTCTGAGGAGCAAGATCCTAACAAGTGGGATCAGAATAGGTGTGTTTGTTCTTGGATTCCCTGACAACTGGTATCAAAGCTTTTAGGTTGGGATACTAACAGGTTGTTTCAGATCTAGTTAGTGTGTGTTGATTACAGGTTAATCACAGGGGTTTCTATTTGAGTGGGAGTAGAGCAATGGCAGAAGATAGTAAGATACAAATGGAGAAGTTTAATGTCAAGAACTATCAATTATGGAGGATGCAGATTGAAGATTATCTGTATAAAAAAAATTATACTTACTGTTGGGTGGGGTTGATTGCAAGCCCCGGGATATGAAGGATGAAGAATGGGAGGTTCTTGATCGGAAGGCTCTGGGATCTATAAGGTTGAGTCTTGCATCGTCTATGATTTCCAACTTATCACACGCTAAGACAATGGTAGAGTTGATAGAATCTTTGGCAAATTTATATGAAAAACCCTCAGCTTCAAATAAGGTATTTCTTATGAAGCAATTATTTAATTTGCAAATGTTGGAAGGTGGATCTGTACATAGTCATCTTAGTGATTTCCATGGTTTGGTAAACCAATTAAATTTAGTCAATATTATTTTTGATGATGAAATTAAGGCTCTCTTAATCTTATGTTCATTACCTGAAAGTTGGGAGAGTTTGGTAATGGCAGTTAGTAATACTGCATCTGTTTCAAAAATCTTAAAAGTGGATGATATTGTGAGTGTAATCTTGAATGAAGAGATACGCAGGAAAAGCACAGGTGAATCATTAGGGAATGCTTTGAGTGTTGAAGGCAAAGGAAGGCAAAGAGAGAAGATTAAGCGTGGGAGATCAAGGTCAAAGATAGGTAGGAGATCCAAGTCCATGTATGGCAGAATAACTTGCTGGAAGTGTGGAAAGCAAGGGAACTTAAAGAGAGATTGTAGATCAGGTGAAGATCAGCATGAAGGACATGAAGAAGAAGCAGATGTTGTAGATTTCATTGCATAGGATGCTCTGGTATGTCCTTTAGATAAAGTAGAATCTTGGGTTTTAGATTCTGGTGCCTCTTTTCATGCATCCCCAAACAGGGAATTTTTTCATGAGTATGTCTAGGGAGACTTTGGAGAAATTTATTTAGGGGATGGTAAGCCTTGTCAGATGGTTGGCAAAGGGAAAGTGAAGCTAAAATTGCAGACAAGTAACACATGGGTGTTGAAGGAGGTCATGCATGTCCCAGTTCTGGAGCAGAATTTGATTTCTGTAAGAAGTTTGGGTGATGAGGGTTGCATAGTAACTCTCACAATAGACTCTTGGAAGGTTACCAAGGGTGCACTTGTTGTAGCAAGAGGTAAGAAAGTAGGTACACTTTATCTATCTACTTGTATTATTTATTCTCTTTTTGGGTTATCTACTTCAGCTGTAGATTCGAAGATGTGGCTTAATAGGCTTGGTCACATGAATAAGAAGGAGATACATGTTCTTGAGTCAAAGGGTATGCTTTCAGATTTGAAAGGCATGGATTGAGATTTCTGTATGCAGAAGAAGAAGGTGACATTTCTTGAGGAATCCGATGTTAGTGACAAGAATAGGAAAGCCTTGGTTTTTAAGGAGAAGGTGACAGATAGAGTTCAGCACAAGGGGTAGAAGAATTTTGAGTAGAGCAAGGTTGATTTGGACAAGGGTTTGATCCAAAAGGAGCTCGTGGGAAAAAGTCAGTTCTCACAAGCAAAACACAGAGACCGATGTCGGCTAGAAAACTGGCATCGGCGTCCAGACAAGGACCGATGTCAGCTATGTACAGCCTGACATCGGTGACTCAGGGACAGATAAACACTGACATCAGCTAGGGGAAATTGACGTTGATGATGAGGCAGTCGTAGGGAACCAACATTAGTCGGGTGCATACTGAGATGTGACCGGCATCGGTCACTGAGACGGATTTTGGGTGGATAGCAAGCTGTAAAGGAGTCTCAAGCGCCCATATGGAGGACTTAAAGGGTATGTAAGCCTCAAATTCATCATTTCCCTTCTTTACACTACTTGTTGCTCACTGACGGTAAAGAACCAAGAAGTTATTAAAGAAGCAGAGCAGGTAGATCTAGGAAACAGTGGGAGCTTGGCATGGATGAAGGATGTGATTCCTTGGAGGAGAACCAAATAGGAGTTTTTGGTGGAGTTACCAGCTGGAAGTAAGCACTGAGAGATGAATGGATGTTTAGGATAAAGAAGAGCAGAAATGGATACGTGAGACGGAAGGCCAGAGTATATGGTCTTGTATAAGCTGCAGGGCAATGGAGGTTTGATCATTGTGTTTCTCTTTACCAGGTTGGATAATATTAGCTACATCATCCTATTATTGTATGATGTGCTTGTTGCAGGGTTACATATATAGGGAGTTGCTGAACTAAAGGTAAAGCTAGTTCAGAAGTATGTCATGAGGAATCTGGGAGCAGCAAGATTCTTTGGCATGAGTGTGTTCTAGGGACATGGAAGGTCACATGTTTACTTTGTTTCAAGATGATTGTGTGAGACCGGTTAGCATGCCGATGGTTAGATAGTTCTATGAACAGTGTCTTGATTCACATAATGAGGTTGAGTACATGTGTACTAAACCTGAGTTTTCCCAAGCAGTGGGAGTTGTCACAAGTTTGGAGCCAATTCAAGAGAGAAGGACTGGAGGGCAATTTAGTGGATTCTTAGAGGGACCAGCAGTAGGTGCACATGCTATGCAGGGTCAAGTTATTTTCTACATGGTTTGTAGATGCGAATGTGGTAGGTGATTTGGATGATAGGTGTTGCACCATAGGATTTGTGGTGGTTGGTCTTCAAGAGTGATCTTGAATAGGGATACAAAGCCAAGGGAATAAACTAGATGGTGTACAGGTACAGGTACAGTTGTAGCTATTTATCTGCAAGTGGGAGATTGTTAGGTTATGGAGCTAAAAGCTTCAACTATGTAGATGAAGAGGAGGTTGTTGAAGTTCCAAAAGTATCGGCATTGGCAGTATGACCGATGTTGGTCATGATGTATGCAGAAGGCAACTAGCATCGGCAGGGAGTCGGCCGACGTCGATAGCACCAGTTAGACAGAGACCGACATTGGTAGCACCAGTTAGACAGGGACCGACGTCGGTCGCCTGTGTGTTCCAGAACTGTTCGTTGCATGAACAGTTAGTTTGTTGAACTGAGTGTTTGCATGTAAAGGCTATTTCGAGTCTTGAGCTGTGTGTCTATTATTAGTAAACTAAGAGTCTAAGTTATTGTTTAAGTCTGGGATCTATTTATAGACCCATTGGCATGTATTGTAATGATGAGCTGAAAAGGAAGGTAAGGAAGATCCTTCCATTGTAAGATCATTGAGTTGCAGGTTGTTGCAAGCTCATAGGAGATCTACATGTGTAAGTATGGTTTGTTGAATTTCAGGTTGCAGGTTCATGGGAGATCTACTTGAAGTACTTTAGAGTGCTTGGTGTAATGGCAGGGTTATTACTGACTGGTTGGAGAGGTGAACACCAATTCTGTGTGTGAGTTGTGTGTTGGGACCATTTTTGGTAGGAGAGTGAACTTTTGAAGAAGAATTACTGTACACTTGAGGTGTGGGAAGCCTCTATAAGGTGGAAGAGTGTGGTGTCTCTTTATTGTATTCTTTTCTGTACGAGTATTAATACAAGATAGTGTATTGTCTCTCATATTCTATGCTATTTGTGAATTCTAGTTACTTGTACTTTTGGTATAGTTTCCACATGTTTAATTGCTTGTATTTGGTAATCATATTGTGCTCTTTCTGAGGAGCAAGATCCTAACAAGTGGGATCAGAACATGTGTGTTTGTTCTTGGATTCCCTGACACTTACTACCTTTCATGTATTGAGGAGTTATTTCTTGATCCACCTACTTTTGGTCCACCACAAACTTTTTTAGGAAAATGATCTTTGGTTTAGAACACATCAAACATTAGGAAATCTTCTACATAATTCTAGGGCTTTTCACACTCTGCTTCTCCCTTGAAAGCACCATCAGTTCATATAGCATTCAACATTTCTAATTTTCATGAGGAACATATTTATTTTTATAAAGATTACACTTTGGTTTTAAATCCATCAAATACTTGATAGATTCAATCACCTTTTCATGGTGATCCACTCTTAACTGCATCTATTTTTGATCCATAGTCACTCAAAGAGGCTACTTTTTGGGATAGACGATGTTTATAGGTCATTTTAGCTTCAAGTGGGGATTTCTAGTCCTAACTTATATTATTTGTCTTTCTCTTTTTGGGGTGGAGTTTTTTCCCACTAAGTTTTCTCCTTTTATTCTAGTTTTTGAGAGTTGCATTATACACGGGTACCTCATCAGTCCATGTTGCCAGGACTCATTTTGTATTTTCTTCCCACCTAAGTTATGATTAAGGTAGGGTGTTGGTGCAAGATATTTATTATTCCATTTATATATTAAATGGATTATACATACACATTTAGCTTCAGATTCATTACGTGTAATAAATAGGTTAAGTGGGTGAGAGGGTGAGTTCCACCTAGATTTCAACCTGGAGTTCAACTGAGTACCACTGTGATTTATCCTATGAGTTACATAATGATTTACACTCAGTTACATGGTGATTTACACTCAGTTCCATAGTGAGTTCTCCTATGATTTCACTCCCTCTACTCCTATATATTCTTCTTCACTAGGCTATTGTAATACATTATATAATTATTACACATCTTCCTACATATTTATGCATACAAGCAAGGTCATTGTTATATAATTTTTGTGTGCTCACTATATCAGAAGATCATCTATTGGTAAAATAATTAACCAAATATTTAACCACTTCATGATATTTATATAAGAAATATAGAGTGGCCAACAAGTACTAGCAAATCGTATAGAGTGCATAAGCTATGGGTAGGGCCTCATAGTCTATAGTAGAATAGTTTCTTTCAACTAGTATGAGATTTTAAATAGAAAATTAAATGGGATGATCAAGGTTTCCTTAACTGGGTTGTGCAAGTATGACATCCACTTCCATTCCTGAAGCATTGTCATGAATACGAAATAGGTGCATCTAGTCAAGGACTATAGAATGAGCACAAACACCATTTTTTCCTTTAGAGCCTCAAATGTTTTATGGTGTGTAGTAGTCCATAGGAATATGACATTATATTTAACTAATTATTACACCATAATTTCTATGTTATCATAACCCTTAATGAACTTACATTAGTATCCATTGTGACTCAAGAAGGCATGGACCTCACCTTCACTAGTTAGAGATGTAAGTTGGATAATGACCATACTCTTTGTTGGATCCACCAGTAATCCATCCCAATAAATGATGTGTCCCAATAGGATTCCAAATGGTGTGGTAAATATACACTTTTTTAATGTTTAAAAAAAATTAAAGTTGATAGTAACACTTGAGTGTGAGGCAAAAATTATTAGAGTGGTCTTGCACTAAACCATATATAATCAAGTCATCAAGGTACACTTGAATTAAATTATAGATGAAATACTTGAAAGCTTCCAAATTCAATGCATGAGAGCACTATTGGTGTATTATTTAAGATAAATGAAATAACACTATATGTAAAATAACCCCACTCAGTTGTAAATGTTATTTTGTCCTTTTCTTCTTCAATAATTCATACTTGGTGATAGCTAGAAAAGCCATCAGTAAAAGTGGAGATATCACATCGAACAACACATTCCAAAATTTCCTTAATGAATGGAATTAGAAAAGGGTTAGTGACACACACAACATTGAGTTTTTTGTAATCCACTTAAATGTGAATTCAACCATCATTCTTGATGTTGATCACCATATGACTAACCCCCTCAACTTCATCTATGAGAGTAACAACTCCAATGAATAACATAGTATCAATTTATTATTTAACTCTAGTTCACATATTAAGGGTCATCTGATATATTTTCCTCACTATTGAGTGCCTTCAACTAAATTTATATGCATCTTACCCAATGATGGATACACTCCCTTCATTTATATGTACTTGACTGGGAAAACATCTTGATAATCCTATAAGATATCAATTTTTTTGGTTAATTAAATATAAGACCAGTAATTATCCATAATGGCTATTTTAGGCATGTCCTCTATTACAATTTTTTGATGAACCATTTGGATTGGTACTTAATAAGGTTTATACTTTGACTGCATAGTATCTATGACATCACATGAATCATAATCTATATGCAAATGTAAGTGGTCAAATGTTGGTTCTAGAAGATCAGAAATAGTACCCTCATAAACCTAATACATGACCTTTTGGTTTACTTTTTATATCTATTATTGATATGTATATTTAGATTGAGAGTTAGAATCCAACATAGTTAAGGTAAAAGTATCAAGTTATTTAAATATGGTCAAGTTATCATCAGGTATGACATGCATGTAATATATGTGGTTTCCAACTGGTGCACAATATTCTATTACTACCTCATGGATTATTTGCATGGATAAATATAAATTAGTCTATAGAAAATAAAATTAAAATGTTAAAATTAGACCATATGTGATATGGATCCAGGTATCTATTCCCTTACATTTTTCTTAGTGTATGTACCACACCCTATTCTATTTGTGTAGATTACCATAAAGTGTATGAATCCATAAGGATTATGATTAAAAAAATTCTTCAATTTTCTATGGGTTTTCATAGTTTTTTAGATGGTCTTATGGAGAAGTAACACCATCATAAATAAGGTGGCATGAACATAGTTATCATGGTGGAAGTGATAATGCATAACATGTACTTATTCTTATGTCTACAATTGGTATTGATGATTAGACTACCATTGAGCAGTTGGTCCTCTAAACATAGAGTTGAATGTGTGCAAATGTTCCCCTTCATTAAAATTATATTCTTCTAATTGTTACAAATACTCGACCTCAAGTTGACCATGGAACCAAGATGCATGTTCCAACCTAAAGGGTGGTAGACCAATGATGAAAACATTTATGTGGTACTAATTTAGCTTGGGAGATGATCTTAGGTGATGATCAAAGACAACACAAACATGCCTTATAAGATTTTATCATCCTTGAGCCCATTATTCACAATAAATACTTGTAGTGTATGAAATGGGTTGTGCATCTTCCCATTGTAATATGATGTGAGGAGTAGGATCCACATGGTCATTCCCTTGGGTGGTGATGTTATAGATAGTGTTTAGACTCTCATCAACATTGATGGTTTCAACAAAGGGAGGACCTTGGTCATTATTTAGAGGGATTATCATGAATTGAGTGTCATTTTCAAATTTGATATAATGCTTCTTGAAATGTAAGTTAGCATTGTTATCATAGCACCAAGATCTACCCAAGAGATCAACAATGTCATTAGCTTCAACAAGTTTGATCACTTCAAAGTCACCCTTAAATTTGACACCTAAGATATTAACTAAAAAATATTTAAGAATGCCTATAGGTAGTGTGTGAGTCTTATTGACCATAAATAAAAAATGTGGGGAAGGGTGTTGTTGATAAGTTTAACCTCACATGTCAAAATGTCATGCTTATCATTCAAAACATTGCTTGTCATGCTTATAAAACCCTATTCACAGAGTTATCATGCCTTTGGTAGCCTTTAAATGACGATTTATTAGCCTTGTTAGCATTCTTTAAAAGGTAATGTCTTAGGCAAGATTTACAATGACTTTAGGGTCAATATATTATCTTATAGGGGTATGTGATATTGTGTCAAGAGGGTACATGGTCTGTTAGATCAAGTTATTTCACTTGGTTACTTGGTTTGAAGCTGATTAGTTTTGTTTGATAAAATTAATGTATTTTAGTAAATTTCAAGGTTTTTGGAGAAACCTAGGTTTGCACTATAAACAATCTCAGCCTTCTCAAGGTCAATATATTTCATGGATCATTGAATCATATGGGGAAGAGGTAATTTAAAGTCAACAGATGCTATGCCCTTAACCTATAGTCATCTAGGGATATGTGTGGTCGACTTGTGGCATACACATATTCATATTAGTTTGTTGTATTTATCATTGTTCTTATTATGGTCAACCTATGGAATAACCATGGCTAAGTAGAGTATATATAGGAGGTAGTGGTTAGTCTTTTATCATTATATTGTGAATTTTGTTCTAATTGCATTATTATGGAGGTTTCCCCCTCAAAGTGGCTCAATCATAATACTCAAGTATTTTATTCTTTCTCTATTTATTGTTATAGATTTGTTTATTCTATTATTAATTATGCTATATATAATTCTACTATTATGAATCATCTATGTAATTTACTTACAAGTGGTATCAGAGCATCAATTTGGGTATATTTTTTTAGTGCATTTTTTTAAGATCTAACATCGTTAGCACCAAAAGGATGAAAAAAATAACTTGTGATCTAGGAAGAATTGATTTTTTCATCATCGTATTTTTGTTTGTGAGGTTTTTTTATTAAAAAAAAGAAAAAACATTTTTTTGGGTAAAAAAAAGTAGTCTAAAAGTTTTTTTTTACCTTTTGCAAATTAGCAGTCATTAGATTCATCTCTATGAGATGATTACAATGGTATATTCTATTGGTACACTTTTTTAGGTCAAAATGTTTTACCCTTGTGCAAAATCATAGTAGTTGGATTTATCTCAGTGAGATGATTGTAATGGTATATTACACTAGTACATTATTTTTAGGGATGAAACCCTCCTAGGGTTTGTACATGGATGGTTCAAACACTTGTAGATGCAAGAAAGGGAAAGAAACTACAAAAACTCTTCTCAAGGATGACATGTAATCTAAAACATCTAATCTATCTATTTTAGAGGTAGTTCAACATCTTATGTTAGTGTTGCAAGGCATGGTGAAAAAAGATGATTTTGATACGGTTCTATTGATGTCTAAAAATGTATCACCAGTGATCTAGATTGTTCAATAAACACTTCTCATTTTTGAACTTAGAGAGTCTATTGCATGAGTTGCATGTTGTGATAATGTTGCTATATTTGGTGGAATAGAGGTAGAGCAAATGAATTGTTACACAAATCTATATTAGCTGGTGGTTGGGATCCACCATGGCCTAAAGTTGATCTTTAAGAAAATGAAAGTAATCTATGCTAATCAGCGTGAAATATGATCAGACCTAAGTCTAAAGATAAACTAAGATGAATATTCAAAATAAATCTAATCTAAGGTGAATTGATAAGAATGGAGTAAAAAGAAAAGTAAGGCAAAAAAGAGACATATTAATGTTTTTTGATCTTTAGCACAAATATTATGAAAAATTTCAAAGTTATATCTAAATATGCATTTAAAACAAACATATAGCATGAGATAACATATGCTCCAATCTTACTACACATCAGGCAAGCATCTAAGGATAATATGAAATAGTGCAAATAAGGACCTGATTTACTCTAAAGATTCACCCCTAAAAGCAAACAACATTAGCACATATGCAAGGAAGGTGAAGAAAATGAAGTAAACCTTAGAAATTTTAATTAATATAGCATAAGCACAAATTAACAACTCTAAACTTAAAAATACACATCCAAGATTCACAAGAACCCTTTAAATTTGAGTTTTAGACCAGACAAATGAGAGAGAAACATAATAGAAATTCACACAAGAAAAATGGACAAACTTTTCATAACTCCTTGCTTTATATTAATTTTCTCAAAAGTTAAAAAATAATTTCTAGCTCCAAAAATTCTCCCTCCTTTACAATGGGCAATACCTCTTTATATAGAGCTTTCATGAGGTATGCCCATTAATCATGTCAAAATTTAAGGACAATTATCCTTTTAAAATATTTTGAGAACCCTTTAGACATTCTAAATGACTAACCTATAGGAAATATGCTTTACAAGTTGCACATAACTTTACAAAAGAATATTCTATTTTCAAAAGTATACAAGCTCAATTACAAAAAGAATAATCCTATCTTAACTAACTTGGAGACCCTTCTACTATCATAATATTTTGTCTTCCCTATAGGATCCTCATTCTGTTATGCCATTCATTGATCGGTTAGAGGTCAATAATAGGTCTCATGAATAATTATTTTTATTGATCCTTTAGGCTCTTGAGATCCATCTCAGTTATTTCCAAAGCTTGTTTGATGCCACTGGCATCTCTTATATCTTATTATGATGATAAAAGTAGGCCCATGACCTTCTTTTTATCAGACCCTATTTTCCCTTGTCCTTGATTCCTTACATCTTACATGAATTGAGTTGTTTTGTGCTTAAAATACTCATTAGTTATTAGATCCATGGTACTAAGTGTGGTATGCTATTTGATAAAGATATCCAATATGTGTATCATTTTATCTTCTTGCTATTTGATGTCCTTATAAATTTTCTTCATCTGCATTTTATCAATTAATATAGCCATAACCATATTAAGGTGAGATAGGCTAACTATCCTAAATTCAATGATTTGATTTTTAGTCAAGACCTTGATCAAATCCTTCACTTTGTAGATTGAACCCTGTCATTGGCCAACTTGGCTTATAGCCTTAGTACTTTGTTTATTTCATCCTACCTAGTCTTGAATGACTTTAAATATTTGAAAAAATTATCCATGGTGTCTTCAAACTACCTAAATTTATCTTCTTGGATTCACAAGATGGCTTGTTCTTTCAAATTCTTGTTCTACTACAAAATTCCCTTGATCATTATTTGCAATTGATTTGACCGAGATTGAGCCATTTGAATAACATTTTTTTAAAATTATTGGGTCTTCACCAAGATTTTGTCATATAATTGGAGTCAATCCAATAAAAGGTTCCACTTTATGAAAATTCAACTCTTCTCCACCAACCATGGCCTTCTTCTTAATCACTCTCTATAAACTAGTAGTGGTTGGGTCAAATTTGATACCAACGAAATATTTTATTACCTTGGGATCTAGGGTCTCCATCTATTCTCCACTTGACTCTCTTGGAGAAACCATTATTTTCCCTTCCTCCTTCTGAAATGAAACTATCCATGGCTTAACTTCCTCATGCAGTAGAATATTGATTACTTGCATCATTACCCAAGGATGGTGCATATTATGTACCTTTTGTAATTTTCCATAGATGAACCATTCATGAAATTTTGGACCTTGAATCAAGTTTTCTTCACTAAAGAGATTAAACTCACTCAAAATATGAGTGAAGGCCACCTTGGGCCTTTTAGCCTTCACTAGAACAATGGATAATTCAATTTTTCTTTTGGGGGGTATATAAGAACTAGATCCAACACTTCCTTCCACTTAACTTCCTTTATTTCTTTAATTTATTCATCCTAAGACTCATAAGATAATGATATCCTTTTGAGGGCATCTTCAATGGTCTCACCTGGGTCTAATGCTACCACATGAACCTCTTTAATTGGGGATCATTGTTCTTCTACCTAGGCTAAAGATGATGCTATTTCTTCAAGCCTTTTCTCCTCAAGCCTTTTCCTTGTTTGTGCCTCAGGTATAGACTCCATATGCAATAAGGATGGTGGAGGTATATAAGGTATACCACTAGTAATGGGCACTACCATGGCCCCAATTTCCATCCCTCATCATTCCCTTTTTTTCCCTCTACATTCTAGACTCTGGATTCATGTTATGCCTTTTCAATCTAATGGTGACTCAAAAAATGAATAGGATTTTATATATATGTGTTCAAAAGGACCAGACTGGTGATCATAAGGTACTTTGATCCCTTTAGTTTTTAGATGATCCTTAACTCTTCCATGTGGATCCCACTATCTTATCTCATCAATTTGGAGATTGAAGGAGGTCCTATGTTTGGTAGCAGCCTCAATATTATCCCATTATGAAACAATAGTCCTAATAATGGTTATGTGGAGGCTATGAAGTAGTTCATTCATTTTGGTATTGAAAATACTATGTATTCCATTACATAATTGATAAGCTACCTCCTACTCTACTAGTTTAACATATACACGGATAAATAATCTAAGGGGAGTTCATTATGTTCCTTTAATCTTGATGATTGTATAATCAGGGTATAACTAGATGTCCCCCATGGCCTCAATTTTTTTTTTAATCAAGGGGTTGACTCTGGGCATTGGATTCTTAGTTATGGCCTCTGCTAGGGTTGGATAAACATAGTCACATATGAATTAGATGTGGTCCCTGTATTTGAATATGTGTAATTTTGAATAGTATTGAGAAACTATTTATGTCCCATTAGGTGATCATTCTCTAAGGTTGGGTATCTTTGTTGTGGCAATTAAAGCATCCAGGAGGTATGACATAATGAAGAATTGGTTCCTAGTCTTCTTCTTGAATGAAAAAACTATCTACATAAGCAGGTGTTAATGACCTCACCAAGAGGAGGAGTGAGTTATTTCTCAATCATAAAGTAGACTAAGGGCACCCAAATTTTGTCCACATATATGGTGGTTGAATTTAAACATAACATATTCATCATAGTCATGATAATTCATATCCTAGGTTTGAATTGACCAATAGGGATGTTTCCATTGAAGTCTAAAAATACCCGATTTCCATAATATAACCATAAAGAAAGGATGGTATTTAAATCATTTTCATTGGCCTATTTGTTGACACTAATTTAGTCTACTTGGTCCTTAAGTAACTTATAATATTTTTCAAATGCTATAGGAGATATATAAGTAATTTTCTTGAAATTACACTCATGAATAATTATGCCTTTATCTATTTTACCATCTTTAAAAATAGGAGAGAGAATATCTATACAATGCAGTACCTTGAGTTTTGTTGTAGCATAATGGAGACTTATTATTTAGATGGTGACTATGTCATAGTAGAGATTCCTTGTAGACATGTTCTTTTCCTCTTCTCTTGTGATGGACTGCTGGTTCTCAATGGTCAAAAATAGGCTTGACCAATTGTTGTCCTCGATATTTAAATCTATGGTATCAAATTGTGTGTGTGTGAAGACTCTTCCTTCTACATTTGAGGTGAAATAGAGTTCTACATCTTCTCTAGAGACACTTTTTTGGGCTACCATGGCTGTAAGTTTATTTAAATTGCTTGCCATTAGTCTGTGATTTAATTTTAGATCAAATTATCCTTGTACAAATAATAACCTAATCTTTCCTGGCTTGATTATGATGATCACAGGGTTAAACTAGGGCTTCCAAACATGTTAGGGGTTTTTTAAAGGTTTTTATAGTGATTTAGTGGTGGTATCTATTTGAAATTATGTGAGCTTCATGAATTAGATTACTCTTATATCTTTGTATTTATAGCTTTACATTACCTAGGTCCACAAAATATTTAACTTAGCACATTAAGATTATGTGCCTCTGATGTGGCATCATCATGGAATTTTCACAACACTTTACTCATTAATATTTAAAAATGGCCATTGTCCTTTGAAAATTCCACCTTGATCCTACACCATTAGATTTATTTGTACAAATCAAAGCAGTTCATTAATATGGATTTGCAAGTTTAAATTTCGTTGGTCCCAAGCTTTGTTGAAATGTCAATGTTGATTTCACACTATTGGTCTTGATTGCATGGATTAATCACACTCCATTTATCTTGATCTGATTAGCTATACCTTCTAATCCATAGACTATTGATCAAAATGTGTAAGTTCATATGCACACCATTGATCCTTGAAAAATGCTTGAACTTTAATTTGTGGCCCATAGTTATGTTGCATGTCATCTTTGTATTCATCCTTGACCTTTAAATGTTAGATACACACTGATTGATCATCTTAATTTGGGCAAACATGCACCATTGTATCTTTATATATAAGGTCAAATGTTATTGGTTTCTGAGTGTTCTTTTACTGTGAGTGTGACACTTATCACCCTCTCACTTATCCTAGGCTCTATTGAAGATTTGACTTATTACACACCATCAATCAGAATATGTACTCTTGGCCATGTACCATCAGTCTTTGAGGACATGCTCAGACTTTAACATTGGGGCCATGGCTTAATTTTCAACTTGGATCATGTACTCTTAGATCTAGATCACCCAAGCGAATATAGGCCATTGATCCTGTGAATGAAAATGATCTTTAAGTTAGTGCTTGGGAAAATAAATAACTTAACATAAAGTTTTTGGACTATGGTTTTATTTCATGTTAATAAAGATGGGTAATACATCCAGACAAATATTTTAAGCTAAGTTTTAAACATGATAAAGGGGACCTTGCGAATAAGAAAAGACATAACATATAGTTTTAACATAAGGTTTGTTTATAAACTACAACAAAATTTAGGGTAAGCATTTTAGGCTAAGTATATAATAAAAAGGGACCCTTCATTAGTTAGACCATTCTAATGATGAAATTGACTAAGGGTTTATGGGACATAAAAGGGACCAAGTATGAATTTTTAGACTAAGATTTTGTTGTGTTAATAAATACGACTAAACCTTAGTATAAAAATTAAACTAAGTCTTGGGTAAAATTAAAGTGCTCCTACTTAAATTTCTCCCATGTAAATTTTAATTTAATTCAAAAGGGACCTAGGTTAAAACATTAGACTAGGATTTTAACATGACTTAAAATAAATCTAATTCCAAAGGCTAGTAAAAGATCAATTTAACATTGAAATACAAAACCCTGAGCATGTTTATTCCAAAATGAGATTCTATTGAACCTACAATAAAAAAATACAATCCACAATTTTTACCAACATTTAAAGGGGTAAAACCATAATCATCTATAAACATGTCCATTAATCCAAATGAGAGTCATGAAAAATGTGCACACATGCTAGTGGTAATCTAATCAAGTAATTTTTAAATTTAAAGCATATTCTTACAATTTTTAAAACAAGGGTCTTCATTTTTAGAAATGGGGGTATGTTGACCTCAACAAATTCAAGGGATATTGTGAACATAGGATTGAAATAAGGGGAGATTAGTATTGTGTTAGTGAATGAAATAAAAATCAAACAAAACACTCTAAATGCTAACATCTTAAGCCTATCTCAAAGTGGGAGCTTAGTGAAGAAAAAAAAATGAACAAAGCACAACTAAAATTTAAGAAACACACCTTTCTTACCTTCCTTGATGCTCCAAGAGTTTTCTTTGATTGTCTTGCTCGGTTTGTACTCATGAAGTCTTCATCAAAGGAGGCTTGGCTATCTCCTCTTCTTGTTGGCACCTTGTGGATTTTGGCTTGGCTTAGCTCAACAATTTGGCATTATAACACTAATTTTAATGAGGCCCTAAAGTTAATTTATCATGGTAACTTTGAATTATCCATGTTTGAAATTCATGTGGAAAGGCCTCCTATTTATAAATTTTAGAAAATGGCTAGAATCAACCTGAACTGTCCATCTGAAGATTGAGATGTTTGGCTAAGGATTAATCCAATTATGTAATTAAAAATCCATAAATAGGCTCATCAATATTTGGGATAGAGGGGCATTGAAGAGGTATGGAGGGCTAAGATGAGGCATGAGAGGTATGAATCTTGATATTTGTGTCATTTATGGCCTAGGGATGTCTTCCCAATAAATGAGGTCAACTAATGATGCAAAAATTCAATATTCATTTCTAAAAACTAGTATTCAACAAGTTTCAATGGAATTCTTAATTAAGCTCTAATTTGGTTTAACTAGCTCTTAAGCATGATTAAGCACTTTGTGCATAAATTACTCAAATTGATTATTATGCCTTGTTATTAGTCCAAAATTTGACTGGATTGGAATTGGAAGTCAATGTGAGATGCATTGGATCCATTATCCCATTTAGGATGTTACCAATAGAAAACAATAAAGGCATGTGTCTTGTGCAAGAGATTAGATAGGAAAGATCAATCCAGAGCACCCAGGTGCAAAATTAGCATTTTGACTCAGAATGTCTGATCAAAGTTATCTAGCCCATAAAATGCCCTAACCCATTTAGGGATACCCTAGTAAAAATCAGCTCTTAACTATATCAAGTTCAAAGATTTTAATTTGAATTAGTGATTATAGGATAAATTGTTTATTTTGGTGGAAATTGGTCAAAAGCCTAGTTGGAGCTTATCAGTGGCTAGCTTTAGGTGTCTACAGACATTAGAGGTTTGAGAGGGGACTTGAATAGCATGAAGGATCAATTAAAACAAAAATGTGGTCAATTGGACAACTTGTCAACTCAACTATTGCAAAATAATTCTTCACCACTTCAGTTTGGTTTTCCTATTCCAAACAATACCAATACCAATTCTAGCCCTAAGCTGATGTTGTCAAAAGTGGACCTGTCAAGTTTTATGGTAATGATCCACTCACTTGGCTCACTCAAATTGAAAAATTATTTGATCTACATCAAAATCCATGTTCACAAAAGGTGGTTATGGCTTCTCTCTATTTAGAACATGAGCCATTCATTTTATATCATTGGTTATGTGCTCAAAATAAAAAGAAGGGTGTCCCAATTTATTAGTCAATATTTTCTATAGAGTTGCATCTCCACTATCACAACAATGTATCTAAAAATTACTTTATTCAGATACCTATGTTGCACCAAAATAGGACAGTCAAGAACTATATTCATCAATTTTAGAATCTCTCCTTACATGTGGTAGACATCACTAAGGAAAAAATGATTGACCTATTTTTGGGTGGCCTCAAAGATAACATCCAATTGGAGGTTCACATTTTTCATCCCAATATTATATTTTAGGGCATGCCAAAGGCATGCATGGTTGATGAAAAAGAGCTGATAAGATGAAGATCTTTCACCAATGTTCATAAACACACCTTTCTAGCACCATCATTTTATTAGCCTACCATACTGACACCTCTATAAGTGGAATAAAATAATGAAAAAGGTTTGTGTTTTGGTTGTGATATAAAATGGATCAAAGGGCATCAATGTGCTGAAAGAATTTGTTTTACATTGACTATGCCAATATGAAGAAGAATATGAGAATGCTACAAGGGAAGGGTTAGAATAACCTGAGGACGAATCTAGAGATTCTCAACCTACTATTTCCTATCATGCACTTTCATGCATTAGTACTCCTAAAGCTCTAAATGTGGTGGGGTTATTAAGAAAATAGAAGGTCACTATGTTAATTGAATCTAGGAGTAAACATAACCTCATCAATAGTAAGTTAGATGATCATTTGAATTGTTTTATTTACCCAGTTCTAGACTTTTAAGTCATAATTGTAGATGGTGGTATGGTCAACTATTCTAGAAAATTCCATAGTATTAATATTATTATGGGAGACTATTTTATAGATTCCCCTATGTTTGTTATTTCCATGGGAGGAGCTAACATTATTTTGGTAGTAAAATGGCTCACTAGTTTGGGCACTATTGAGATGAATTTCCAAGAATTATGCATGATTTTCCATTCATAAGGAAGGACTTTTTAACTACATGGATTTCAGGCTAAATCTCCACAACTAGTTCATTTCCACTAGATGATGAAGATTCTTGAAAAAGGTGTAGATTGTTTTATAGCATGATTATTTTCCATGGAGGTTCAACCAACCAAGGAGTCTACACATATTTATTTTCAAAATGTGTTGGATGATAATTTTATTATTTTTAGTGACATGCCAAAAGGACTTTCTCCAAGTTGTACACATGATCATGCCATCAGATTCATTCTAGGAAGTATACCACCAATTATCAGAATCTATAGGTATACCTATGCTGAAAAGAGTGAAATTGTAAATATGGTACAAGAGATGCTGGAAGCAAGAATAATCCAACACAGTCAAATTGAATATTCCTCCTCAGTGGTCCTAGTATAAAATAAGGATGATATCCTCATCTATAGCAAAAATTGGGAAACATGTAAAATAGGTGCTTTCAATTATAGGACATCAAATTTATACCAAACCTTCCAAATGTGCTTTTGGTGTCTAAGAGGTGGAGTACTTGGGTCATATTTTTTCACATGAATGAATGAAAGTTGATCCTAAGAAAATTCAAGTAATGATGGAGTGGTAAGTTCCCAAGACCCTCAAGAACCTCTATGGATTTCTAGGGATAAGTAGTTAGTATTGCAAGTTTGTCAAAAATTATGGTAGCATTGAATCCCCACTCACCTCTTTGCTAAAGAAAGACTCGTTCTAGTGGACTAATTCAGCTACCAAGGCATTTTAATAGTTAAAAATGGTTATGTTCACAACTTTTGTTTTGGCTACTCCTAATTTTTCTAAAACTTTTGTTGTGGAGTGTAATGCATCAAGACATGGCATGGGGGATATAATCATGCAAGAATGTAGACCATCAGCATTTGAAAGTCACCAAATTAAGGGAAAAATATGATCAAACCAAAATATGATAAAGAAATGATGGATATTTTGCATGCAAAGAAGAAATGGAGATTGTATCTGATGGGTTGTCACTTTTAGGTAAGGATTGATCTTGATAACCTCAAATGTTTTTTGAAATAATGCTTGTTTTCTTAAGAACAACAAAAATGGGTGAATGAAATGTTAGGATATGATTTTTAAATAGTTTATAAGAAAGGAAAAGAGAATGTGGTGGCAGATTCCCTCTCTCAGTGGGATGAATCAATTGAGTCATTGTTATTTTCCATGACCATGTGGCAGGTAGATTGGCTAGAGGAAGCAAGATCAAAATGGGAGAATGATAGTGCTACTAAAGATTTGATTCATAATATTTAGTAGGGTTCTAATGAATATTCAAAATTTACATGGAAGGGAAACACATTATGGTATAAATATAGATTATACCTTTGTAATCATTCTCTCCTCAAACATAAAATTCTTTAGGAACTTCATGCCTCTCCACTTGAAGGACACTCAGGTTTTTTGAAAACCTATCATAGAATCAAGCAAGATTTGTTTTAGGAAGGACTCAAAGGGGATGTTTATAAATATGTAGTTGAATGCATGATATTTAAAAAAAATAAAGGTGAAACCATTAAGACATTTGTTATTTTGTAGCGTTTATACATCCTTGTTCAGTGTTGGGAAGAGGTATCCTTGGATTTCATTACGAGGTTACCAAAGCTTGAGGGTAAAAATGTTATCATTGTAGTTGTGGATCGACTCACCAAGTATGCTCATTTTTTTTCCTTATCAAAGACATTTGTTACTAGTATATTTTCTTATAATTTTCTAAATATAGTTGAAAATTTTCATGGCACTCCAAAGATAATTATAAGTGACTGAGATCCCATATTTACTAGTAATTTTTGGACTAAATTATTTGCATGTTTGGGTACCTAGTTGGCTCATAGCTCATCCTATCATACTTAATATGATGAACAAATAGAGGTAGTAAAAAAATGTCTCAAAGGATATCTTTTTTGTTTTCTCTCTAACAAATAGGACAAATGGGTTCATTGGATGTCACTTATTGAATGGTTGTATAACACTTTGTTTCACACTTCTTCCAAGATGTCTCAATTTGTGGAATTATATGGGTATCACCCCCATCCATCACTTCATTTTTTATAGTGAATAATAAGGTTTGAGCTATTGAGGAACACATTCACCACCAATAGGAGGTGTTATTAAGTTTACATGAGAATTTAGAAATAACACAAATTTAAATGAAACAACAAGAAGATCAATACTGTAGTGAGTATAATTTTGACATAGGTGATTGGGTATTTGTGCATTTGCAAACATCTAAGTAGATGTCTCTAAAGTAATATAAAAAGGATAACACATTTTCACCTAAATAATATGGCCCTTACCAAATATTGTATAAAATTGGTAGTGTGGCTTACAAGTAAGAATTACCCCCAACCACTTGCATACATCTGGTATTCCATGTATCTTTCCTAAAGAAAGTAATTTGCAATAGAGTTTTCACTTAGACTGAGTTACATAAATTAGATGATGAATCTAGGTAATTTTAGATCTTGAGGAGATCCTTCACATGTGCACTAAGAAACTACAAACTAGATCAATTAATAAGTATTTGATCAAATCAAAGAACTTGCATACTGAAGATGTAACATGGGAGGATGAAGCATTCCTATAGAAACATCATGTTTGATTCAATGTTGAGGACAATGTTGTTTTGAAGGGGAGGGGCATGCTATGCCCTTAACCTATTGTGCATCTAGGGATATGTGTGGCTGAATTGTGGCTTACACATCTTCATATTAGTTAGTTGCATTTCTTGATGATCTAGGTATGGTCACCCTATGGAATAACCATGGATAAGTAGAATATATATAGGAGGTAGTGGTTAGTATTTTATCATTGTATTATGAATTATATTCTTATTGTTTTATCATGGAGGACACCCCCTTGAAGTGGGTCAGTCATAATACTCAAGTATTCTTCTCTTTCACCAATTTTTTTTGTGGATTTGATTATTCTTCTCTTAATTCTACCATATATAATTCTACTTTTGAGAATCACCTAAGTAATTTTGTTACAAAGGAGGTATAGAACTAAAATTGTTACTTTACATGAGGGTATCTCTTTTATACTACATTTATTTACACTTGGAGATGATTTTAAGGGGATTCTAAGGTTTTCAAAATGGAATATACATACCACTTCACTTATTAAGGTTTTAAAATGAGTTTTCAATGTACTAATGTCAGAATGAAGTCATAATAATGGTCTACATGTTAAAACAACTCAGTGTTTACTCAAAAAGGTAGTTTTATGGATTTATACAGACTTGAGGATCCCATTTTAGGTAAAAATTACTTAAAGGTATGTTTTGGTATTATATATTTCATCTCCATGAGTTTCATTCTCTCATAGGTCTTAAAAGTGCAAAACTTGCTTTTTTCCTTCATCACCCTCTTCACAAGTTCACAAGGGTAGTTTTCAAGTGCTCGTTATAGAAAAAGGATAGAGAGTTGGGTCCTAAATTTTTTTCCAGATGGGAATATCCTAGTAATCATAACATTTGTGGCATTGGTTGTCATATTCATCCCCTCTCCTTTATGAATAATTGTTAGGACCCTAGGGTGGTCTAAAACTAATTAGAAACCTCATATGCTCATTTTTATTCATTGAAATGGTTGTTGGAAACTAGTTGGATGCATAATGGAAATTAAAGGAGATTTCTAGGGTCTATTAAATCATATAAAAAGTTTATCTAATCCTATTTTTCACGTTTTATTTCATTTGGCGAAGAAATCCTTATTTTTTCATAGTCTCTAGTAGAGCTGCCATATTTTCTTTATGTTTCAAGTTTTTCAATAGTAAAGTAATATGGAGAAAGGTTTTATATAATATTTAACTTGATTATTTATATGTTTCTTCATTCTCACCTATATCCACAAGCTCTCAGCATGAAGACAAAGGCATTCTTTCTAGTGAAAATGTCACCTACAACAAACAAGTTGTGTGATGTTATGTTCATCTTGAGTTGATGATAGGTCCTTGTTATGATAGGTTTAATAACATTTAAAGGCATATAAAATATTATTTAGGAAATTGTGAGGACCTAAAGATCCAATCTCAAGGAGTCATGTTCTTTAGATTCACCAAAGGACTTTGTGTCCTCCATAAAGTGAGTTTGAAAGGGCTTAAGCTTGAATTGTCAAAGGTAAATGAAAGATATGACCTCATGATAAACATAGGTAGGTAATGGAGAGATGTTATCAAGGGTCATGAAAACTAAAATTTCATCATGTGAAGGCCTAAACATAGGAATACATACCTGTAGTAACACATACTTATAGGTCTGCATGGTATACAAACTTCAATAAATGCAAGAAGGCTTAACATAAAGGCAATGAGTAGGTGACCATATGGTGAAGTAATAAAGATGAGAGTTTGATAATTTTTAAGTTAAATATATCCATTAGGTTTCATATATCCTAAAAAAATATCATCATAAAAGGACTAGTGAAGAAGGAAAATTAACTTCACTCTCCCCAGTTCGTATAAAGGCTAAAAGATAACCTAATGATCACCTACAATAGTTAAAATTTTTATGGCTATTTCAAGAAAGTATAATAATTATCATAAATTTAAGTGGTTTTAATTAATACTCTAAGATATCTAATGAGTTCAGTTATATTTTATCATAAAGCATATGATTTGTATTAGACCTTCCCCACTTCATTGGCAAGGCACAATTATGAGACTAAGGGGTCTATTTGAGCTCAAAACACAAAATAACTATGAAAAAAATTATGGAGAGTACTTTAGGAAATGTAAAAGGTCATGTAAAATGTTTTGATACACTCTCAAGAGGCACCAAATCTCATGTTTCAATCCAAGTGCTCATAAGGATTAGTAAAGAGAAGACAAGATTAAAACCCAAGACCCTTGACCAATACAATAGATGCATATAGAGGAGTGGTAATCACTATAAAATAATTTATAATAATGAGTAATATTTTTTTGGATATTTTAAACTTATCCAAGCAATGAAGTGGAGTTTTGAGACCCAAAACTCATACTAGACCTCTCTCAATTCCAAAGAGAGCTAAGCATACCACCCAACGAATAACTTCACATACTTGTACCATCTCTCACACTTTTCATGGGAACTTTGGTAATTTGGGATAGTTTAGGAGGAAAGTAAATAATATTTTACAAGTGGAAGTAGGTCATTTGGTGGTCTATTCTTTATGAACAATCGTTAGAAGCCCAAATAAGTCTTAATCCCTTCTAAATGCCTTTTGACTAGTCAAGGAAAATGGACCTCAAATTCACATAGAATTCCAAATTTTTGTCCTATAACCTATTGGATGTTGTTTAGTACTAAAATTGGGTTCTATAAATGTATTTTTATGTTGATGATACCTATATAGACTGTCATAAATACCCTATTTTTCATGCTTTTTGGTGTTTGTTACATGTTCTAAGAAAGGGATAACTTACCAATAATTGGATGATGCCATTTGGGATGTTTAATTAATATTAAATCACAAAAAATTTATAAATATATTCTATATATGTTCAAAAATAGCTCATTTTCCAAGGCAGTCCTAACAGGGTCAAAATGAGACTAGGTGAGAAGGTGATTTTTTGTTTGCATACTTACACAACATCTCAAGACCACAAAATTGATAGGGAAGTTTTTTATATCCTATGGAAAGTGAATAAAAATATTTTGGGTTATTTAACATGTGTGGGATATCTTTTGAGCAACATTTGTACTTCATAGGTCTAGGAGGCCTAATTAGGTCTAATTTGGGAGAGATGATGAGCTAAAAAGGACACTTACACTCATAATATGATCATGAAATTTTATGTGAATATAAAATATATTAATTGGTATGTAGATATAAATTTTATATAGTAATCTCCATATTATTAAAAATAATGAGCTTTACTTGTTACGAGGGCTACAAGGGATTAAAAGGAAATTCAAGGTTTTGGTGCAAAACTAGGTCTTTTGAAGAAATTAATGTCTTAAAATCTATTTTTCTAGGTTTGGTATACCACTGAGAGACCATCCATATAAGAGAGCTGAATTATTAAAAAATGGTCAGTTTAAAGGGTAAAAACACAAAATCAACATATAAGGCTTCTAACAAGCTTTGTCAAGGCCAATACATATTATATAATCCACATGGAAGGAAATAACATGTCAAGGATAAACTGGAAGGCATTTGGAAAAGTTTTAAAAGGTCTCAAGTCTCCAAAAAAGCCTTCTTTCCTTCTAATTCTTATCTTATTTAAGGAATCAAACAAGCACTAAACATATTCTAACAGACCATGTATGGTGGAGATAACTCATGAATGTATTAGAAGAAGTTTTTAATGATCAATTAATGAAGACTTAAAGTCCTATATTCATAGAGGAGGAATAATTACTCAATAAGGATACATGAGCTAGTATATATGGAGTTAAGCAAGAATATAGACACTCTCCAAGTGGTCAAGGCTTGATCAATCATAATGAATATTTTTCCAAGTATCTAAAACATATGATACTCTCTTTTATACTCCACCTTAAGGACATGGATGAATGGATAGGTTTGAGGAAGTACTGTGTCACATTAAAGGAATGCAAAGACCAAGTTTAAGACCCTTATTTTGCGGTTCATTTGTGTCATGTCATTTGAATTTTATATTTCTACTCATTTTTACAAAATGTTATTATTAGTCTTTGATTTTGGTTATGATGAAAGGCTGAAATTTTTTATACTCACCTTTTGAGAGAAATAAGAACCTATTTTCCTCCATTTCTAGGTTTCTGGTGAAGTGTATGTGTTTTCCATTGATATAACATTATGAAACATTTGTTTTCCTATGGTATTGGCTAGATTTTGTGCCTTCATGCAGCGTATTTGAACTTATACAGGTCATTCTAAGCATCAAGATCAACTTTAGTCTAAGAATTGGATGTGATTCAGTTCCTTTACATTCCTTCCTTGCAAAGATTGAGTTTGTAAAGTCCTTATTATGAAACATTATTGTAGAGGTCATTCCTGAAGTGAAAATAATGTGTGCAAGATTATACCTTTCATAAGAGTGTTTATTGGAAGCATAAGTGGTCATACAATATTGGTACATCACCGTCATTCCCAATTTTCCTTTCAATTCCATTGTATGTAGCATCCATTTCACCCTTTTTATAGTTATAATCAGTAGATAGTAGGGTTAAAAGTAAGTTTTAGTGAGTACATCAAGGGAACCAACCCTCTCTAGAGATTCTCTTCCTTCCAAAGGCACCCACACTTAGGAGAGATTCCTTGTTTTAGCAGGAGTGATAAATAACATGATTTATCACAAGGGAAAACTATTGATTGATAATAGTTACAAAGTGGGGTTCCTCATTTTTTCATAGGGATCATTTGTTAAACGTTAATCTCTATGCTAGTATTTACTAGTATATCATGTATCATCCATCCATAAATGGATATATTTATAAGGACCTCTTTTTCACATTTTGCATTTAGTTGGACATGAGTCTCTTATCTACCTACATGGTTGAAATGGTGATCCTTTGAAGACTAGGCCATTTAATTTTTTAACCAATTCTTTAGGAGGGTGATGATTTATTTACTAAGGAATAACTTGCATAACTCATTAAATTCATCATGCCTTGAATTTATGGGTAACACAACATTTTACATATCAATACACATGGTAGTATCCTTATCTTTGAAGAACTCAATTTCTCCTTACAGCTCCCATACCAAGGACATTATGTCATATGGTACCTCTTTTGATGTGGGTATTTAGATAGTTTTGTGCATGAGGTTAATCATGATAAACCTTTTCAACATGTGGATTTGAAATAACTAGTTGAGAATGCATACCACTCAGAATATTGGTATTGATATTAGGTCCAACTGGTGAAGTGGTAAGGCATGGTTTCCATTGAGAAGTTGGAGTTTTATCGACACATATCATTTTAGGACCCTTTTCATTCCATTATTTGGTAATAGTAGTATAAAATTCTAGGTATTCTTCTAGTTGATGTTCATTTTTACAAAAGGCAAGAATATGGTAGACCATGTAATTACACTACTAGTGGTATGAATATCCACACTTGTCACATGTCCTAGGTGGAAATCAACCACCTCCTCATCCATTGTCATGCCTTTGACCTTTTAAAGACCAAATCCCACCTATTTCTTATGTTTTATCTATAAAATCTTAGTAAGTACCTCATGTGCATGCTTCATGAATCCCATCAATGATCTGGAAGTGATTCGTATCATGGGTATATGAATCATATATCTTACAATATAGTGAAACTTTAGCTTGGGTGGAAAGATGTAACAAATGACAAATTTGTGCATGATGGTCTTCCTTTCAGATTTCACATGATTATTTTAACATGGAATGAACATTCCTTCATAGATAGTTGTTTATTTTTTGACCCTCCACTTCATAATCAACACACCATAGGCTACTATAAGTGTCATGAGAATTATTGGCCATAAGCTTATCCAGTTAAATATCTATTTATTAATTTGGGCCTCCATAAAGGGGTTGATTCCTATTCCTATACTTCAAACAAAATTGGCACATAGTGAAGCTTCCAGTGTGTTGCAAGGATAAATAAAGGTCTTATGGGATAAGGCTCGTCAAAAAGGAAGTAATAACCCTCCTAAAAACTTGAGCATGTTGCATTGGCTTGATTTTAAATGATAGCTTGGAAATGAGGGTTTTGAAGTGAGCATCATATACATGCACAATTTTAGTGAGCTCTTACTTAATATATTTTAAAGCAATAGTACATTGTTGCTCAAACTCATGAATGTCAAATTACAGAAGAAAAGTAATTTTCAATAGCTCATAGTTTACAACAACTTGTTGAGGTTTAAATTTTATATACCATCTATAGGCATGATCCAATATGTAAGTGAAAAATTGAGTTTCCTTCTAATAAGTATAAATTATTCCCGACACTTGCTAAATGAGTTCATAATTATGAACATGTTTAGTTACATTATTAACACTTTGATACTAAGAAAGATGAAGTGTCATCTCATAGTAAACTGTAGGTACATTGGGTGGTTGTAGTGGATGTTATTATGGAGGTCCTCCAATTCCTCCCATACCACCTCTTGATCTTCTTGAAACTTCATTAGAACCACTGCCAATACTTCCTTAGATGTTTCTTGGAGTAATAGGAGAACCTAAAACATTGGGCACTAATGGAGGTTGATTAGTTAGATTTGGTCCTATATTTTTCCCATTACTTATATTCAGTCCACTTGACATTTTAAGGTTAGTCATAGGTATTAACTACACCAAAACGGTAAAGGTTAAAGGTAAATTAAGTTGGGCTTACTATTAAATGCTAATTTGAAATTATATTATCAGAGTCTCTTCTATGAATTCAAATTCAAACTTGACTTCAAGATCAACAATATTAGTATCCCAAACTCTTAAAACAATTATGTCAAACTTATATGTATGAACATGCCAAATTAGATTTAATTGGATTGGGTTCTACCATCACCAATGCTTGTCCTATGTCTTTTGTACATACCTATGCTAGTGAATGACATGGATCCATGGTTAGGGAGTACTCACTATGCCTTGTTTCCTTCCTATGGATTCTAATAATACTTCTAAGATCCGCCTATTTTCTCTTGGGATCATTACCTATCATGGCCTTATGTTTGTGCTCATCATATTTATGCTTCCATAATTCTCATTGAATAAATTCCATGCCAAATTAGCAATCATATACCAATGTATACCCATTAATTTCCACACAAATTACACTAATCATGCATGAGAGGGTTTTATCCATCTATGGGGATTTTTTCAAGCTTAGATTCAACCATAAATTTCTTAATTTCTAAGGGAAACTATATTAGATACCTTATACATGGTTCCTTTAGGAAACTAAACTATGATTCCTCTTGATAAGAATATACAGACACAACATATTGTAATATGTATCTATTTAGTGTTCTATTCTACTAGATGTCCATCGTACATGTCCAAGTAGTTTTTAGCTTTGCCAAGGCTATCTGAAGCTATGTTAACTAGGGAACTTTATGTCTATAAGTTCTTGAGTGGTCTTACACATATGATGTAAGCCAATCATATAAATAGATAGGTATTTATCCATATAATGTTTCATATAAATAATCATACATGTGATACTCTTCCCATTATCATGAAGAAACCCCTGGTGCATATTTTTACCATCATGTTAATAGTTACAATGGGTCATGGAAACAAAACTAAAATGTTGGGCATTATCTTTAGTTTTTATTGAATAAATACTAGTCATGTACCTAAAATAAATTATTAAGATAATGAGCTAGTGCGCCAACATATCAAACTACTAACAACCTCACACACTCACCCGAAGCATGCAACCAAGACTGGTTCATATCGATTCCATTGTGCATTAGAGGATAACTTTAACATAGTCTACTCTTAGGAATTTGGGTTAGTTATATTTAGTTCTCATTACTAAAAAAAATCATATTATGGTTAATCATGTTATTCAATTCATACATTCCACATATAATTAACACCATAGAAACATATTGACACATATTGTAGAATTTGTAGATAAAAATAATGATTCCATTGATTTCTTTTGAAAACTATAGTCACTTGTACAACATAACTTACTAATGAATAGTAGAATATTATAAACATCATTCAAAAACATTTACTTCATATTATTATCTTTATTTATATCTATCTCTTTTCTAAATAAAATTAAGGGGTATTTATTAATGACCCAACCCCTCTCCTTAGGTTACATCATTAATACAATAGCTAGGACTAGCCAATGATTGTTTCAAAACAAGAAGTTGTGGTAAGCCATTATAGTATAATCCTTTTGAATCAGGCCTAAATAGCCCTATATATTATATCCATGCTATATATCCATTCTTGTTATCCTATTTTCTCATGAACTAGTGCTAGCTTCTTCCTTGACTGGTCTCTGATGCTTCTGCAAGATATTTCATAAATGTCTCCACTTCTTTTACCATTATCCAAGTCTTCTACTTTTGTCTAAGTCTTGCATATTTTTTTTCTCCTTATTTTTTTGTATCATTGTCCCCCCAGAACTATATATTTTACACTAAGGTCCTCCACACCTTTCTCTTGCATGCCATACTCTTCCATGGTAAGGTCCTCCATGCCACTCTCATTCCCTTTCTCTTCCAAACTATGGCTCCAAAACACTTAGAATATATAGATAAAAAATTTCAGGTAAAAAAATTCATTTGATGGTCATGTTTGAGGGATCTAAGTCTTTGTGGCCACTGTCCAGTAAATAAAGAAAGGATATGTTTCAAATATTGAGTCTCAAAGCATTATTCATGAAAACTCTTTTAACTATTTTATTTCTCACACATACATCAATGTATAGTGGCAACAATAATTTATGAGGTATATAGGTTTCAAGCCTTCTTTTTAGAAATAAATATTATATTTAGTCGATTCGATAGATTTTAACTTAGAATCCACATATGGACGTTACACACTACTTAGTAAAAAGATCATATGTAATGCCTCCAAAAGAATATCCTTGTAATGTGAAGAATGATGCAATAAGTCTATGAGTGAAGCTTTAATAGTTATATCATTGGAATAAATTTTAATATGGTTGGAGGACAAATCCTATTTCATACATTATTTTTGGTATTTTTTGGTAAGAAGTAGAACTCCACTGTAAACATTATGGCTATAATAATTATGAAAGAATGCATTGGATTTTCAATGCCCAGGTTTTAAAATCCTTAGATATTTTATTTAATTAGCCATACATCAAACGTAATAGGTAACGACTACCATTATATAATTTAAAATGAAGTATCTAAGAGATATATACATATTAAACATGTTTATAGAAAAGTGAAAATTCTAATGCTTAAATTTTGAATAGTTCAAAATGAGAATTTATAAAATAATAAACCAAGAAAGAAAACCCTCTATAATTTTTATCCATTCACATAGGTCAGATTCACCAAATGTTTAAAGCTAAAATATATATTAGGGTAATCTAGGGTTAAATTCATAGAGATATCTTAGTGCACAAGGGTGGTAGACTACATCTATAACATGCCAATTAATTTAAAAACATAGATAAACATACACTAAATTTATTATGCAAAGATATGCTAAAAATAGGAAGTAAACCTATGTTATATATTGAAATGATAATGAAAACATGATATTTAGCTGGTTATGATGCTAATATAGATCTAGATCTATAATAATAAAAAGTAAGTCTAGAAGTAAATCTTGGATTAATAGTTAGATTATAGATTAAGAATTTATGTGATCTCAGACACTTACGTCGACTTAGGATGGTTACATCAACACTTATATATAACCTACATACATGTATCCTATATGAAATACATGTTATATCTATATGTAACCACATGGAATATTATGGGTTTTATGTTATCTTCACTCTAGTGTGACAATATATGGATCATGGATCGTCACTCGTCAAAAGTAAAGAACCCTAGTTCTACATATTCATAGTGGTTATGGAAAAAATGGGTTAGTGGGCACATGATGTTGAGAATTCCCAAATACATCTATATCAATGAGTGATACTTAAATAGTCAATACCCTGAAGAGGGCCTTAGACTTATGTAGTTCTCCCATATGTGTTAGCTTGTGTGTGCATAAAGATGTAATGTGTGATAAGAAAGTACATAGAGTGACCTAGCTTATAACTTGGAAAGTGTGGCTCATGGGATGCTTCTTCAATACTTTAGACTTGTAGATGTGTTTTCCTTATGATTGATATCTAACTAAGAGAAAATGGGGAATCTTTACTCACTTGAGTTCTTGATTGAGTAGATTATAGTAAGTTTCCTTGTGAGAGGTAATAAGTTGCTAGGTGAAGAATGAATGAGGATTGATCATATATTTATACCAAACCCTTTAGAGAATATCTCATATTAAAGAAATTAGGCTGACCAAAAGCATATGTTACATTTACAAATTGGATAAATTTTGGGCACTAAACACTTATATTGGGATATGATAGTTGCATTGACATAGGCATA
>JARHVA010006319.1:937500-944848 GCA_037957365.1 Torreya grandis
TTAAGTATAGGGTTGGCCTAGGTTGACTTTGTTTGGTAAATGTCAAAAAGAGTAATTAGCTTAGATATGGGATTAATAAGGTGGTGAATTGCTTGGAGGAGTGTGTAAGGGAGGAGCCAAAACTTAGGGAAGTATATAGGAGATGGTTTTATAGATTTGAAGCAGTGGAATAGGGGACAAAAATATTGTAAAGAACCAATGATATAACCATCAATTTCTTGATGCACCCTTTAAGGTGTGCACTTAGAGAGATTAAAATGTGATAGGTTCCTACAAGAGAGAAAACATTAGTAATAAATAATGTCTAAAAATATTATGTGTATACATATTCCCCACTTGAAGCTCATCGTGTGTCATACAAGTCTAATATGGGATGGTGATTCATGAAAAAGAACATAACAAAACACAATGATGAAGCTAAATAAATTATGATAAAAAGAGAATAAGATAAATGAAATGACATTATTTGAAAAAGACATACCTTTACTTACCTTAGTGCTGTAAAAAAGGAAATGAAGTGAAAGAAATGTGAAGGTGTCTAATGTAGGGAACATTAGGCAAACCTATAGAAATAAGTGAAAATTTCAATTCTTGAAAAATATAGATGTAATATGTGAAAAGATTGTCTATAATATCAAGATTCTAGAACATCTTACAGTTGTAGAAACAAAGTTATGGTTGAAAAATGAAATATTTTTTTAAATATTTAACAGGTAAATAATTTTTAATAGTAAACATAAATAGGGTTAAAATTAATTCATTTTTTATTTTACTATTCAGAGAAAATATTATGCTAAGAGACATGGTTTGAGCCTAGAGAACGATCATGGCGATGAGATGATAACTACAACATGGAGGACGGATCACAACCACAATGGATATAACACAGGTAAGGGAAGCCTTAAGTTCATCTTTTGATAAATTTTCATTAAAATTAATCTAAATATAGAAAATTAGATAGTAGGCAAAATATAGACACTGAAATAAACCCTAGGAATTTTTTAGGTAAATAGGGGTATAACGAGGTATTGGGTAGGAAATGATCATACAAATAAATGCCTAAGATATTTATGGTAAATGGTCAAAAAGTCATCACAAAATAAGAATGGATTTGGCCCTATCAACATAATTTACAAGGCGAGAAATATCTAAGGGTTGACTAGTTAGCAGTAGGCTGATACAGTATCACTGGAGATGGTTGACTACATAGTAGTGGGATGTTACAATTGGAAATAGGTAGATGGTAGACATAATACCTTCTGTGCAATGTTGTTCATACTATGTGGCTGATGTATTTGGCTAATTAAGGTTGAAAATGTACCAAAGTGCTGATATAGTATGTCAAGAACATGACAGGGCTGATTTAATATTAAATAGGTAGATTATGTAGTAAAAAGGGAAAAATAAGAAAACTAGATTGAATAATCTAATGATGTAGTTAATTTTTAATTTTTTGAGAATATTTAAGAATGCATTTTATTATTATGACATCAATATCTAATGTATTCTATGTTTTTTAATGTTTTACAGAGACATCAGAGATTTTGGTGCCTCGTGAATGCATCCTAGCTCCCAAAATTATTAGAGAGGTTATTGGACATGCATAAAAATCAAATGGTTGACTTGGTATTTGAAGGTATCATGGAGATGAGATGGATCCTACTGAGTTTTGATCTCATTATCATGTTCCTAGGAGGATAGAAATAATTGACGAATACTTTCTAATGGGAGGTAGAGGGGGATACTATAGAGGTGTTGATCACCTTGCAGGATGTCCATGTTTTTATTGGACTTCTTATAGATGGGATGCTGGTATTTTTGATACACTAGAGTTATAGGATGAGAGATTAGCCTTATCCCTATGGGTGACATGCTCAGATAGGATCTATTTTGGTTACGTGTGAGTTTATTTGATGTTTATATTATGGCCATTAAAGATACCTAGAAGGACAAGATAGGTCTTGTGATAACATGAGTGTTGTGTTATAAGTCATGTGGCAAGATACCATTATACATGATAGCCTTGTGCCAATCTATTTTAGATCAAGGATCATTGTATGATCTTGGTTCTATCATTTGGGTCTAGCTCATGGACGACATGTATGGGATGGTAACCCATGTGTAGAAGATAATGGGCCCTATAATTTTTATGAGTGCATGGATCTATGATATATTACTTATGTATCATCCATTTAGGTTTCCACATGCAATTGATGATATGTTACCTCAAGTCGTTTGATGGAGACAAGACCATGTAACATGGGGTATGTGCCATGTTGTAACTTTGTATACTGTTAAAATAAGTTAGATTATATGGTAGCTATACACTCACATAACTATTATATGGATGAGTTGGGAAATTATTACTATAGGTTTGGCATATGTGTAGATCATAGGCCACTAGAATTTATGCTTGGAGCCTCATTTAATGGGCCATGCACCTAGATAGTTGTAGGCTAAGATTGTTCAAATTGATGCATGAGGAAGTCTTGATGTTTAGCATGGTCAAGGGTTTCTTTCAAGGTTATTAGATAGAGAGTCATAAACCAATACTATAATTTGGGGTATAGATCATTAGTGAATAGGTGGAATAGATTTTCATCCACCATATTATGCTCACATTTGTTAGACAAGTTGTTCCATCATTTTGTGAAAGCCTGTGCTATCTCAGTTTCAAGTTGTTTGTCATTTATAAAGTGGGATAAGTTGTTCTTGGGTAGCTCACTAGTCTGAAATTCTTGGACTAGTGAGTTAACCAAGTGTTTGAGTTTAGTGATGGAATAGGGTTTTAATTTATTGTACCATTCTAAATCATTTCTTGTGAGTGTTTTAGCTAATATTTTGTTGGTGATAAATGTGTTAAATTTGACCTAGTCTTTATAATGGTTACCAAATGTTTTTAAATTCAATTTCACATTGGTGGATCCATTATAGGTGATGATGGGTGTGATACCTTCTATGTTAATATTAGTAATTTAAGGTAAAATATTTTAATTTTTTAGATGTTTGATTATTTTATTAATGAGGCGTGGTTGTGGGATAAGGTTTCCATGGGAATCCCTAAGTGGGGGTGGGGGGCACATTTGGATTAATAACTCCCCATGAAACCCATTGAGGTTGGCTTTGAAGATGAATGAGATGGTTCTGCATTTACACCATCTGATTTGTATTATTGTTAATGAAGGTATGCATTTGATTAAATTTTTGTAATAAGAATTGGCTACTTTATGAAGCATTTAAAGAAGTGTGTGCATCATGTGATGCATTAATATTAGTATTAATATCTTGAGTTGCATTGAGTAGTAACATGCACCACACTAGTGGCATGAGAATAATTAGTAGCACAAGATGCACTAGTAGCATGGTTAAGGGGATGCATATTTTGAATAGGCCCACTCGAATTTCAACCTACGTTGTTAGTAGAAATAATTAGAATGGAGGTAGAAGAAGTCAGAAAATAAGATGTAATGGTCTGTGAAGGAGACATAATAGAAGGAAAATGTTGAGATGCAAAGAAAGTGGTTACCCCAAATCCATGAGAAAAAGTATGGGAGGGTGAAGAAGGTTCTTCTATATGAGTACCTATCATGAGATTATAAATGGTTGAAGGGTATTTTCCTCTATGTTAAGGGAATTTATTGATGAAAAAGAACATTTTAGTTGTGTACTCTAAATCACACTCATCTTGTAGTGAGAATAAAGGATTATGAACTGAGGATAAATGATGAGGAGTCCCATAATTAGTAGTGTAAGTGGTAATATGGATATGACTTTCATCCATGGTGGGTGCCGCAAGTTGTGTCTTTGGAAACCTATTAGGATTGGTAAAACTCATCATGTTTGTTTGATTTAACTCTGTATTATCCTAAAAAAGGAAATTCATGATGAAGAAAAGAGGTTAAAAACTTGATGGAAATGAGGATCAATTCGTAAGATACATAATCTAACTAATAGAGAATGTTCTATAAGATAGGAATTAGATCAGGGATTAAAGAACAAAGTCATGTAGGTCAACTATGTATTCCAGAGAGAAATTAAATAGGTATAAAAGATGCATAGTTGTACAAGCCAAATGTGTATCCTAGAGGGATAAATTGAATAGGATAAAAAGATAC
This sequence comes from Torreya grandis, assembly GCA_037957365.1. Lineage (NCBI taxonomy): Eukaryota > Viridiplantae > Streptophyta > Pinopsida > Cupressales > Taxaceae > Torreya > Torreya grandis. The sequence continues at coordinate 941,616 of JARHVA010006319.1, forward strand.
ATAGTTTTACATGTTGATTGTGTACTCTAGAGGGAGAAACTAAATAGGCTAAATAGATACATAGTCATATAGGCCAACTATGGATTGAAGGTAAGCAAAACTAAAAATCTATAAGATACTATGTCAACAAGGATGACTATGTTCTATAAATAGGAAAAAATATGTAAGATAATATCTAAGCAAATATAATAAAGCGCACAAGCAATTAGATCAATGTGTTTGATCTAAATGTAGCACACATCACAAACATTTTACTAACACTAGCTAGTACAAATTTTGTAATACAAAATACAATGATCAAAGAGAAAGCCAAAAAAAAATGAATGGAGATTCTAAGCTAACTAGTCATTCATAAATGTTTCTAAGTTGTAATAAATTTTAAAATTAATGTGATAGAGAATTGGCTATAAGAGGGAACTAAAAAGCAATCTAAGTATAGTTTCAGGTAGTTTATGCTTAAAGGGATATGTATTGGCAATGGCACTAACATAGTATTGGGGCCTACCCCATGACTTCACAATCCTATAATGATAAGTGTGTCAAGTGATTTACCAAAATATACCATCAACCATATGTTTATACTTGGACATAAAATAAATTTGGTGTTCCCCTTGGTGATGAAATCAAAGCATGTAGGACTTAGGAAGAAAAATGTTTAATAATTTTTATTGTTAAGTGATTTGGAGGTGTTTACAAAGGAGAAAAATAGTCTGACTAAAATGTTAAATTGAAAACCATCTAATTATTCTATGTGTGTTACTCTAAGCATGCAAGCAACTGAAATAAAAAGTGAATTAATTACTAGCAAAATAGGTCAATTTAATTGATTATTAAGTGTATATATATGGTTCAGGAAACAATGTATACAAACCATACATAATAGAGTCAACAGGGTCACTAATATTCTATGGAATCAAGATCAAGAAGAACACAGTCAAACAAGTTGATTGAGGTTTATAGAAAGAAGACAGGGTACATCACTATGTTGAACTTATTGACATAGTTTATTGTAGGGTTGTAGTTTTATAGACTATCAATTATGAAAAATAATATTTTAAATGATAAACATAAATGATACAGAAGGTAAGAATGAACCTTGGTAATTTTGAAGATGCTTAGTTTGAAAATTCTATGTTATGTTACTCAATATTTGATTTCTATGAATATGGTTGACTAGGTTGATGAATTATACAATACTTATGTGATAAAAATAATCTATGAATAGAGTCAAATAGTTTGACTAAGTCTACAAACCTATATGCTGAAAAAGATAACTATGAATAGATTCAATTAGGTCGATAAATTCTACAATCTTGTGATTGAATAAGAGAACTATGTCCAGCTAGTCGATCCAGTCACCTGTATTAAGAAAAGACCTATACATAGAAAATATAGTCAATTTGGAGTGATTGTTTGTTAAAATTGTGTATAGAATGTTATACTTTATTGATAAATTCAATACATTAGTACAAAAATAAAAATATATAAGATGATGATAAATGAATACATGAAATAAAACCCACAAGGGTTAGATTCATAATGTGTTCACTAGAATGTGTATAAGAGAAAATAAAACTTACCTATAAATCAGTCCTATCTCAAAGAAGATAAATCAAAATTACACTTTCACTTTTTAGTACATTTAGACAATCAAGTTCATGACCAAGATAGATCTTCTAGACCTAACCAAGGGATCCTTTAACAAAATAATGTCACAAGAGAGGATTCCAAAGCCTTTAGTCAAGCAACACCATGTAATAACCCTAGCTAGGTCTTACATTTTCTATATTAAAAAGTAAATATAAAGTAAATTATAAGCTAATCTACTACTCACCAAAGCTTATGGCATAAAAATGGGGGTAATAAACATAAAATTAAACATGCATAGAATATCTCTACTTAATATAATGTATAGTAAATCCTAATGCATAAGAGACAAGCATATAAGCTAATAAATGTAAATATATCTACTTTAAAAAAGGAGGAAAAAAGTTAGAGATACTTACATTTTAAGATGAAACCATCGAGCCTCATTCTCTTTTTTAGCCAAGGTGCTTCACTAAAGGTTTTTGGGGTATGTAAGGATAACAAGGATAAGTTAGATCTAGACTACACAACTTCTCTATGCATCCAAAAGACTTCTCCACAAGACAAGATTCATATCTCCAAGTGTAGTGTTGAAACCCTAAACAATGCTCCTTAAGTATAATGGTGGATAAGTAGATGAGTAATATATGATGTTCTTCTTTTCTTCCTACGAAATGGAAAAAATGGATGTGTATATATCTCACTGAATCTAACACTAAACCCTTTCAAAAGTTTAGCTGATAGATTTGGCCTAATCAAACCTACATTGTTAATTGATAAAAGTAAATTAGGTCTCGAACAAAGCTAGCCAAGGCTGCCAAAGTCATGTAATGTGCAAATATAATTTAAGTATAGGGTCAACCTAGGCTAACTTTGTTTGATAAACGTTAAAAAGCATTTTTGGCTTAGATAGGGGTTGACTAAGGTGGTGAATTACTTTGAAGAGTATATAAGGAAGGAGACAAAGCTTAGGGAAGTGTATAGGAGATGGTTGTGTAGATTTCAAGTGGTGGTTTAAGGGACAACAATCTTACAAAGCACCAATGGTCTGCCCACCCCTTTCCTGGTGCACCCTTTAAGACATGCACTCAAAGAGTTCTAGATTCAATGGGTTCCTGCAAGATAAAAATTATTAATAACTAATAAAATTTAAAAATATTATATATATACAAGATGCATTATAATAAATAATCATGTCTATTACATGAATATGGCTTGGCTCTCAGTGGTAGTGTTGACATTATGTAAATAGGGACCATTTGATCATTAAGAATATTATTTGAGATATATAATAAATGGGTACTATGATCTAATCTTGTGGATACATGGATGGAAAACCTATGGATACTTAGTGCATGGAAGTACAAAGTGAATTTTTTAATTTATACTTATTTTAAAATGAAGAGGCTTAAAGTGTGAATTGTTATAAATAATATTATGGGAATAAAATTTATGACCCCATGACTACTCTATGGAGTTTTCTGTTCTGTGACTATGTGTCAATTTGTCTTCGAGCCTATGTGACTGCATAACCATCATTCACATGGATAAAATGTCAAAATTTTAATTAGGTCATAAGACACACATGATCCTAACATGTGTCACAATCCTGAAGTTTCACATTTAATCTTTCTTTGTAAAATTTT
>JARHVA010006320.1:0-5000 GCA_037957365.1 Torreya grandis
CAACCAGTATTGTTGACCACTATACAGAGTTGTAAACAAACATCTATGGCCAGCTGAATGACGGGTAATCATTTTGGCTTCATTTGCTTGAGCTTCTTGTCTATCTGCCTTTAAAGGCGAACAAGGGTCCCATTACGCGTTTACTTTAGACTCCATATCTTAACGTATTCCTACGAAACATTTCCCTTCCTGCCGACGATTTAGTGTTCTGTAATCCCCAAAACTGAACAGTGACCCAACCAATTATGTCCGGTGAAGCAATTGCTTTCGTGGACGATATGACCCAACCAAAACTAGATATATGGGTAGCTACATGAATTAAAATATATTTTTAATAATGTAAAAAATATTTCTCATTAAATAAAATATGTAAAGATATTTTATGTAAAGATTATGTGTAATTTTTAAAAGATCATTTTTCTTAAAAGTATTTAACTTTAGTTTTAATTATCATATAGTTAGTTAGAAAATAAATTTGTATAATTATATATAATTTTTTTAATATTTATATTAAAATAGTGTCAAAAATATTATTAATTTAAATTTTATTCTTTTGTTATTAATACATTAAAATTTATATTTAAATTTAATTTTAATATTAATATTAAATATATGTTTATAGATTTATATTTTTATTAAATAGTTATATTATTATTTTTGATGTTTAAAATTTTATTAAATAATTATATTATTAATTTTTATGTTTAAAATAAATAAAAAATATATAATAATTTCAAATTTTAATTAAAATAATCAATTTAAAGTGAAGATATTGTGTATTGATTTTTTTTTTTTCTTTTGATGTAATAAGGTGTCATTGAAAAGGATTATTTATTCTTTAGAGTTCCTCTTTCACCTTATTAACCTATAGTTAAGAATATAATTATTTAAGAAGGATAACATTATTTGTTTACTTCCCTCATTTCAATCATTAGAATAAATTTAACCCAATTTTTTTTTAAACTTTTTTTAATAAGAATATTATATTTACTATTTTTTTTGGTTTTATTGATTTTATTGTTATTCTTCCTTTTAAATATTTTGAGATATTTTTTTAATAAGAATTATAATTATAATAATAATTGTAATATTTTAATGAAGAAGTGAGATAAGAATAAGATTAATGGATGAATGACGAAGGAGCAATTGGGAGAGTGAGTGCAGGAGCGAAAGGAGCAAATGAAGAGGAGAAGCTTGGAGGCAGGGTTAAGGATTAGAGGAAAGCTTCACTAGATGATAAAATAAAGCTAGTGAAAGGTAAAAAAGAAACTCCTTTTTTGTCAGACCAAAATCTAAGGTTTGTGAGAGGTAAAGTAGGGGAAATCATGGCAAGAAATTGAGTAAGAAGGTTTTTGAAGCTGTTATTGAAGAAGATAGGGATTGCTGGAATGAAAAATATAATGGATGAAAATTAGGTAATAAGTGGAAAGGAAAGAAGATTGGGCATAACCAACTAGGGTAGTAGGTGAAGGATGTGGAAATTTTTGTCGAAGAAGATTTAGAGGGAGTGAAAAGAGTAGGATTTTAAGTTCTTTCCCCCTCACAGAAGGATAGAGGTGAAAATTAGGGTTTTGAAGATTCAGGTTTGGAAGCAGTGCCAGGGTTTGAACCTAAGAAAGGAGGCAATAAAACTCTAGATTGGTCTTCAGATCAATTTCTATCAAAAGTTTAGTTTCTTTCAAAATGTGCCCTTATTTGTAAATGTGTTTGTAGATGGCCATCAGTTGGTGCCATTGAGCAATGGGTGAATTAAAATTGGGGTAAAGATGTTAAGGTGAGTTTTTCACCTAAAGGTTTCTTTGTTGTGTCCTTTTTGTCTAAAACAGAAAAAGAAGAAAATTATAAGGTGAAAATTGGTTGATAGAAGGTCTAGGTCCTTGGATCCAACAATAGAGTGCTAATTTTGATCCCTCTAAAGCTAGAAAAGGGAGTTATCCTACCTGGTTAAGATTATATGGTCCCCCTTTGGAGTATTAGAGCTCAGATTCTTTGACGACAATGGATAGTCTTGTGGGAATTGTTATGGAAGTTGATTAGGTGTCCTTTAAAGGTGAGCAAGTAGTTTATGCTATGGTTAATGTAGACCTAGATTTCGATCAAGAGATTCCTAAATTTGTGGTTTTAAATCCATTGGTAGAGAATGGAATCAAAGGTTTGATGTGGATAATATCCCTTTCAGATGTTATGGATGTCATTAGTTAAGTTAATTTCAAAAAAATTACAAGTCTAAAAGGAGTACCATTCAATCCAAACATGTTAAATTTGATCTTCAATGGAAACCTAAGTGGCCTTTAAAAGAAAGCAATCTTGTTCTTCATTGGCAGACCTAGAGTCGTTAGAAAGAAATAAGAAGAAGATCAACTATGAGAGTTTGTCATAAAAAATTCTAATGATAGAATAAGTATTAGAGAAAATTATTTCTTCTACTTTTATTTCTCCACTATCTTTGATTAAAAATTGTGATTTCTTTGAGCAAGAGTCACAAAATATTAAAGAATTGGTTATTAGTAATAAGAAGGCTTTGTTTGATGCTAAAAAGGTGAGATTTTTAGTAAAAGAGGAACATCTTGCTCTTTTTAATGGGGAACCAGGGTCAAATCTCAAAAAAGAATCAAAAGAGGAGGCAGATGAAGATTTAGAAGGAGATTTGAATTCTAAAGAAGTATTGACTATTTCGTAGTCAAAAAGTAAAATATCTAAACCTATAGGAGGTCCAAAAGCCAAATTAGGAAGGAAAATTAAAGTTAAGAATGCTAAAGGGGATATTTTAGTAGGGACTCAAGGTTCTCTTGAAGGCTTTATTGATGTTGCAAAGTGGGGGATAAAATTCCATCCATTGCTTAAATTAAGGTTATTTCTTGGAATTTTAGGGGATTTAATGGTCCTAATAAAAGGTGGATTATTAAGCACCTTTTGTTAGAAGAAAAACTAGATATTCTTATATTTCAATAAAGCAAACTAAATAAAAAAGAAGAAGAAGATTGTGTATTTTTTCTTGGTATGTGTTGGCTAGGGGTCTTTGTGGAAGCTTAGGGAGCATCTAGAGGATTGGAAGTCATATGGTTCCCATTTAATATCAAAGTTGATTTTTTTGGCCTCAAGTAAAAATAAGCTTGCACGTAAAATCTTAAATCTTTAGTCTAATCTTCAATTCCTACTGGTCAATATTTATGGTCCCCATAGAATCAATCCTAAGTTGGATATTTGGCAAGATTTGTATATGTTTATTAATAATTTTAGTAGGACAAGGTGGTCTTTAGAGGAGATTTTAATATCATTTCAAGTTAGGTAGATAAGAAAGGGTGTCAGTTTTCATTTTCCCAAGCTAGTTAAGACATTGGTTTATTTTTAGATCTTCATAATATGGAAGACATTGTTCTAAATTTAGATTGGTTAACCTAGAACAATAGGAGGTTAGGTAGGAATAATATATTAGAAAGATTCGATAGACATTTTGCTTTTGATAATTGGAATGAGGACAATAGAAAGATGGATTGTTGGGTTTCTCAATTTCCAAGATCCGATCATCTTTCTCTAGTTTTATCTCAGATTCTCCTCTAGAAAGTTGTCATTTAAAATTTTAAGTTTTACGACCTAGTTAAGGTGTGGTGGAAGAATGGTCCACTGCCTCATGGTTATAAAATGGTTCAAATGGCAAAACGTCTGAAATTTGTGAAGAAAAAAGTGAAACAACTGGAATAGAGTGCATTTCAAAAAAAAAATTCAATAAAAAGCTTGGATTGAATCTGATTTAAAATCTCTAAATGAGAAATTTCTTCATTTAGGTATGGAAGTGGCCAATTATAATCTAGAAAAAATCTTAGTAAGTGAATATTATGAAATTCTTTGTACGAAAGAACTTTTTTGGAAACAAAAATCAAGAGAAACTTAGTTAAAATAAGGTGATAGAAACTCTGCCTTTTTTCATCATTCAATAAAAGAAAAGAGAAAAGTGAATAGGACAGCTCATATTTTATCTGGAGAAGGGGTAGCTCTTGAATCCCTCGAGGAAATTAGGAGGGAAGCGGTCAACTTATTTTATAACCTTTTAAATGATGAAGATTTCTCTAATTTACAAGCTCAAGTGGAATGTTTATAGCATATTCCCTCTATTATCTCTCAAGATATGAATGAGAGACTGCTTTCCCCCTTCTCTTTAGAAAAAATTAGAAAATTAGTCTTTTCTATGGTGAAAGATAAAGCTCCTAGGCTAGATGGTTTTCCAGTGGCCTTTTTTAAGTCTTTTTGGGATATAGTGGGTCTAGATGTTCTTGATATGGTAGAAAAATCAAGGTTGAAAATGAATGTATAGCCTAAAATTAATACCACTTTCATCTCTTTGTTTCCTAAAGGTGAAGTCCAAAATTATTTTATGGATTACAAGATGGTGGTTTTGTGTAATACAATATATAAAATAATATCAAAATCCATAGAGGAGAGATTGAAATGTCTTCTGGACAAGGTGATTTCAGGTGAGCAAGTATTTTTTATTCCAAGTATAAGTATTCAAGATGGTATTATAGTTGCTCATGAAATTATGAATTCTTTAGATAATAATCATTAGAAAGGAATAATGATTAAATTGGATATCATTAAAGCCTATGATCAAGTTAATTGGCATTTTATCTTTAAGATTTTGATCCATTTTGGTTTTAGTAAATATTGGTGGGTATGTGCACAAGATTGGGGGAAAATTTTGTGGACATAACCCATAATTTGTATGCATTATAACATAACAAGTACGTGTTATTGTTATAATGTGTACATATTATGGCTTAGTATTATCAATCTATATCACGCACGTGTTATAACAATAACATGTATGCATTATTGAAACATATAGGAATGTGTATGTGTTTTCATATATTTTAATAACACGTACGCATTATTGAAACTATTAAAAAAAACCCTTTTCCTCTACATTTTATACATTCATGTTTTATTTATTCCCATTCATATTTTATTTGCAAGATCATGTTTTGGCTGCAAGATCATGTTTT
>JARHVA010006320.1:10000-30000 GCA_037957365.1 Torreya grandis
AGCTATGAGAGTATTACCCACAGTCGAACCTTGGAGAAATCTAAGGCATTCAAGATATCTCCATCTACAAGTAGGGCATCCCTAGGAGAGTCTTCTTTGAAGAAGGTAAAGAGATGGAGACTATTTGATTATTAATATTTTATAGATGATGTACTTTTTTATATGCCTATATGGCAATGTACACATTTCTAGCATTGTACATGCATATATGATGTATTCACCCGACATTAGATACTATGTTGTTAGACATGATGTAATTTTTTGTATGCCTATAAGGAAATTCATGTATTATTGACATTGTGTGCCTATATATGGCATTAATACATGGCATTCATATTTTTTACATGAATATTTAAGAAAACCAATGAAGTAAATCTTGTTTGAATCACTTGTGTTCAAAGTAATATAAACGATTGGATTTGAAGTATTCTTAAGGATTACAAATGTTATGCAATTGAGAATAACTTGTTAGGATAATATTACAAATCAAACCCTTATAAGACATTAAGACCCAACTGACATTCACTTGCTATGGTTTTTTATGTTGTGATATGGTTTGCTATGCTATGGTTTGTTAGGATAATGTTACAAATCAGACATTCACTTTCTATGGTTTGATTTGAATCTTATTTCATATACTAGCTCCTCTTTTAACTCTTTGGACTTAATTTCACTTCTTAAACCTAGTACTTATTTCTTGTGATCTTAATATCACCTCCTTGATGGAATTAATCTCTGTCCATATATCTTTTTCCTCATTTAATTCATGTCTCATTCATGAATTTCCTCTCAATATCTTTCTAGTTTCTTCTTAGGTACCTTCTTTAGGTCTCAAGAACCAAATCTTGGTCTATGTTTCAAGAGTTCAACCTATTATCGCATATGGTCTTAGATGATCATAACATACTTAGTATAACCCCCTTAAAGTACTCAAACAATAGCATGCTCTCATTCCACACCTTATGGACACAATACTCTCTCAAGGCTTGTAGCCCTTTTTTACTGTATTTTACCTTGTACAAAAATGTTATTATTTATAAAGAGATTATAAGGGAATTTAAGCTGCAATCTATTCTTTTTTATATCTATGTTAAATTTCATATCCCAACTCCACCTCTAACTATCACTTACTTCATTGGCCTACCCTCATTTAGACCTAATTAATCCTATTCCAAACCCTCAATCTTGGAATCTATACACATCTATACTATCTTAGGCTAAAACCTTTTGATTCACTTAGTATATGTATAGGGTAGCAAGATTAAAAAAATTCATTAAATTCTCATGTTTAAATCTCTCAAAAATGACTGAAGCTCACTAATCTAGGGTTTTCCATGCCTTGTACATACTCTCCAAAGGACCAATTTGACCTTCCCACTAATATTATTTTGTTGAAAACATACTCATGACATCTTAAACATACCAATTTGACCTTTTCATTGAAGGCCCCAAGTCTTCCTTGTACCTATTCTCCAATTTTTCCCAAGTAGGAATATAAGGTGTAATAGGCAGAATTCATGTTTTTAAAAATCATTTTTCCCTTATGTCCTTATCCCTCACTCTTGACCCCACTCTCACACATATAATACTAATGTTTGGCCATATCTCCTCCTATAGACTTGCCCCAACCTCCAAATCACCTTCAACACTTGAAGTATGGAAGACATAAATTTAGTTATCATAATTATTATTGCATTATGTTAAATTTATATGTTGTGTGCAAGGATGGTTAATGGGTACAATTTTGGTGGATTGGCATAATTGATCCATCTTTTCGCTCGTCGCCAAAAGTTGTCATAATATCCTCTACCTCCAACTAGCAACTTTGCCTCTAAAACTAGCAGGTGAAAATCCACCACTTTTAGCATGTATATATAGTCAAATTACACATGTTACAATAACCTTGACATCCACTTCCACCCACAAGCGATTTTTCACTACTATTTTGAAGCACGAAAACACTAACAACAAATGTTGTCAAAGTTGAAGCTACTGTCTAAGAACTTAATTTTTTTGAGATTTTTGGCTAAAAATTTTCACTAAAAACACATTAAAATGGGTGAATAATGTCTATTATTGGCTATTGACCTCCCATATAGCTTGAATGATAAACCCACCACCCATTTTAGGCTCAAAAATGCCCTTCCCAATACAAGAAAGAGGCTAATTTTTAGTCTAACTTCAGGCATCCATAAAAAAAATTGTAATTCACATGGAGGAATCATAAGATCCCTAATACTCATGGAATATTCTTATAATTTCACCTTGAATCTAGTCTAAATTATCTTCAAGATCAATTTGTGCCAAAACTTACAGTAAAAGGTCATAAAATATAATTTTTTGGTAGTGAAGAGACAACTTCTTGACCTCCAATTAAAAAAATTGCCTCCAAGACTGGCAGGTGAAAATACACCACTTAAATCATGTTTATATAGGAAAATTATAATTTTTCCAATAACTTTGACACCCACTTCCATCCGCAAGTGAATTTTCACTACTATTTGGAGCATGGAAACACTGACAACAAATATTGTCAAAGTTGAAGCTATGATCTAAGAACTTAATTTTTTATATTTTTTGGCTTAAAAATGGGACTAAAAACATATCAAAATGGGAAAATAATATCTTGGACCAGGTTTTTGACCTCCCATCTGGCCTGAATGACAAACCCACCACCCATTTCAGGCTCAAGAACGCCCCTCTCAATACAAGAAAGAGGCTGATTTTTAGCCTAACTTCAGGCATGAATAAAAAAACTTATAAGTCATATGGAGGAACCATAAGATCTCATATGTTAATTAAAAATTCCTATAATTTCACATAAAATTTATTTTTAAGCACATCTAAGATAAATCCATGAGAAAAGTTATAGTAAAGGGTCCTAAAATGCAAATTTTTGGTAGTGAAGAGATAACTTCTTGACCTCCAACTAGCAACTTTGCCTCCATAACTAATAGGTGAAAATCAACCACTTAAATAACACATATATATTCAAATTATTTTTATTCCAATAACCTTGACACCCACTTCCACCCATAAGTGAATTTTCACTACTATTTTAGAGCACGAAAACACTGACAATAAATGTTATCAAAGTTGAAGCTATAATCCAAGAACTCAATTTTTGGTGATTGTGGGCTGAAAAATGGCACTACCAACACATCAAAAATGGTGAATAATGTGTACGAATAGGTTTTTGACCTTCAATCTGGCTTGAATGATAAACACACCACCCATTTTGGGCTAAAGAATGCCCTTCTTAGTACAAAAAAGATGTTGGATTTTAGCCTAACTTCAGGAATGCATAAAAAAAAGGTATAATTCATATGGAGGAACTGTAAGATCCCTTGTGTGCATGTAAAATTTAATTAATTATATCCTAAATCTATTTTTAATCATAGCTAAGATAAATCTATTCCATAAGTTATAGTAAAGTGTCCTAAAATGTAAATATCTGGTAGTGAAGAGATAACTTCTTGACCTCCAATTAGCATCTTTGTCTCAAAAAATGGTAGGTGAAAATACACCACTTTGATCATGTATATATAGGTATATTATACATTTTATAATAACCTTGACACCCACTTCTACCCGCAAGTGAATTTTCACTACTATTTTGGAGCACAAAAATACTGATAATAAATGTTGTCAAAGTTGAAGCTAGAATCTAAGAACTCAGTTTTTAGTGCTTGTTTGTTGAAAACTAGCACTACCAACATGTCCAGAGGGGTGAATAACATTTAAAATTAGGTCCTTGACCTCCCATCTATCCTAAATGACAAACCCACCTCCTATTCTGGGATCAAGAATGCTCTTCCCAATACAAGAAAGATGTTGATTTTTAGCCTAGCTTTAGGCATGCATAAAACCAAAATTGTAAGTCATATGGAAGACCCATAAAATCCCTTGTGTGCATAGGAAAGTTTTATAATTTTACCTGAAATATATTCTAAATCATCTTTAAGATAAATCCATGCTATAAGTTACAGTAAAAGATCTTAAAATGCAAATTTTTGGTAGTTAAGAGACAACTTCTTGACCTCCAACTAACAACTTTGCCTCTGAGATTGGCAAGTACAAATACACCACTTCAAGCACTTTTATATAGGTAAATTACACATGTCATAATAACCTTGACATCTAATTCCACTCATAATTGAATTTTCATTACTATTCCGAACCATGAAAACACTGATAACAAATGTGTTTGGAAGGCTATAAAGAGAAATAAACATTTCATGAGAAATTATTCAAGAGTGTAGAAATGCCACATACTTTTACTAAGATTATCTTAGCTTCAATAATATGAAATTATTTACTAATGGTGCCAACCACATGAAGGTGGAAGCTGATTTGGCACCACTAACCTACAAAAAAATGATAGTAAGTAATTAAAGATGAAATTTATGCATGTACTACCTACAAAATAAAAAATATTTAGTAAAATTAATAACATATACATTTTAAAAGTTAACATACCTATGTATTTCAATCTAGTGAACCACTTGGATCTGCTCTAATCTTTATAGTATTAACAATAGCTTCATGGTCTGACTCATAAACTTTTCATAGATTCTTGTTTCATGTCCTCCCATAATATTTTTGTAATTGAATATTTGTTGCAAGAACCAAATTTGAATAGTGTAGAATCTTCTTGTGAGTTTTAAATTCTTCAAACAACCATACATTTGAATTTTTTTATGATATCATTGAAGCCAAGTTCTAGTGACTACCATAAACCTAGTGGGATAATCAATGTTTTCTCCATCTACAACGGGGGAAGTGAATTTTTATCTTTCCATCTACATACTGGCATAAGTAGTGATTTGTTCCTTCTTCATTGTCTTCATCTACAATAACTGTAACACCATAGATTTCATCATTAAAAATAATTTTTAATGAAATTTTGAACATAGATTACGAGAATAAATAGTACATCAAGATTAATCTTCTACCTTTTTATACTAGATCAGATATATGGTCAAAGCCATGTGATGATGTCATGCTCGTAAGTTGCAATGTTGGTGGAACCTGATATCTATTACTTGGAATTAGAGGTTTGGATCTCTAGTCATCCACCCACTCTTGTGAATCACACTCAATCCATGCATGTAGAACAAAAGCATGCCAAATTTCATTTATGAATAGTCCAAGAACCTGCATTTGAACTATGAAATGAGTGGAGCTCACTTGAACCTATTAGAGTCATAAAATCCTCATATTTTTCCAAGTCTTTTTCCTCCATTAACCAAAAATATAAATAAATAATAGAATTTGCTTGAGCACCATGACATATGCTCTCATTACACTAGTCAACCATAATTTTTGCATTAATCAAATTAGAAACATTGTCATATTTTAACTCTAGATTTTTAATGGATCTTTTTATACATTATCCAAGACCATTATGTTCCCCTTTTCCATGGCCAACCTTAATGAAACTCCAAATATGTTCTACACTAGCGGTAACGTGCATCCTGCTAAACCAATAAAATATTTATGCATTCCTGAATTATGGTGTACAATTGTCTGACCAAATGTAATTCCATTTGAAATTAATGTTCCTCTGATTCAATCATCCATAGAACTTATCAAAACAACCTTGCACATAATCTATACAATGTGATTAATCATCACTAATATAGAAATGGTACTCCCTTAATATTTTTCTATCTTATTTTGCACTATCAAGGTAAGAAGATGTAGGATAAAGGTAAGGGGAATTTATACTATATTTTTAAGATGGTTTTCTCCTAATGGTAGTCCTTTCAGGTCCTTAGGATCAGTTAGTTTCCACTTTGTCATTGTGTCAAAGAGCAAAAAAGTTCATATTGTGAGTGCTTGAAGAGAGAGAAGGAAGGTGAGTTATATATTGTTATATGATGGTTGTTAACATTAATGACAAAGGGAGATATTTCTGGAGAGTTGTCAATTATGTCTTGATGATATCATGGAAGTGTATAGGTGAGTGGATAAAGTGCGTTTATAGTCTAAGTGACAATGATAAAGTGTGTAATGTGCTTATCCTAGTATGCTTGAAGGAGGCTTAGTTGATCTTTAGTTTTGGTATGGTTAGAGATGATTAGAGATGAGTATTGTGATTTGATCATGCGAAATGGGTCATATAAAAATTATATAATGATTTAAAATATTGTGTGCATGATTATATTTTATCTATTTGATCACTATTTTTATCTAGATGTTTTGGGTCTACTAGATAAAAATCTGAGTAGCTAGTTTGATAATGTCATAATTTCCACATGTGGATGAGTCATTGGGATTTGGTCATATGGTTATGATATAATTAGTCCCAAGTTGTTATGGTACAAGTCTCAAGATATGAAATGAATAAAAACCAAATCTATGCGTGTGTAAAGTTGGGATCCTAAACATTTTGATAAGTGTTCTCTATATTCAAATAAAGTCAAGTAAGTATTTTAGTGACATCATATCTTGCATGTATGAAAGTTACAAGAGTAGATTGATATTAGGATAAATTTTCCTATGATAGAGGATATTATGCACTAAAATTTAGGTCATGTCAATAAGTGCAACAAAATATATGCAAGTGAAAAGTTAGGGTCCCAAGAAGAAAGATATTGTTTTCCCATTACCAAATTTGCAATGTGGAAAGAAAAGTTGAGTAGGCATTTTATATAGTCATATTTCATACATGTGGAAATTTAAAAATTAAATTATCATATGGGTTTTTGTTTTTTTTTCATAGTTGATTTGGGTTAAATTTCATATCATGAAATTAAGCGCATCAAAATATATGAATGCATAAAATTGGCCTTATAGGGAGTTTTATGGCTCTGTGGTAGAAAAAATCTGAGTGGGCATATTAATGGAGTTATATATCCCATGTATAAAGGTTTTAGGATAAAATTTATATATGGTTACATTATCCTATATGAGGAGATGATATGGTCTAAATTTTAGGTCATGCATCTAAGCACAACAAATGTTATTGAGGTCAAAAGTTAGCCTTCTAGAAAGATAAGCAATGGTCCCCATACTTAGCCATTTTTACACGATGTTAAATATCATGTCGAGATGGAGATATAATAGTTTGTGGGAGTTTATACATAAATATGTGCAATTCACATCAATTCAAATGAGTTATATTTTTTTTTGGTTAATGAATTTAAAGATCAAACTCCTTACAAAAGGATCAATAAAGCATGTTTGTTATAAGTTGTCTAGAAGCAACGAGATGAAGATAATTGTTTAAAGTTTAATGTCAATTAGAGATAAAGATAGATTATCTTCCAATATATATAAATGATAATTTTTTTGTATAAATAGATATCAATGATTCTATTAAGCGATATGTTTTCAAGGTGTCCAATGTTTAATACATATAAAGACCAAGCTATGTACAAGAGATCGACAAAGCGCATTAAGTCAAATAATAATATGAAGATAAAATGATGAGAAATGAAAGGTAAAGATAATTATAATTATAATAATATAAATAGTGCATTATTTATCTAACCAGTGAGGCCATGAGATGTGAGTAAAGTGATTGAGGTTTAGATGTGACCGTTTGTATTTGAATATTTGAATTTTACAAAGGAAAAACTAGTGATCTATATTTTAGCTATAAATTTTTATCTAGAATGAATTTACTCATGGTTTAAAATTTTATTTTATATAGGACTCCAAGTCACATATGTAAATATAGATTTGAAGATTTGAAAGTGTGCACAATCAAAGATATTGAGGTTCAAAGTTGACTGTGTGTTCATACATATTTTGTAAGTAACCAAAGAAGGGTATTTGAATTGTGATTGTCGATATATTAATTTTTAAAGGTTAAATATATATTGGAGAATGGTTTTTACTCTATTAGTACCATCTATGTAAATTATGAAAGTTTGATCAATCATATGAAGTATGAATAAAGGGGTCGAAGTCTACTGTGTTTTTGTTCATAATGACTGTGTGTATAGATAGATGTTTGAGCTAATTATAGGTTAGTAAAAGAGTGATATTATGGATTTTGGCACTTAAAGGGGACCTATATATCATATGTCATGGGTCCATATGTTGTAAACTATTCCTGTGATCCTAGTTTTCTTAAATAAGTGTCAAAGAGGTGAATGGGTCATCATAGGACCTAAAAGGTGACGTAGGCTTATTTGAAAGAGAGTTGTGCTTATGTATTCCAAATGTAAGATGAATTAAGGGTGATGTAATGTGTTTTTAATGATAAATAATTATATGTAAATGGTAATTCATTAATTCTCTATAAATAGTGAAACTAAATGTGATGGTTTCTATACTTGGAGAAGGATTGTGTAAGAGGAATATGCATTGAAATGAAGAAGATAGGATAGGTAGTGTGTCTATTAGATGATTTAATGATAAAAATAATTTTTTGACTATGTTTATGACTTATAGGTAATATTTATGATGTTATAATAGTTCTCTTCAATTTTGAGTATATGCGAATAGGTTTGAGTGTGAATATGAGGATAGTTTGAGTGAAGAAAGAGAGAGATTATGGCATTCCTAGGTGAGAGATTTATATTAGATAGAGAGGGATTTTGTGTACCATTCATATAATCATAGATCCATCATCAGGTTTTGAATACATTATTTCTAAAGTGGAGGTGTTCAATTCAAAGAAGCGTCTAAAGGACTTGATCAAGGTTTTTGGTCTAAAGGACTTGACTAGTCTCTTGTTTGTAATCTCTTATAAGATGTGTAGTCCATGTGTTACAAGCTTGAAAGTGGGTTTTAATACCCATGAGGATTTCCCATTATAACTATGTGTTTTGTGTTTGATCTTGTGAATGCATTGACTGAATGAGCTCTCTTGTTAATGTTACTTGATCAAGTTGATATATGTTTATTATTTAATTGTTTGAAAGGATTGGAATTGGAATTGAAATATTTGGGCTCACTAATTTACCCTCATATAATTTATTGTATCTCTAATAAACACTTCATTCATTCCATAAGATAATCATATTGTGGTTCAAACATAGACATGCGACACACTTCTATCCAATTTAGATATTGTATTTATTATAGATACATTTTAATTCATCAAAGAAGACATTGAATAGGTTTAGTGTAGATCATATGTGCTCATCAAATATCTAATAATTCCTAATGACTTTATTTCAAAATAATAAAATATTATTGATTAGTTCATTCATGATCATCCTTGTGTGAATGATAACTATAAGTTCATCTTCCCACCTACTTAGTTTGTGTTGCTAAATGTGCTCAGATTTCATAATTCAAATCTATTATTTTGAAAGGTATATACCTATCCTAGATGGTGAGTGGTTTTCTACAATCTTCACATTTTCATCATCTCCCTATAAATAGTTTTGCTTTCCCAATTTTTTTTTCATTTTTCCTATTCTATTTTGGTGTGTGTGTATAGTTTTTTAATAAATGCAAAAGTTTATCTATTTTCCCTCCTCTATATTTCATTCCTTTTTCCTGCACATATTTGTAATAGTGATATTTAACTATGAAATATCATAGACAATCACATGATTTTTAGATGATATAATGAATAATTTTTTAATCAATATTTTTAGTAAACACGTGGTTAATTTAAAAATTTTTAGAATAGGTGATCTAGCATGAAAACACATGTTCATTTATCATATGATTGAGATGTGTGAATTGGTTTTCAGTTGGTTGGATCAAGATATACAAATGTGAGATATATTTTTTTTACAATAGGAATGGTAATTTTATTACACAATGGAATGTCAACTCCATATCCCAATGGACAAGGCTTGAACAACATGCCGATATTTTCTTATTTTATTAAATTTAAAATGTTAACATTGAAAACAAATGGAACATTGTTTTTTTTTTGTCATGGCAAAAAATATATTTGTTAAATTTTATAAGGTAAATGACAAGTTTCATCACTTTTAAGTATATGAAAGAAAGACATGTCTCTCTTTACATTTTAATTTGTTTAAAAACACCTAACTAAAATGCCATTACATACACTATCCTTTTTGGATATGTGAAAGCCCATGTTAGGTTAAGTACCTAACCCTTGCATACACTATATTTCAACATGTGAAAACTCTTTGATGGCTTAAGGATCCATTCCTTTTTATTTAAGATCATATATTTTTTCAAATCAGTCAAATATGTTATAGAAGACTCCATTATCCAATGGATAAAATGTCAGCCTATGAAACTAGAGATTCTAAGTTATTTTCATTCCTTTTAGTTTGAAATCCTATTTGGATCTAACTACTATCATGGTTTTTACAAATGGGTAAAAATTGGTGTAAATTCATATTTTTGCTAAATGAATAATTTTTTTTGAACTGAGCCACAAATTCTCAAAATTTTGAAAAATTAAAAAAATTAATTAATTATTAAAAAATTTAAGGCCAAATAGATTTTTTACCTAAAGCTATTGTAAAATGCATTTGATCCTTCCATGCAAAAATCCATTATCATTTCTTATAATTGAAAAAAAACTGTTTAGCTTTTCATAAGTTGTGCAAACACACATTACTTTTTCAAATGATATGCAAAATGTGAAATAAATTTTTTGTTTTGTGAAATTTACAAAAAAAAATTAGTTCTTGTGAAATTTACAAAAAAAAAATTATCTTTCATGCAATATATTAAAAAAAAATCACCTTTCATGCAATTTAAAAAAAAAAACCTTCCATGCAATTTGTAAAAACTTTTTCAGCTTTTGTGCAATTCAAAAAAACTCTTTTAGTTTCCATCAAATTTGTAAAATCCTTTTTAGCTTTTTCAAAAATTGTAAATTTGTTTTGAGTTTTGGTGCACATTACAATTTTTTTTTTAGTTTTCATGTAAATTAAAAAATTGATATAACACTCAATGTAAATTGAAAAAACTTTTTGAATTGTCCCCTTTCTGTGTAATTTTAAATTCTATTTTCACAACTCATGCAAATGAAAATCATGCTTCTCCAAATTATTCAAATGAAAATTATATTTCCAAGATCCTCGTAAATACAAAATTCTACATTGTAATTGCATTTTTTAATCGTGCAAATTTTAATTGTAAATTAAAATGTTTTCAACTTGCATGCTCAACTATGGAAATTTTATAAAATTAAAACTTGAATTTCTATTCATATTTTAGCCACCATCCACCAGAATAAATATATTCAAGATTGTATAAGGGAAGTAAGTGAATGGAAAAGAAGTTATTTTAATTTTTTCTTCATCCATAAAAAGGCCGTATAAGAGTGCTAAATAAAAATAATGAAATTTCTGAATAAGCATTTATTATTTTAACCAAGAATAGGTCATACAAATGCATTCAATAATGTGGTGTTTTTATTAAAAATTTGAATCTTGATTTAAAATTTATAGTTGTAAATTTTATAAGTGAAAAATATTAAATGTAAGTCATGCAAATGCATCGTGCTAAATTTTTAAAATATAATTTCACTTTTGCATGTGGTCCAATTATACCAATACACATTTACTCCACTTAAGGGGTGCATTTTTGAAAACTCATTTTTTAAGCTTAAAAAATGCAAATAAGGTGGTTACACATTGTAACCATGACCCCAAGATATAAATATGAGTGTAAGGCTCATTGTAAAGGGACTTTTTAGCATTGAAACTGTGCAGATATTTTGTCTAAATAGTTGATATTTGTTATCCACTCAATAAAGATTGAAACAAAGACATTTTTGAAGCTTTGTATTCAAAATTTCTTTGTGGGCTATATCTTTATATGTGATTCACCTATTTTTATATTTGTACTCTAATTTCATCTTCATAATCATTACCAAATTATCAAAGGACATGAATTTTATGTTAATTAATTATTTTAGACTATTCTTGTGTTATTTATATGAATGTGAAATCTCAGTGGGTTTTAATCAATATTTAAATTATCTTTTATGAGTAAATATGGGATGGTTGTCTTTGTTCTGATATCATTATTAAAAAATTATTTTGGTGTATGTTTTACACTCTTAATGGTGTAATTATGTCTTGGCCACCCATTGGGTGTGAGATATTTTCATGCACATAGTGTTTTCCCCTTCTTGTACTATTCTAGTAAGTTTCTCTATTTAGCTACCCAAAGTTGTCTTTCATTTTTCCTAGAGTTATCATAGTAGCTTAGGACATTAATGTACTATAATACCCTTGTTCACCCTTATTCCTTTCATTTATCTATTCTACCCTTTTTACATTAGTCCCTTCTTTCCCCTCATTTTCTTTCTATCTCCTTTATGTACATTCAAGTTAAAAGTATGAAACCTTCAATAAAAAACATTATGGTTATAAATAGTAGTGAATGATATTCCCCTAATTTTGAATTTTTTATCATTCAGTAAATGTGGATTCACCTTTTAATAGGGGAGATACTTTATCTTATATTGATGACTAACATAAGGACTCAATTCTCACACTACTAACTCAAAGTCACCAATTTTTCCCTTTGATAAATTTTTGAGAAACCACATTATTACAAAGATAATCTAGAATTGATTAGCTTAATATCCAACCATGGCCTATAATTAATGCCTTGTATGGAATCCATATAACTTATTTTTTAATTTTTTTAATGAAAACATGTGTATCTTATATCTGAGTTTGCATGTGTGTGAATTTATTAAACTAATATGTTAGGTATTTATTTTATTATAAATTACATGTTTATGACTATGTTATTTGTGTTATCACAATAATATTTTGAACCTTGTGGTGTGTGGATTGTGGGGTCACCTAGATACAATTATTATATGAAATCTTCTATTAGTAGGATTTTTAACATGATAATTTATATGCCAACAAAAACATTTGCTAGAAGCTGGATCACAATATTATCTAATGTGCATGAAAGGATTTATGAGGTCCTATATGTTTTTCATGTCATGAAAATGTGAATGGATATTTTTAGGAGGGTCGCAGGTTAGGTTTTATGGTAATTGATGGTTATAATTATTTTGAAAATTTGAAATATCTTGTGTAAGGTGAATGATATGATGAACACAAGGAAGCAAACATGGATTCATGTGAATTTATACTCATTGTATTTATCTCACAAGATAGGAAGGGTATCATAATAGACATTCCATATTTTATAGGAACTATAAATCCTAACAAGATCATTAATTAACACATTGATATACAAGATACTTTGAGTTTCAATATATAAATGATTTATAGTACATGGTGGTTGCATAGGTAAAACTAAAATGTCATATGGATATTTGGTGAAGGAAGCTTTAAAAAGAAAATTATATTAAGAAACTAAAATACCAAGTGTTAAAGAATTACCACCAAGATTAAGCTAGAATTCCTAAATGTTGATTATCATATGGATTTATTCAAAGATATTTTGAACCTAAGGAAAAAGGAGATAAGTGTCAAGGATTACACAAATAAATTAATAATCATATCTATTCATAGTGAATTAAACTAATATATAATCAAAACACATACAAATGGGTTGATATTTGGCATCCAAAAAGACTTAACAATGGCTTAGATTCGAACTATGGAAAAGTATAATTAGTTTTAATATAAATCTAAATATAATTTATCATACAAATAATTGAGTAAGACATAAGGAAAGGGAATGTTAGTGAATAGAGGAGAACAAAGTGGTACTAGAAGAAACCAGAAGATCCATGGACAAAATAATGTTGCAAGTATTAATGTGTATGCACATGAAAAAATAGATATGTGCGAGGAGATACATATTAACTATAAATATTGGTCTAAGGGTTTGTAAAAATAATGAGATGAAGATTCCAAAGAATGTGTTCATAATATGGATATCCTAGATATAGAGCATATGATTATCCTAAGGTATAAAATGAAACTAATAGAAGGTTGTAAGATGGTGCACTTTTCTTTCATGAAGATGAGGAGTCTATTGGATTAATGGATCATTTATAAGATCTAGATAATTGAGTAAAACTCATGATGAATAAAGTGTTTCTAAGTTTGGAAAGTAAATATAATAAATATAAACATAGGAGTAGTCTCTTATAAATGGTTTAATTATTAGGAGGTAAGTGTTTTAATGTAATTGTGGATAGTGTCAACATGAATAATTTTTCCCATCTAAGATGGTATAAATATTTAGGATGAATAAGATATCACACCTAAACCCTTACAAGTTTATGTGGCTAAAAAATATTCATCAAATATTTTTTTAATGATTAATGCTTAGTGAAATTATAGATATGTGTATAAAAAGACAAATTTTGGTGAAATGTGGTGGAAATAGATGTTTTCCACCTAATTCTGATATCAAAGATGTATATGAGAGAAATAAAAATATACACCACATGGACAAGGATGGAAATTTATTAATATTGATTGAATTTAAAGATAAGGAAAATGATGTGTGTAAAAATTTTTGCCTATGCATATAGATGTTGTTGAGAAAGGAATTACTGAAAGAGGTGGAAAATGATAGGAAAATATACAAAATAATTTCTATTCCAATTTAATAATGTCACATAGGCATAAAATAAGAGGAAACACTTGTATTGGAAGTGATCTAGATATTGAATAATTTCATAGATATTTATTTCAGTAATTTACCAATTAGATTTACATGAATGTAAATTATTTATCATCATATGGATATAATACCTATATCACATTTATCAATAAATGTAGTATAGATATTCATGCCTAAGGAGAATGAATAAGTATAAATATGATTGAAAAAGTTATTAGATAAATGGATAATTAGATAAGGACCATGTCTTTATATAGTGCATGTAGTAATTAATCCAATTAAAGATGAGAGTGGCTCATGTACATAGACTTGGTCAAAATTAATAAGATGAAATTCAAGAATAAATTTTCATTTCCACTCATAGATGAGTTTATGGATTTCATAAATGGAAAATATTAATTCAGATGGATATACATTAAAAGTACATATTACGAGATCATAATTATGGACTTTGATGAGTTGAAGACTACATTTAATATGAATGATGGATTTCATGAATGGATGGTCATTCCATTTGGGTTGTCAAGTGTGTCAAGTACATTCATGAGTCTCATAAATTCAGTATTGATCTCATTTATAGGAAATTATTCTATTATGTCTTATAATATCATTATAACATGAAAAATACAAATGAGGAAAACTAAGAACACTTGAGAAAGGTGTTGTAGTGAACGAAACAAGAGAATTTGTTGAAAAATGTGAAAACATGTAGCTTCATGGAGAAGTATATCATATACTTGGGTTTTTTAATATACAATGTATATGTAAAGATGGATATATAAAATAATTGTATCATCATATAGTTTTAATAACTATAGAATAAGGTTAAATCATGAAGCTTTAATTTATTAAAAACTTCCTACATAAATATCATACAGAACATTAGTGGAAGTTGAACAATGATCACATTTGGGATCATAGGATATTTAAAGGAATGTGTATATAAAATATAAAATGATCATATCTTTTATAATTTGGAAAATAAAGTGGATGAAAAATAATATGTTGTAACTATAGGATTTCAACAATGCACTTTAGGTGGATTATGTGACTAGTAGAACCATGATCAGATCATCAAGTCAAATCATAATATTTTCTTCCCTAAAGTAGAATAAAAATATTTAAAAATTTAACTTAAAAATTAATCCTAAACATTACTCAACCATTTTTTATTTCTTTATAAAAAATTTAATTCCCTACGAATCTATGTATTTATGTTCTAAGATGTACATCGTATTAATATCAACCATAGAAAAACAAGTTATTTTTAACTTGACCTATTTATGCTCATAATTATGACATACTATTACTATATTAATGAATGGTTAGCTATGAAGGTACTCATTTATCTTATATTATTATAAAGTTTAACAAAGTAAAGAAGAAATATTTTTTGTATGACTAATATTTTTATTACATAGTGTAAGCACTAATAATTATAGGCATTACCTAAATATATAATATTTTATGTTATAAATATAAAATTAGGCACTATATTTTATCAAAATACAAGGGAATTTAAATCAAAGACACATTAAATAGATTGTGTTTCTATATACTCACTATTAATGTTAAAATACATAATTGTAAAATCAACAAATATTGTTGATGCACTAAGTATAAGGGTTATCTTATCAAATAAGATTCAAGTGTAGGTCATGGGAGTTAAATATATGAATTAAATATAAGTAGAGGAATTTAATAACCAAAATTTTTAAATATAAAGTCAATTAGAGTGTAATAACACTATTATTATGGAAGGACACCAAATACCTCTCTAAATGATTCTGAAATGTTCTTCTAACAATATAAAATAGAGAATAATAGAAAATACAATTAAAATAGAGTTAAATATTTTCAAGTGGACCTTGGAAGTAATTATTTCATCCCTTGTTGTATATAGAGTTTTGGGTGTATGAGTTTTTCATTGTATTCTTATAAATTTAAACCTAAATACCCTCTCACAATCTTCTTATCCATAAAAATAGCTAAAGATACTTAGCCTCAAGTGAGTTTACTTTATGAAATAATCACATAGGATGAGTAAAATTATATAAGACTTACATATTATACTCTTCATTCATTAAAAATATTAAAACACACCTAATAAATCTATTATAAATGAGATTATTTAGCTTTATATAATATGTTCTCTAATCAAGTACATTACCCACATAAACTCGATTCAATTTTATAACTAAATGGTTAAATCATTTCATCACATTTTCATTCATATTTTAGTCAAAATTCCTTCCAATATATAAATAAAATAATCATTATGTGTAACAATGAGTATTCCTATCATAATTTGGATTAATTATTTAAAAATAATCATTATCTAAATCCTCAGAACTTGTGTAATACTTTTATCCATATGTTATTCTCTCTTATAATAAGATAAATCAAAACTTATTAAATAACTTATGACCTCCATCTTAGTCCCATATCTTTAAATTCATGTAGTAACATAAGGGTTGGTCTTCTTTATAATCTTCATTTAATATTATAATACATGTTAACAAATTGAATACATTAGTAAATCAGATCACACCATAACTAAGTAAATGGAATAAGTAAATCTTAATGCTACCTAACAAAGGTTGATTTATGCTCTAATCATAGGGTCATGTCATCAAGATAATTACATGTTTATTGTCCTATGAAGTAGGAAAGACACAATTAATTTATTCTTAACAACATTCTCATATAAACAATTTAGTTATAATCTTATATTTATTAACCATTGATTAATTAATTAATCAAATGAATTAACGTCCATCTAGAGAAATATATGCATATTGATTCCAAATAATTAATCATATATGGGAGTCATAATGATTCAAAGTTAAAAATATGAAATCCACCTAATGAATATATATATATATATATATATATATATATATATATATATATATATATATATATATATATATATATATATATATATATATATATATATATATATATATATATATATATAAGGTAACATAACTTAATATACAAGTGAGAAAACATATAATGATGACTCTCTAAAGAACTCAAGATAAGATTTTATATCTCATGTCCATTTGTCCTTGAGTCAATGGGAATATCTAACATGTAGTTCAAACCACCTTATATCATATATTAATTATGTTTCACACTGTATCAACTATACTACATGAATGGTACAAATTATATTACACCTTCCATATGAATAATTTGATTTCAATATTAGAAAAAACATGTTCCAATTGTAACACTTCATAAGTCATAACTTTCCCAAAACTATGACAACTCGAAAGGTTTAAGAAAAATGAAAATAATTAATAAAAAATAACAACCATTATTACTAACTAAATAACTTGGAAAATATTATTTTTACATCACCCCAAATTTATCAAGAAGGATTTTTGAAAAACAACACAATATAAAAGAAGCAACATGTACTATAAAATTCTAATTACAATGAGTTATTTGTAAATCAAGATCTCATATCCTAATTCATTGAGGTAGAGTCCAAATGACTAGAGTTAAAATATCTTATTCTTACCAAATAATGATAAATTCATGTTCATAGTCAACTAAATTTGTAACACTAAATCAAATTTAATATTCCTTCAATAATAAATATATTAATAAACACAATGACTTCTTCCAACTTTATTGATCTAAGAAACATATAGCCTTAACTTGCATACATAATAGTGGTTAAGTAATAATACAAATATTAAACACACTAATATTCCTATTGTAAATGTAAAATTTCTTATCATTAATAATTTTAGCACATTTAAGGAACCTAAGCTATTTTTACTTGTTTCCAATAAACACAAGTATAAAATCAATAGTCAAAACAACAACAACCTCTCGATTTACCTCAACATGAAAGAACTCTTCTCAAACACTTATAACTCTTTTATTTATATTTATTGTAAATATTGTACTAAATAAAATTTAATCTACCCAAGTAACATCATTCACACATCAAATATTTTATATAGACTATACACTCATCCGTATATAATTTCTTTTAACTAAAATCATCTATTAACATGAAGTCTGTATATGACTTATATTTTGAACTAGATTGGAAAATCACATTATTTAACAATAAATAATTTTTCAATGAAAATGTCATTTTTGCCTTAAGCATATAATTGACTAATATAACTCAATCATGAACAAAAATGATTTCTTAAATTGAATTAAATGCCAAAAATAATATTCTAATAAATGTCAATATAAGATAGTATTTTCCTTGAGCTATTTTTTTATAATAACACAACAATAATATTTGACTCAATAATACACTAATTTCATCCTAAATAATTTGGAATCATGTTATAATGATAACATGTTTGAAGATTCAAATCAAATATTCACGGTCATGCGTAGATTCAACATAATATACAATCACCATATTCCCATAATAATTTTTCAAATTAGCTAAAAAAAATATAATTATTTGAGTCATTAGTATATAGTTATGAAAACTTTTTGAATTGATTATAATAAAATAAAAATATATAAAGTGAAATACATAGTCAATAACACACATTAGTCATAAATTCAAGTGTGATTTACATTCCAACTGCATATAAATATAAATATACAAATATCATTTATTTAAATAATTATAAATAAATGTAAATAATCCATCACATAAGCTAAAAAATACAATAAAAACTAAAAGGTAGAGAAGAAAATGAATTTTAATAGTGCACTGAGTATAACATCAAGCTCAACTCCAAGTGAGTCTATTCCATCATTGTTCTATGAACTAGTATGACATTCAAAACCACACACAACCAGAAAAACTTAACTCATAGAGTATAAAAACCCTCCCAGTCTATTCCTATGACCCCTCATTGGAGTCCCTATCCACCCCAACCATCATTTTGATGGTGAAGACTAACTTACAGGGTGGTGGAAAATAACACAAAGTTTCTCGCTTTCATAACCATGACAAAACAAACCAAACATAAAAAATACATAAGACAACGAGAATTCTATTACAATCCGAAAGTGTTTATGTCATTATCAAAATATTAATAGTTAGGCCCTAAAGTATTTATGACACAAACACATAGCATTCACTTTAGACAACCAATAAAAAAAGTTTAAACCATATTCTAATAGCCCATAAAAATAAGACGTACATCAAGAGCACCTAATTTAATAAAAGTCAAATGGAATTATGATAAATGTGCATGGTACTTAGCACAAAATATCAACTCACATTTCCAATTGAACCAAAGGTTATTTTTCATTCGCATTACTTATAGTGTCATTTTTGTTCCAAGTAAAACAAGGAAACAAAACCCAAAATAAAACTTACTTGGATAAATATTTATAGTCTCCATACTCCTTATTTTTCCATGTGAGTCTCTATTTTAATTTTTTTCATTCTTCAACATAACACACTTTGTCCCATGAAAAATAAAATAGTTTAGACCCTCGAAAGTTTGTATCAAAATTGGAATATCCTGGGCCATGGTTCAACAAGATTATGGCATTAACTTATTAAACCCCATGTCTCCCAT
>JARHVA010006320.1:35000-62500 GCA_037957365.1 Torreya grandis
TGGGGTTATGACTAACTTCAAGTACATCCCCTTGGGTAGTAATAATATTCTTCCCCTACACATAGGGTTGATGGCTCACCCTCTAAGCTTAATTTAGACAAAAAATTGGAAAATTATATGTAAGTTTTCCTTCCCCCATCCCTTCAAATATGATCATATTTGATAGTGAAAGATTCCAATAAAATCTAAATCCATTAAAGGCTGAAGGTTTAATTGGGAAGTTCACAAAGAAATGGCTTGTAGCTGGCATTATTGATTCTTAGGTTGTCTTTACTTAGGGACTAAAACTCGCCTTTAGCTTCATCCCCAAGGGTTTTTTGTGATCCTATGCCCATATATGAAAATGAAGCATGAAATTATAGATGGAGGACCTTAGATGCTAGAGGATGTTGGTCTTTAGGTTCATGAGTGATGTTCTAATTTTGATCCACTTAAGACTAAACAATTATGCTTTCTTGTATGTATCTACCATTATGGCCTCCCATTCGAGTATTAAAATAAATATTTCTATAAAAGATTAAATAAATGATTGACATTTTTATTGACTTTGACATAATTACTAGTGAAGGAGTTCCTTATTTGTATTCCCACATCTACATCTTCATTCACCTTAAGGAAATAATTCCCAAAAGCATTATTCTAAAATATTTAGGTGGGTCTTGGGAGAAATGATTTGATGTCAAAAAAATCCTATTTAGATGTTTAAATTTTGTAAAGGTTGCACACATCTAAAAACTTTACCCATTATAAGTCTCCTCCCAAAAGTTTACTCAGGCATGGAAGCCTAAACCTAGTCCCCAGTCTGAATCATTTTTTCACTACAACACTAAGAAAAAACCTCCCCTTAAATTGTCTTGACAAAAATTGCTTTGATTTAAGTCACTAATTATGACATGATGTAGCCCTAAAAGATAAATTGAAGAGTGTTCAAACTCTATCTCAAGCAGATATGTTGAAATAAATTTAGATTATTTATAATGAGGCTCAGAAACTCAAAGTTTATATGGAATTGAGATTACATGTAGACATGATGAGTGATCTTCTGGAGGATTTTTTGTGACCCTAAATGAAATTTTGGAGTTGGGTTGGTGATCTAAAATTATCTCCCATTATATGGGACCTAAGTGATGATGAATATTTGAATTCCATAGAGGTCTTTACCTTTTCTTATAAATACTACCTTATTTTGTACCAAAATTTTAGCTCTCATAATAAAATATATGGAAATCAAGCAAGGACATCACAACGACTAAATTTTTAGAATGTAAGGAATCCACAAAAAATTAATTCATTGTTTATCATAAGTGGGGGTGAAATTCCCTCCTAAAGAAACATGAATATTTTTTCATTGAAAATTAGGGGACTAAACTCCCCTAATAAAATATGCCTAGTGAAACAATAATTATAGAAATTGAGATTTTACCTTATTATGCTGCATGAAATGAAACTAAAAAAATTGAAAGAGAAGGACATGATCCAGAAAGGATGAAATTTATGAAATGGATTGTTTGTGGACACTTTTGGAGACTTGAGAAATATATAAATCCTTTGGTCCCTTTAAGCGTGATGGGAGAAGACTATGGCTCTGGGGATATTTGGTAGATCTATAAAATGAAAGTTTTTACCTCTAACATTACTTTATGCTTGTGTAATGTGTATGTCCCTATCTTAGTCAACCTGAAAGGTCAATGATGGGAATAAATCCTGACTTAATTGACATCTCTCCTTGGCTAGAAATTCATAATTGGTGTTTGTTTCAATGCCATTTTTTTTATCTCAAAAAAATAGGGGGCTTTGGATGGAACACCCAATTACAAAAGGATTTATCTAGGTTTGTCTTAGATGTCAGGTTGGTTGATATAGTCCTAAAATTTGGTTCTTTATCTTTGAAAAATTAATAAGAAGGCTTTTATAACATATTTGAAAGTCCAGATAGGTTTGTAACCACTTCCAACAGCTTGGGCACTAATTAGACCATTAAAATTAATATCTTCCCCATCCCCAAATCAAATCATGCCCTAATATAACTAAATATTCATGAAAATGGTGCCCCTATGTCCCTTTAAATTTTAGGTTATGTGGTTTTAAGACCCCCCGATTCATTATTTGATTAAGTACTAGTGGGATAAGTCCCTTCATGTCTATATCACCTTGATGTTCAAGATGAATAAAAAATTGATTCACATTGACTCATGTCTTCATTATTAGAAACAATATTAGTTCAAAAATATTATTTAGGAAATAACAAGAGTGGAAGTTGAGCTAGGGGATGTGAGTTAGATAACACTTGCTATATTAAAAAAAAAAATCCCTAATGGTTAAAATAACATAATTAAACATTAGGGAAAAGGTTTTATAGAAATAGAAGTTCAGGGAACAATGGCTTAAGGGAGACAAAAATACAAAATTCCTCCACAACACCTCATGATCCAGAAGGTCATCTAATCATTTTTTTTGTATCTAGAACCATGATGGACACATTATTGAGACCAATCCTACCATTATAAAGGAGGTTTTTGAATGCTTCCATGATTTATTTTATTGTACAAAGGCCTAAAACCTATTCACGTAGTCAAATACTTTGAACTCCATTTCTTAGATGATGATTGCCTAGCATAATGAAAAGTTGATGGATCCTTTTTCATCAAAATAAATCAAGGTAGTGGATTTATCTATGATAAAGGATAATAATCTAGGACCAAATGGATTCTTAGTTCCTTTTTCAGAGCTTCTTGGGCATTGGTTTGGAGTAAGTGGTCAGCAAAGTGGAGGAATATTGAAATAAGTAAAAGGTGTCCCTAGACATGCACTCTACTTTCATCACCTTAGTCCTTAAAGGTGGGACTTGGACTTCTTTCAATCACTTCAAACATATCTCATTTTGTAATATGGTGTGTAATATCATTTGTAAATCTATTTTTTCTCACTTAAAGCCCATTTTGGATAACCTCATCTCCTATGATCAATGGAGTTTATTCTAGGAAATCAAATCCCAGATGGGATCATTATTAGTCATGAAATAATGTACTATTTTATTAGCATCCATAGGAGAGGGATGATCCTCAAATTAGACATCAATAAAGCTTATGATTAGGTTAGATAGTATTTTATGATTAAAGTGTTTGAAAAAATTATCTTTGATCAAAAGTGGTATAATTGGATCTTTAGTTGTATGTCCAACCCAAGGTTTTTTTATTTTGGTCAAAGCTAAAACAGTTGGGTTCTTTTAAGCATCTAGAGGATTGAGGCAGGTGGAAACCATCTCCTCTTTTCTCTTCATCTTCATAGAGGAATTCTTAGGAAGGTCAATATCAAAGGCCTGATTTGAATTCAAAATAAAAAGGAATTAAAAGTGTAAATAGGGATGGAAAAGTTCACATCAGTAATTTATCAATGACACCATCCTCTTTGGGGAATCTAATACCCCTGAGGTCTACTCTTTTAAATAATCTCTTATAAGCTATGAGGATGTATCAGGCCAGTTGGTCAATGAGATGAAATTTGATATATTCTTTTTAAATGTGGATAGACTATATCAACTTCATATCATTGATATCTTGAGGTTTAAGATCAATCACCTATTAGGGAAGTACCTTGGGGTTTCCACTTTTTGGGTATACAAGAAATATTATGCTTTGGGATAAGCTAATCAAGTATTTTCACACCATATTAAAACCTTTGAATGGTAAATACATCTCTCTTGTTGGAATAATCAACTAAAACAATCAATTCTGAGTGCCCTCTCAATCTACATTATGTTAGTTTTCAACCCTTTAGAAAAGGTCATCAACGATATTAATAAAATTTTAGAAAACTTAATGTGGCAAGGCATGGTGGAAAAAAAGAAGGTTCCATTTATAAAATGAGACAAACTATTTATCCGCAGGTTAGGGGTGGTACTAGAATAAAAATCCTTACAACTCAGAATTTGGATCTCAAGTTAAAGCTCATTTTTGATATGGTCTCCCATCCTCAGGCCCTATGGAACTGATTTTTATAACATAAATACTTTAGTGAATTTGAAACTACCAATATTTTAACTATCCACAATCACCCTAAGGGTTCTCATCTAGGTAATTTCCTTCAAAAATGTTTCTTCATAATCAAAGATCACATGTCTTAGATTGTCAATAATGGTCGTAAGGGAGACTTTTCAGTATCAGGAATTGACATTATGGCCTATTATAGATATGTGATTATAACTTATTTTATAATGTTTTGATAGCATTAGACTAATGAATGTTAATGTTGGCTCTATTTCAGATGGTTACGATGTAAGATATCTTAGGTAGCCATTGTGATATGTTATGTCAAGGTTGACGCTCACATTAGATTCATTCTATCTTGGTATCTATTGTGTGTGTGTGTGTGTTACTCTATCTTAGTTATGTTATTGTATTTTATTTATTTAGCATGTCTCACTAATGTGGATTGATATTGATTGCTCTTGTAGCAATTGCTTATGTTCACAAGTCATGTTTAGGCTAATAGTTATCAGGTCTGACTCTAGTCTCTTGTTAGCTATAGATGATTATAATTGATTTATTATTTCATATTTAATGATTCATTATAAATTATTAGTATTATTATATCAACATCATTTAGGTACTAAGGATGTCTTATTTGGTAGATGCATGCACCAAACTATGAGCTAGGCTTGATAAAGGGATTGGACATCTCGGGTACACTTGAGGGATAATTAAGTAGTTAGAAGTCACTCCAATAGATATTGTATGTATGATATAGTACTTAGCCACCATTGTTTTGTGTTTTTATATCATTACCACACTCCATCTTTTATTGGTCTCACCTTATTTATGCATGTGTGTTTTATTCATGTTCCTTGTTAAAGTTAATGATATTTAATGTCGTTGTTGCTCTTGTCTATCCTCAAATTTGGTTATCCTCCTTGGGTGTCATAATTACTAAATTTTAAGACATGTGAGTGGCTTATCTTATTAGACTAGCTAGTTTTGGTTCATCTACACCCATGTTTGTCTCTTGACCTTGGTAATGCTTTAGATACGATCCTCCAAAGAATTTTGAAATAATGACTTATCAATTTTTATACTTATGGGTTGATATTAAGATTTTGGTGATCATTATTAATTTAATTATTTTTATTAATTATTGTTATCTTAAATAAATTGGTAAATGTTATTGTCATTTTAGTAACTTGTTAATTATTGTTAATTATTTTTATTTAATGACATTATTATTATTATTATTATTATTATTATTATGGATTTTGTTTAGTTTATTATTTAATAATTATTATTGATTAATATTTACTTAATAAGTTAGTTTTTGTATTGTTTTAATAATTTTGTTAATTTTTACTATTTAATAATTTTATTTTTTATTATTTTAACTACTATTATTATTTTCTTAGGGGTTTTTATTGTTCAGGGACCAATTTATGGACCTTTGGTTACCTCTTTTATTAATTTAATGTATTACTATATTATTCATTTTTTTATGCAGAGGCATGCTTTAGATCTGAGGATTGTTATTTTGAATCATTTTTTTTTCATTTGGCTTATGGAAGAAGATATTAGGGAATTGATTTATTACCCTAGGGAAAGAGGAAGGATATCACCCTATTTCAGTAATGAACATAAGGTTGGGTGTAAAATGAATGATGACAAGGGAGTTAGGGTAATCTTTGAATGCCTATGCTGGAAAACAAATTAAAATAAAGGAAACATTGTATTCTCTCCCTGATCCGTTGTAATGATAGAATTTTTTGTATACTAGGATTCAAAAATAAATGGTAAATGTATGAAGGAGACTATGTTTTTTATTTAATGCAAGATCCAATGTTGGATCAAACAGTATTTTAGCCTTGGATTTTCATATTGTATTTTGTTTATTCGAATCTATTTTTACTCTATGATGAGTGTGGGTTGGGTTGAACCCTGAGAATGAATTTTTGGCATGAGAGCCATGGCTGGGTTAAGCTAGAGGTCATGATAAGACAAGGAGAGAAAATGTAGGTAGAGAGAATGGATATAAAGAGAGTAACTAGGGATAAATTCATAACATTACTTTATCCATTATAGATTGCATTTTATTGGTAAGTAAGTTCCTTACCTGGAAGGAAATTCAATTTTGGTTTGTAGTTTTTTTCCTTAAAAATATTATAAATTTTTAAAGGACCCACAATGTAATAAATCAACCTTTATATTTCATTGACCTTAGGAGGTTGTTATTCTTATATTCATGCATAATATTATAGCTTGACTAGGTGGACTATACCTTAGGTTTGATTGAAAACATCAAACTTGAAGATTTAATATGAATTATTCTTTATTTGCCTTAACCCCAACTAGGCATAGCCAGGTATCTCACCCTATATAAATTAATACAGATGCATGGAGTTTTATCTTATGATTAGATTTTCTCTAAATCTTGACATCTACCTTATATGTAATTTTGTTCAAATCTTATTTTGTTGGATACCATATATAAAATGGGGTTTAATTATATGAATCTTTGATGCTCTCCTTTTATGTGTTTAGTTCAAGCTTGTTATGAAGGATATCATATGTAGTCTCTGGCCTAACTTGTAGCACTATAACTCATTGATCCAATTGGGTTTATTAATATGGCTTGTTTTATATTATAATATTTTGATCGATATCATATGTAAGGGGGATATATTTATTCAAAGTTTGATGCCCTCCTTTTATGTGATTGTGTTCATGCCTCAGAATCCTTGGTCATCACTTGATGCCATACTCACTACTATGCATTTCTTCTTTCCAAATTTTAAGTTTTAATTTATAATAAAATTGATTATCCATGCTGAATGCGAACCTCCATTTTACTCCTATTATTTGGAGTATGTTTTTCCTCAAACTGGTTGGGTGGTGGTTATCAATCATGGACTATAGTTGTTTTCATTCCAATTGATGAATGAGGTTACATTATTATTTTGGTTTAGGATTGATTAAAAATATTTGAAAGAATTAAATGTTGGTCATATATGACCATTTTTAAGTCAAACTAAGTTTAATTTCTATTAATGAATGTTATGTTTTTCCTCTTTTTGACTTGATGGAGTTAATTTGACTATTATGAATTAGACCCTTATGTTTAATTATTTTATGCTCAAATAAGCCTCTTCGGCTTAGAAATATATTTTTCATAGACCTTCCTCTCTTATAAATTAGATATAATAGATTATGATTTATGGTGTAAATCATCTTCTATAAAGATCCAATGTATGCCTTGGGCATTACTTAGGTGAACTAGTTTGAGTGAGTTTTATGGTTCTATGTTTATTACATTGCTTCTCTCATACTACTTGACTATTTTTATAAGTCCTTATTGGTGGATAAGTATCTCTTGTATGCCTCTTATCTCACCTAAGTGCTTGTTTGTTGAGACCCTTCACCAAGCTGATGATTAAATAGAAAGAGCCACCAATGGTTGGGCTCATAGAGATGGTTTTGATGGGTGTTCCACTTGCTATATTCATCCTCTTTAGCTAATGTACTTAGACTTACATATAGCGGCATATTTCTTGGCTATGTTAGTTGGTACTTGATTCTACATGTTGGATTGTAGTTGGCTACTGATTTTATGGTATGGTTACATTTTATTACTTTATGCATCTTTGTAACATGTATTATTTTGTAAAAATAATAATAGTGTATTTGATGTTGTTATCAGTGGGAAAAATTGAATATGGTAACATGGGTCTTGTATATTTAGCCAATTATATTCATTTATTTGCCATGCATATATGTCATATTTTATCTCTATATTGAAAACATAGTTACAACTCCATTTTTAGCATGCTATTACTTGATTATTATATGTTGTTAAATACATAATAGAATAACATAGTGATTCCCTATTGATGTGAAATATGCACGAAGTTGTAAAATTTTCATTTGAGCTAGTAGTGGTAGTTACGTTTCAGTTAATTTCCTACACTTTTATTATTAGATGTTATGGTGGAAGAATGTATATTCAGCCTTGTAGTTGGTTATTCTAGTTATTGTATTTT
Organism: Torreya grandis; assembly: GCA_037957365.1. Lineage (NCBI taxonomy): Eukaryota > Viridiplantae > Streptophyta > Pinopsida > Cupressales > Taxaceae > Torreya > Torreya grandis. Next base: position 43,018 of record JARHVA010006320.1, read on the forward strand.
TTCCCATTGCCTTCGACATTAACCTTATTTTATTTTATTTTATTGATATTAACTACTAGTTTAGATTGTTTCTTAGATATAAGTACCTGCAGAATCTATTGGCTTAATATGTAACTGGAAATGATTACAAATATGATTCATTTCTCCCCTAATAACAAATAATTATTAAACTAAAGGAAAAAAAAGGGAAGCCTTCATCATAATAATAAAATTAAACTATTCATGTTAACATGAGTAGATCAATAAATAGTTCAAAAAAATTGGTTAACGTTAAAAAGTCAATGACATGGACTAAAATAATAGATTAGCTACACATTGTAAGTTAAAATATTTCAATAGAGAAATGTTACCATCAAATGTAGATTAGTATATTATATACAAATTTCAAATAACTTTATAAGCATAGACATGATAACTATATACAAACGGTTTAGTTTGAAGTGAAGCAAATTGTATTCAAATCATAGATAAAAATGGGGATATTGACATATTTTAATCATCAAGTAAATAGCATGAATCCACCTATCTAAAATGAAATGTGTTGTTTATCCTTCAAAAGTATGAGGGCATGTTTTTTTCATAATGTAAAAGTTCACTTTTTCTAATTGATTAAATAAGAGTTATGACTTATCATTTTAAGAAATTTGAAAAGGAAGTCGGTCTTTTTTTTAATGATTATTGTATTTTTATATGATTTATTTATTATTTTAAAAATTAATTGAGCTTGTTATGTGGTAAAAATAAATTATTTTTAGTGATTATTTTTTAAATAATATTTTTAAGTGATGTTTAGATAGACATAAAATTTAAATTTGGAATTTAAAGTGAACACACTCACTCCATTACAACCCACCACCACCTAAGATGCCATTGTAAGACACTTATTATCGTAAAAACTCATTTTAAAACCAAACATTCTAAAGTTATTATAAAATTAAATATTAATTTCAAATATAATAATTTAAATATAAATACATACTTTCAATATAACAATTTTAATAAATTGAAAAGATAAATTTGATCTTAAAAAAATTAAAATCTTACATTTTCCATCTCAACAATAAATTAAAAAAAATTGTAAATATCTTTATTTAAGAAATATTACTCTCATAAAATTTTAATATAACCTATCTTTAATGCATTGTCAGTGTTTATATCATATAAAAAATGAATTTACTCACATTTTAGGAATAATAATTTTTAATTTTGACAGAATTTTTTTTTAATAATTTATATTTTTATTAAACTATTTTTTTAATAATAAAATTAATAAGAATTTAAAAATTTAATATTAAAATTTATTTTTAAAATATATTAAACATATAAATTTAAAAATATTTAAAAAACTCAAAAAATAAATAAACAAATAGATCCAAGAAACCAACATACTCATCCGAGAACCATTCGACCATACTCATCCATCACGTAATGGAATTTTTTTTTATAAAACACGACTGTCATGTCATTGTAATTACCCCTCTTTGATTCAAGAACATTACATACAGAACACTAAGAAAAGTTACATGATTAATTCACGTGCAATGGTTTCAATATCATAAACCACATTTATTTCACTATTGATTTTGAATCTTCTACGCTTTTGTCCCGAACAAGAAGAAGAAGAAAAGAAAACATCCATACACGTCCTATGTTCCTATGTGACAAATCAAGAGCCACTCATCACAAAACCAAAATCCGGAAAGAACAACATTCAAATCAAACATATGTTTATGATTCCACATTAATTATATCAAATCAAAACAAACATTCACGTGAAGATCTTTTCCATTCCCACGCTTCACATACACCACATTGACTGATCACTTCATGATAAAAGTTCACATCATACTATAGCAATCTCTGTCTGGTAAGACAAATACACTTCTACTGCGCCCTAATATCAGGTACTCCTTCAAAGTAAAGAGGCCTGGCCAACAGTTCAAACAATTTCAGACTACTTTAAATTATTTATCGTAAGTTCCTTCGCAGCAGGCATGACTTAATGTCTTCGAGATTTACGATTTCAAATAAAATGACAATATAACTATGACAACACACGATAGTTAACAACTACTTTATTACAACCACCAGACTAAAATCCCACTTAAGATGGGCATTTAAACCCAGGAGGGGGGCTCAGTCCACAAGAAGCAATCAGATTCAGCGCCAGTGGAAGAAAGATATTGAGGTTTAAAAGCTTAATCTTAATCGTTGTACACAGACACAGTGCTGCCTCTAATGCCAAAACTCCTTGCAATAGAGGGCAACACTGGTTTACAACAGGATCTCCTAGGCCTATGTGTAAAAGACCACCGAGCAAATCGACACAGGCTCCCAGCTTCAGAGCGTCAATGGGACATTTTGCTGAAGGACTACTTCCTGGAGGTGTTATTGGGGTGGGTGGAGTTTTTGGTATCGATGGTGTTTTGGGGATCGTTGGTGTTTTGGGGATTGTTGGGGTTTTTGGGATCTTTGGAGGAGGAGGTGGGCATTTGGGAGTCTTTGGAGGAGGGGATGGGCATTTATTGCCACAGGCCATTATAAGGGGAAAGGTGGTTGCAACCTCAATCATAACAATGAACAGCAATGCTATGGCCTTTCTCATGATGAATATCCTGCTTTCACTCTGAAAACAAAACTAAAATCCTGTAAATTTATCGGTAAAGCATTAGTGAGTTGAAGTATTAATTTATAGGGAGTGAGAGGTCCTTCCTTAGATTTGAGCAGGTGTGAACTCAATTCAACTGTTCACGTGTAAAATGATAAACATATATCTAGGTTTTGTTTGGGTTATATTATCCCCGATAACTCTGGCTTCACTGGACATAATTTGTCCCAGGGTTACAGTTTCAGATTCCTGGATTGCATAACACCATATCGTCGGCAGGAAAGGAAGCGTTTCGTATGAACACGTTAAGATATGAAGTGGGAATAAAACGCGTAATGGGACCCTTGTTCAGCATAAAGCCAAAAAAAACAAGCAGCTCCAGCAAATGAAGTCAAAACGACTCCCGGTGATCCAGCCGGGCAACAATATCCTTGTTTTTGGCGTGCTGTCGACAATACTAGTTGCCATGCAATTTTGTTTAGGAGTCTGCATAGGTAAGCATTCGTGGTCAACAATACTGGCTGCTATAGCATTTTGATTACAACTGTGCTTACTAAGCTCTAACAAATTAAATAAACTAAATTTTGTAAATGTAACAGTTGTCCTCCATATGTGTTCTATGGATTTGAGTCCCTTGTGAATTTACATATAGTAAGAGCATTTATAGATATATCATATAATAATTCACTCTGCGTGTAAAATGTTCTCTTAGATGGGAACATTTTAAATGGGACACAAAGGATTTTGAGTGGATTGTACAAGTGGGTTCCCGAAGATATTTATGAAAAAAGTACTATTTTTTCCCCAAATTGAGTCAAACAGATTTTATTTTAACTAATCTTAATCCATATGTAGTAAATGTCATCATTTTTATTTTTATTGTACAATTAATTTATGTTTGGACCATAAACTTTTAAATTATTTTGAATAAAGAATCAAATTTTTAAATTTTTATTATAAAATATAATTTATATAAAGAAAATTAAATATATTATTATTAACAATTATAATGCATATTGTATAGATTTTATGTATACAATTAAAGTAATAAAAATAATATCTGTCCTTGCATCATTTAAATGGTGTACATTTAATAATTAGTTATCTATTATACTTACTTTTTATTTTAAACATTTAAATTAGTATATTAATATGATAGTTCAACAAGCTATCCAATAATTAAAACATTCATTTGATCTAATGGATTAAATGTTTTACATAATATTATAAATAATAAGTAAAATGTTAATTATAGCAATAATAAAATATGTAATAAAAGTACTTTATGATGTTGAATTATTCATCACATGAATATTCAATACATATATCATTTTAAAGAATGACAAACTTTTTATTTTGTGATGATTTGACAATATTTATTATAGAAATATTTTATCCTTTTAATATTAATTATAATTTTTGTTGTACACTATTATTGCATCAAGTTTTTTTCTGAACACTCTCTATCATATCTAATTGAGAAATTGTGAATGAGAATGTATATGACGTGACAATAAGTTGTGTGTATAATTAAGTATACCATCACTGAACACAATCACATAAAAGTCTTCCGTATTGAGTACAGTTTAGGCATGGAAATTATTATTTTAAATTTTATTGTATTTTATTTTATGCCAAAATAAATTGTGCATATATAATGTTTTTTACTTTGTGTCGGAAATAGAATGTGTAGATACAAAACACATTTAAATTTCATAATGAGAGCATTTATTTTATTTTTTTAATAATCAATATTATTTAAAAATATATTATCATCATAATTGTGGGAACTGTGGGAATTGCGTTATTGGTTATCAATATTTTGTGGTGACAGCATATTGTATTCTGTATTTTCTATTTTCCTTGAGTATCGTTACAATAACCTTATTCTATGCATAATCAAATGTCTATAGAAGAATATATTTTTATGCATGTAAATAGACGTTTTTATTTATATGTGCACGAAGGTCCTAAATTAATGATCGTCATTGCAAATTGAATGGAAATTTAGTTTTGAAGTTCCTTTTTTTTTACATTCAAATAAATTTAAAATTTATTATTTTTTACATTTTATTAATTTAAATTGTTTAAATTGTATAAAGAAGAAAAATAAAAATATAGTAAATATAAATTTACACCAAGTTGAAATATTAGATTTTTTATTTCTGTTGGTGTGTATTTTTTAAATTTGTTTTTCAAATTTCTTCATTATTTATTCTCTCCATGTAATCTTAGTCATAATTACTAACATTATAATTCCAATTTTAACTTTGCCTTGGATTTTATTACAACGAGATTTGAAGCATTCAAATAACCAATTTGTTTCAAAATTAATATAAAGTGTTTAATAATTAAAATTAAAATTGTAAAACTCATGTATTTGAATATTAATAAAAATTATTGATAGTTAAATTATAAACTACCAAACTAATATCTTTTAAATATAGTAAAAATGATTTGACAAGATATCAAGAAGATAGAAAGACAAAATAATGTCTTGTTTTATATTTCATACAAATTAATTGAAAATTTGTAAAGAATAAAAATATACGATTTTAAATTTTAAACGTTATTTTTTGAAGTTTAAAATAATTTAAAATATTATTAATTATTAATTATTATTAATAATTAAATTATATTATATTGTTCAAATAAAAAAAAGTGGACATATATATATATATATATATATATATATATATATATATATATATATATATATATATATATAATATCTCTTAAATACTTATTACCATTGACTTTAAATATTTATTAAAATAATCTCCCTCTTTTTGTATATATATTTTTAATTAAATATATTTAAAAAAATTAATTTTTCTTTGTCTAGTTTAGATTTATTTTATAATTTTTAAATTATTTTTATTTAAAATTAATTTACTTTAATAATCAAATATTTTCCTTGTATAATATATTTAATTTTTACTTAAAGAGATTTGAATAACACATTCTTTAATTGTTCATAGTTCATAGTTTTCCCAAGATATATATCAATACACACATTCATATATAAAAGCATATATTTATATATATAAATATTTATGTTTGTATATAAATGTATTTATTCACTCTCACACACATATACATTTATAAAAACCTTAAATTTGAAAATAAACATTTATGAAAAAGAAAATTAAATATTTTAGATACCTAATTTTAATACAAATCCATTTTCCATTAACTCTTTTCCCATTTCAACACACTTTATCTTCTTATATATATTTATATTTTTTTAAATTTATATTTTATATATTAAACTCCATCTATAACCTTGTTTCATATATATATCTTCAAATCTATATAAAAATTTTATTTCTTGGCTTTTGGATCATGATCATTTATATTCTAACAAGTCTCATTAAGATCATATATTATTCCTCCCACAAAATCAATGGCTTGTGAATTCCAATCTATAAATAATCAATGGTATGTTGGTTTAATCTCATATATTTTTGTGGGTCCATATACTTTGGCCTAACTTCAGATGACTTATTTTGATTTATTTTGTAACATTGTATTATTATCAAACTTTCTCTATCATGTGCTAGATATCTCTATATATAAACATTTATTTATACTCATTTAACAAGTGATAATTGAAAGAATAAACTTATTTAATTTTTTGATACGCATTTATTTAATATATTACTATACTTTTGATGAAGTCTGCACATTGAGTTAAAAAAAGGTCTTTTTCATTAGTTTATACCAAATTATTATTTATGCACATTTTCATATAGCTTCATTTAATTTCATAACGAGAGAAAGTGAAAACACGTATCTCAATTGCATTTCACTCACATGTATAACAACTCTATACCCAATATGATTTCAAATGTGTGAGTTATATAATTGAAACTCCTTAAATCTTAATTGACCTTAATTAAATTTATATATAAATTTATTTAATTTCTATATTTAAAATATATTTTGGAAATAAGAAAAAAACAACAATTTACACATGCTAACTCCACACAATTTCAAACAAATCCAATTTACAACATTCATCACACCTTCCCAAAATGTTGGGACCGTGAATCTCATAAAAGGGCACATTCATATGTAAGGTAAAATTTTGTCGTCAACATGAGTGAACCTTTAGAAAAAAGTACCCACAAAGAGTTGATGTAGTCTTAAAGAGATAGAAAATATTATAGGTTTCTTCATTTGAATAAATTTTATTTATTTTTATTGCTCTTATTTAATCTTATAAATTTTCCATCAGTTCTTAATTTTATCTATAAGTTAGATTTAATTATTATTATTTTCAATTGTATTATTTTGGATCTAGTTTTATCATGATTTTAATTTATTTGTAGGTTTGTTATTAATATAGTTAGGAAACTAATCATAATATATCTTATTGGCTAGGGAAAAAAATATTTCAAAATTAATAATTAAAAAATAAACTAAAAAATATATTTAACATATATATATATATATATAAACACATACTTTTACTAATTTAAATCAATAGACCTTAAAAAAAATTTAAAAAAATATGATTGTTTTTATCACTTTTATCTAAAAATTTGAACACATTATTATGGTTATATTTTACTTAAAGACATTTAATGGACCCAATCTTTCAATTATATAACATAGACTTTCATTAATCCTCATCCTCTTAGGATATATTTTTTAATATTTTTATTAAGTGATTTCATATTTTTTATTTTCCATCTTCATTTCTTATACTCATGTTTTCATAAATTTCTCAAAAGTTGGTGAATCCCTATATTTTTAAAACACTGAACTATACAATTTCATATTCTCTTTCACTCCAAGATTTTTTAGTCATGCATATTTAGAATCCAATTTACTCTATTATTCAACTTTATTATTAAAAATATCATTAACCATAATATTGTGTATATTACTAAGACTCTAGGTTACATATGATGTGTTTTTAAATTGATTTAATGTTTCCAAATGCTAAAATTTATTATCTTTATTATGTTTGAAATGGTTCTATGGACACCATGCATCTTATTCTACATCTTGTTCTCCATTCAAATTTTAAAAATGGTGGTTATTATTAGAATGATGAAGAATATTATTATAATTATAGTAAAGATATAAGTTTAGGAAACCTTGATTTCAACCATATTGGACACTGTTAAAATGGAAATGATATGAATATATTGGGTAATGTTATTATTTATTTGACCCAACCCATCATTAATATGGAAAAATCTATTAGTATTAAACAATGTAACTTGGGCAATATGGTTTCAAATTAAACATGTGTAATATAATGTGGAATTTTATATAGATCTTAATGTGAATGAATATTTAAATTATGTTTTCATTCTCATTTTATACTTGAATATAAGAGATTTAAATGCTCTAATTACTCATCATTTTACTTTATATTTTGATTAAAATTATTAAACATGATTTTTTTATTATTGCTCTAATGTGAAGACTAGATTTTTTAAGGACAAACTTATGGAGGCCATAAAATTTGATTCGTAAATTTTTTTGAGCTCTCATTTTTACTAAAAATATAATATCAAAGAGGATATTATGTTTGCTAGGCCTTTATAATTTTATTTTGAGATATATTTTTAGAACTATAAGTGATCATCTAAAGGTCCAAAATTTCATTTGAGTATTTTATTTAAGAATTTAAACATATTATAAATTAGATATCTTTGTAACTAGACATGAACCTTAGCTTACATTAGTTTGCTAGTGTGCATTTAGTATGTAGACTATTACTGGTGTATACTTTTTTCTATTGGGTTTTGTTTACACACTCTAGTCAAACTTTTTCAGCTTTAATAAAGGTCCTTAGTGGAAAATAATCCCACATGCATGAGGATTTTGGGACTTGTCTATTTTTAACCTATATAAAGAGCCTTCCTATTTTACTTTTTATGTAATCGATGTAATGCTTTTAATAGGAATGAGATAAGTCTATTCTTCATAACATTCTTTGTATGAGATTCTTTCTTTTAGGTTATGATATTTCAATCTACAACTTATTCCAACTTGTTTCATTATTCAGTTGATCATAGTGCAATATGACTTACTATTAGAGCCATTCTGACAATTGTTTACTTTTTGAATCTTTATGAGATCCTCACACCACATGCATGTTATTTATTATGGTTTTGATTTTTAAGGGTTTGGTGGGGTTTTTCAAACAATCATTCTAATATTTATATATGTAATTTTTAGATGGAAAAATGATAGTGCCATAGGATTCATAAGCTACCAAAGCCCTAGGGTTAGCTGTAAACATGACCTAGTTTTGTGATAGCCATTTTTGGCCATTTTTAAAGGGTTTTTGGTAGTTTTCTTAGTTTTCATGCATTTAAAAACCACCAAAGTCCATAATCTAAAAATTATTTTTAGATTTTTTTGGTTATTATAGATCACCAAGTGGGTCTTTATCAGTTTTACATAATACCAATCCAATTTTCTTAGATCTAATTTCTTCTTGCAATGTTTTTCATTATTTTTAGTTGGTTTTGGCGACTTTTTATGGAGAATTCTTGAATTATAATATTTTTTAGATCTTTCTGGGCCCTCTTTTTCTCTACAATATATTATGCTATGTACTATTTTTTTTGAGATTTCTTCTTTACTTTTTGCAATAACCTCTTTTATTGCATCATGGAAAATTGTTGGTCATTTCTTCCTCTTATGGTATTTAATTATCACAAATGGAAAATCAATGTGCTACTTATTCTAAGAAAATAAGGATTTTATAGGATTACTATGAATGATAAAAATAAAGTTGCAGTAGATGTAAAGAAAAATAAATGGTTTAATAGCTATGATCAAGCGCATGGCTATCTTAGTTTGTCTACTTTTCCTGACTTAAATTTTCACACTAAATCTATTAAAACACGAATGAAGTATGAAAGACACAAGAAAAACTATTTGGGGAGTAGGATGTGATGAGAGGTTGTGAACTAGAGAATGGGCTCATAATTTTGAGCCTAGGGAACTTTGACAACACACTACAAGACTTCTTTAGTAAGTTCAAATCTTTGAGAGTATAGTTAAAATAATGTGGAATAGATAAGGAACATCATCAACTTATTCTATATACACTCTCTAAATTGGGTCCATATTATTCTATATTTTTATCTACTTTTTATGCCATAAAAGTGCTATTAAAGATACATGAAAGATGACTTCTTTAGATACACTTGTTGCTAACTAAAATTAGGAACAAGATAATTTGATATAGATGGGCACAATGATGTCCTCTAAATCTCATGCACTCTTTGCCAAGAAGATAAGACTTTGAATAACAGAGAGAAAAAACATAATGAATATGATCGAGAAAAGGATGCAAATTCTCCCACATATAAATCTAACTATGAGACCTCTTATTCTAGTTATAAGCCTAAGAAATATTGGATCAAATGTATATTTTATCACGAGAGCATGATGAAATTTTTTTATGAAGAATAATATTAACCAACTAACTATGATGTTTGATAAGCATAACATTAGTGTCTCTAATCCTACCAAATGGCACTCATCAACCCATGAATTATCTAATGTAAATTATCATGGTAAAAAAATTCAAAAGAGAATAGTAAGGGGAAATAAAAGGGAAACTCCCTAGTTGATGTTGCATCTCTGACTCCCACATGGGTCATTTAATCTAGTGGTTCACATCACATGGCCTCTTCTCAACTAAAATTTGATTCCTTATAACTGTGTGACATGACATATATATAGTTGGGTGATAACACATCTAAAAAGGTTCTTAGTAAAGAGTCTATTGAATTGATTTGTGGAACATTCAATAATTTTCTAATTATTCCCTCACTTTTAACTAATGTCTTTTTAGTTCACTAGATCACTGACCTTGGTCTAGTCATGTGAGTTGAGTTCACTCTAGTTTCAATGTATGCTATAAAGCTACTCAGTGACACTATATTGTTAGTGGGAATAGTTGATCATCAAACTCAAATATATAACTTATCACACTTTGATCTTGACTCTCCATATTATTCTTCTTCAGACTCACCTAAACTTGATAATATTTCTAATTTTGAATGCACTTCTGATATTGATGAGTCTTCTTCTAATATATATAACTAAATTATTGGTGAAAACACACCTCTTACATTTCCTTGTCACCTTACAGATGCAGGGAACTTATTAATTGATCAATCTAACTCAAGTCTACCTTAAACATTATATGGAATATGTATTCTAATGCAGGACACATCAGACACCAAGAAGTCTATCACATAGTATTAGTTTATTCTATAGTCCTTATCCTTTATTCCTCTTGCACCTTCTTGGCATAGAGTAGTTGTCCCACCTATCTTGCATGAGGAGAATAATTCCTGGAATTAGAATCACACCTTGGTTGAAAATCCATCAAGCACTTGGTTGAATCTTTCATTATTCTAGGGATATCCTCTTTTCATTACATCTACTTTTGAACCATAGTCACTCTATGGAACTTCTTTTTAGGACTCATGATGGCTTCGGGAAGTTGTAGTTTATAGTGGGGATTTTTAGCCCTACTTTCTTCTTTGCTCTCTTTTGGAGATAAGTTTTGTTCCTTTAGGTTTTTTCCTTTTCTCCAATTTATGGGAGTTGCATTATTCTTAGGTACCTCATCAAGACTTACTTTTGAGACCCAATTCATCTACACACCTAATCTATGCTTCAGGGGGTATTGGTGTAGACTTTTGTCTCACTAGGTTTTGTTTACACAGTATAGTAAAGATTGATTATGTTTAATAAATGTTCTTAGCATAAAAAAACCCCACATACATGATGATGTTGTGACTTGTCTATTTTTCAACTATTTAAGGATCCTTCATATATACTTTTAAACTAATGCTTGTAATGATTTTATGAGATAATGAGATAATGCTTTTTTTCACAACTTTCTTTGTTTGAGTGTTTATATTTCATGTTATGAGATTTTAATCCACATGTTCTTCATCTATGCATCAATTTTTAGTTAATTTTGGTGCAATCTAACAATTATATGTGTTGTTTTTTAGGCCCATCGGATCTTGTATGAAAAACATATTAAAAATAGGGGTTGTGAAACTTGATAAAAGATGAAAGTTACTAAAAATAGCAATTTATAAAAATTACATGGTTCCATTAATATTAGGTAGATTTTTATTTATTTATTTTAATTATTCATGTCAACTTGAATTTTTAATGTCCAAACTTAGTATCTTATTATTTCAAATAATTGTAACATCGTATCATAGGATTTACCACATTTAATCCACTCTTTCATATAATTCAATATAGATCATTTTTTATTTACATATTTATAAAAGTATACATATACCATTGGCAATGATTAGGAAAATATGTTTAAGGAATTACGCATCCTCTTGCTTCTTTACTAACAAAGAGTATTTGGGTCTTGTATATAATGTCACATACTTCACTTATGGAATAAGTCAACATAATCCATATTCCAACATCATTTTTGTGACAATACCCAAACTAAAAAGAATTAGTAATAAGAGAAAGTATATATTACAAATTTGGCATGACCTGTGAAACTTTAAAGGATATTCCCTTGTTTAATTCACACAATATTGAGGGGAAATTCATGGTTTTTGACTCATAATATAATACTCAAGAATATTATGATGATCCAAATGATGATAATTTTTTTTGATAATATCTTTGTCAGTATCTCAAAATGTTTGATTTATTATTATATGTTTATATATAAAAATAATAGAAAGGACCCATGATAACACGTCTATTGTTTTTACTTCTACTATTATATATATATGTCATCAACACACTAGGATGATGTAAAAACCACAATGATAGGTTTAATTTTAAAAAATATACATTTCCTATATTAGTTTAGTACCATCTATGTCATGTTTGTTTCGACTAGAGATATTAATTGTATTTAGTGGAACTAACATGTTTGTATAAAAAGTGAACTAGGAGCCTAAATATGTCCATGTATAATATTTAGTAGATTTGAAATATAAAGTGAGGTTAGTGTCAGTATGTAACATCATAAAGTAAGGATTGAATAATAAGATAGTTTTTAAATGTAGGAAAATAACATATTATAATCTTATTTTTGTGTTGAAGTCATGTTTGCTAAATGGGTGTCAAACTTTTCATTTTCAATACCAAAGACCATAGTTTAGTATAAACATATGCCCACATTTTTATAGTAATGATATTTAAATGGTAAATGATAATGTTTAATTGAATATGCATAATACATTTTGTCTTTAGTAAGAAACTCCATTTTTTTAGGTCACTCAATACCAAAACATTCAATCATATGTTGTCAATGTCCATATATTGATAATTTTAATATAAAACTTAAAATTTTGAAATACAAATTATTGGAGTACACCTTTGTCTTGGTGAAATCTATGTTTCCCTTCTAATTTTTTGAATGACGCTTACTTTTTGAATCAATGAAAATAATGGGATTCCTTTCTAAAGGATATGGAGAGTTGGGGTGATCATGCACCAAGCTTATATAACAATGAATGATTTTGGGTTTGGAAGGAAACATGCTCAAATCCTCATGAATTTGGGTAAAATTATAAAATTTATTAACTAAAATAAATATGAAATAAAAATAGATAACCTTTATGGTAGATTTACTTAAATAAATAACTACGTGGGTAAATCAGTGAGAACCTTCAAGACAAGTTTGCTAAAATAAAATGAATCAACCTTGATGTAGAGGAATTAAATATTCATTTTTTTAATCTTAATTTTGGTCAAGTTATTTCCATTATAATAAAAGTCATGATCCAAAAATAATGAACAATTTTAATGCCCCAATCATTATTATATGTTTGATTGTGTAGTTTCTCTCAATGTAGAATGGAATGCAAGATTGAAAGAATGGAATCCAAGATGAAAGAGATGACACAATGTCCATGATCCCATAATGAGTATATATGTAATATGTATATATTTTAATGAAAACTATTTTCCATTACACCATAAATGTTTTATTTCGTATGTGTGCATGAACCATTATAATGCCATATAAATTTCTACTAACTAAAATAGAATGTTATAAATCTGTATGTTGAATATGAGAATTTGTGTCTTAAATGTATGTGCATATGGATATTTAGAATCACTTTTCCTATAAACTATATGCATATTCCCATGGATATTCACCCAAATATGTATGAATTTATGCTCAAGTATTTTTAAATTGAGTGGATATGTATGACATATGACACTATAATATATATAAATGTGCCAATAAATATCATGTATCTAAACCAATTGATATTTGATCCATTATAAATTTTAAAAAAAAATTACTCTATTCCATTTCTTACTCATACAAGATTATGTCTCTTATGATGAGCTCACTATAATGCCCCCATTTTATATGAGGTATGTATATTTTAAGCTACTTATCTAAAAATAAAGGTTAAATATATTGTGCCATCAATAAAGATAGTGTCATGTAATATTATCTTATACTGTGGAGAATATTTTATCATAGTAATTTATATATCAATCAATGAATTTATGTAAAATATACAATGTATGGTATGTAAGTGTCATGTCCAGATAGATGTGTTAATGAAGTATGTAATATAACTATAACTAAAAAAGCTACCCAATAAAATTACATGATAAATATAATAGCACCACTTAATGTAAACAAGCTAACCAATATACAGTGTTAGTGTCACACATTAGGCCAATGGGCCACATACAAGGGAAATTAAATGTAAAAATAAATATTTCCAAGGTTTAGATTCAAGGGAATAAAAAATGTCAAAAACAAGGGACATAAAGGATGTTGAATGAAAAAGAGATGAGGGGAGACACAAAATAATCAAACACATAGTACCCTATCATGTTGAAGACTAATTACAACAAAGGAACATAGAATAAGTGACTATTCTATTCTATTCATATATATCAATGCCATTTTATACTAGTATAATAGCATATCATGTATCACAATGTAATAAAGGACTAAGTATAAAAGAATCTCAAATAAATATATAAATAATAATAGTTCAATCTATGCAACAAGATTCCCTTAATATTGACATGGTTGTTGGGTAAATAAAAGAGCAACATTTGTATTTTTACGTGTAAATTGTATTAATTGTATAGTAATAACATATTTTTAAATTTACTTGTGTATGTAAATAATATATCTTATACCTAATATTTGATAATTAACATATGTAAATAGTGTAATCTAGTAATAATGTCATGCTTAGGTCCTAATTTTGGTTTTATTTCATATTTCATTATTTTATGTTTTCTAATTATTTAATGTTTTTTGTAATTTTGGAATATATGGGATTTTGAAAATCTAATTATTGATCCTATGAATGGAATGGTCATGCAGTGTGTCTATATTTATTAATGTAAGTGTCCTACATCATGAGTAAGAGGTATAAAATATGGGTTTGTTGGGATCTAATAAGAAATCATTTGGTGTGTCATATTAATCATGATCAGTACTCATGGAACTCGAAGTATGATGAGTAAATATAAATGGGTAAGGAATATTTGGTGTTTGTTTTATTATATGAGGTTATGTCACTACTTGTGTGCAATTTATAATGCAATGACTTGCCTAAAATGATAACTAAGTATGTATTGTAGAATATGGGGGCCTCCATGGGATTTGAGTAAATCTCTATTATGATCAATGCGATATATATATATATATATATATATATATATATATATATATATATATATATATATATATATATAGAGAGAGAGAGAGAGAGAGAGAGAGAGAGAAATCTTGTATATGAGTAATATTAAACTATATATGTTCATCCTAGATATGTGTTTTAGCCAGATCTAAATAATGATATTAAATATATGTATCATCCAACTCTAATTATTGATGTTTAATATATGTAACAATAAATATCTATGATGGTGGGGTTGAATTAAGAGATACCACTGACTATATTATTGAAATAATAAAATCATGACAAAAATTATTTCAAATCTCTTTAAATGGGAAAACTCTTCTGATAATGACCTTATAAAAAAATTCATAGATAATCTTTCTTCTTACCCAATCTCTCCATTTAAACTAATATATTTCATATTATTAATACTTTTAAAACATGTTATATAATACAAAATGGATAATGACACAAATTAAAAATCATATACCTTCAAAAATTTATTAATTTAAACTAAAACAAAAGAAATTAATTAGGATTAAGAGGCCCTAACATTACCACCCCCTTAAAAAATAATTGCCATTAAAACTTTAGATGAGGAAATTGTTGTTGTAATGACATTAAGTGTTTAAATAGTCTGTGTTCTAGTTCCACAACATGCCACTATAAAAAAATGTTCTTATAGTGTTATCATAGGACTAATGTGATTATCTAACTAATTTATAATCAAGTTCATAAAAGATAGAGCCTTTAATGTTGAGGTCATGTAGTGTAGTTTGGGAATGAATATGTTGACCAATGATATTATTCAAAAAGTAAACATGAAAAACATGATCGATATTGAATTGAAATGGAATCTCCAACCTTCAAATCATGATACCAATATTTTATATCACTGTATAAGGACCATATAATTTGATTTGTGATTTATGTGACATTTTATCTTCAAGGGAGATTGATTTTAAGGTTGTAACTACATAAAAATCATGTCCGCTATGTCAAAATCAGATTCTGAGTGGTGTCTTTTGAAATCTTTCTTTTTTAGGTGTTTTATTATATGGATGTTATCCATGATAATTTAAAGGATATTTTCAACCATGTTGAGTGAAAATTTTAGACATTTTACCTTAGAATTTCTTAGAATTTATGTCCAAAAATGGGTGGTAGTTGGCCATATAAACTTTCATATGGTTTTATTTTCATTTTATTTATTTATTTAGAGTTGTAAAATAGTCATTAAGTGATTGGTAACCATCTAACCCAATGAGTTTTTTTATAAAAGAGAAAATGATGTACATTGGTCTCTAGGAAATATTATGTCAACCCACCTATTCATAGATTTTAGGGAAAGTATATTTTTAGTTGAGTGTCATAGTGGTGGAAAAAATTATGAAAAAATTATAGTAAAATGGAATTCATAATCACATATAATCGAAGTAGGTGTGCCATGGAGATAAAAATTCTAATAGATATAGTTTTTCAAAACATTGGATGTTGTAAAAGAATGAGAGAAGGCATATAATTATTTTACATAGAGAGGAAATCCACCAAAAATAAAATCATTGATTTACCTACTAAATTTTGTGGTCCTTCAATGAAAACCACATATATGTTAGTGAATAACATGATGTCAATTGGTAATTTGGCTAGAGATTTCTTAAGGCTAAGAACATTTTCCCTTTATTAGATGGAAAGGTACTACACTTTACCATAAAATTGTTCATGTCATATTTAATTACCTCATAAAATAATTTAATCAAACACCTTCATAAGTTTTTAAAAATATTAAATGGCCACTTGATGGTTAGGCATGTAAGTCCTACAAAAATTTTACATATAGTGTCGATTTTGACAACAGTAAATATATTTATTTTCTAAAAAATAGTCACTATCCCAAGATTAATTTAACCTATATGAATGATTAGTGAAAATTTTATAGATGAGACAATATTTTTTTATATACTATTACCATTATTTTTGGATCTCTTTCACCCACTTTGAAATTGGAAATGGTAGTGCATAGAGATTTTTATATTTTTCATACTACTGAGACAAAACATATGAAATAACAAGGTTTTTATCATTATTTTAAAAAATATCATAATCAAATCTCATTTTATTTACTATACACTTGTGTTTATTGGTTTAATATACCCTTTATTCTATAATTACTTAAAACTATGATGATTAGTTTTGATGAAAAAATATTTCTTTACAGGGTATGTGATCCCCCTTTTTATTGATATAGTTTAAGACTGGAGGGACCCCTATTAAATAAAATCAATGAAAAAATTCTAATGGATTGGTTTGATGGACAAATTCCAATAAGGCATATGACTAAAAACAACCAAAGAAACATGAAACTAGTAGACTAAAAAAATAGTAGTCTTACTATTAGAACATGTATAAATCAAAGTAGATGAATCCCAACAAGACAAACCAATCCGTTTGAGATGAAATTAATAAAATATTGAAAAAATTTAGACAATAATAAATCCTCAAAAAATAATCTCAATTTTAAAGTCTACTACAGAAAAGACTCACCCGTGACCAACAAGTGCCTACCAACTCTTGTTGGAAGGAAGAGCTTCCATTTTCCATTGAGATATACCATTAGTAGCATTTAAATCCTCTACTTGAATTATTTTTGCTTCAATCTTCCTACATCATTTCTTTTTTGACCTAAATTTTGGTATTTTTAGAACATAGTTACTTTGATTGATAGACATGAATTCCTTAGAATTGAGTTCCTCTTCATATTCTTCTTCTACTTATTTTTCATAAGAGGATACTATCATTTACTTATTAAAAAATATCTAAGAATAACTCTTTTTGTCATACGAAACCTAATTCAAAATCTTAGATGATCTACTCACACAATGTATAACTAAACCTTCCAAACATTAGTCCACTCTAGGTTCTTCCCTATTAAGAAGAGGGAATTACTCTAAGTTGAACTTTCAAGACCCATGTGACTTCCCCAAAACCTTAAGAAATTAAATCTTCACCCATAATGGTTTCTTTAAAAATATAAAATGAAACCCTCTTTAGGCACAAGAGGAGACTTCACATCCTTATCATGGAACGAAGAATCTAAGTTATCTCTAATATTATTAACCAAAATAGTGTATTCTTTCAAAAATATAGAACTAGACTTATAGGAATGACTTATAAGAATTAAAATTTTTCTCAAAGCTACTAATTGTATCAATACTAGGACACTCAATCTTCCTTACTCATATTTTAAAAAGAGTAGGCCCTGAATTTGAATTGATTTTTCTAAGGAAAGATCCCACATTAAGCCCATGTTGATTTTAGTTAAACCATCTAAATAGAATCCTTCCATAGTTAATTAATTTCATTTATGAACCAAGGGAATACATAATCTTAATAAATTTAAATAAGGGTTTTGAAAAAACATCCAAAATACACACCGTGATAAATTTGTTATTATGATACTCAATCTTGATCAAATTTGACAAAAAATAAAAGCTTATAAACTAGTTATCAGAGCAAGTTCAGATCACTCAAGATTATTGGAAAATTATATAGTTTGATCTAGACTAGAAATTTCAAAATCATAGTTACAACTAGATTGAAAAATGGAGTTTAGGAGATAATAAAAAGAACTTACTTACCCAAAAACCAAGGGCCAATAGAGCTCCCCAATTTTAATACACAAAGGATGGATATCATTTCCTTTGTATATGTTGATCAAATAATTTTTTTACCTACAAGTACATTTCTAGTGAATGTAATGGGTTGACCATATTACATTATTATAGATCTGATTCCACTTCTCCAACATAGTTGGTGAATTTAAACATATCCATAATATATGTGGTATATTTTTCTTATTTAAGATGTTTAAAAGCCATTTATTCCACTTCAGACCAATGAAAGGCATCCTTTTTCAATATGGTCATCAATGGAACTAAAATTTCCCATAGTACTTCATGATAATATGATACTACTAGCTAAGGCCCAAAAATTAACAAAGGATATTGAGTTCTTGTAGCTTCAACTAGTTTTTCATAGCCTCAATTTTCTCTTAATCTAGTTTGAATCCCTACATATAAATGATGTGATTTAAATAATAAATTAATTCATTTATGAAATATGATTTTTACAAGTTTTCACATAAGTGGTTATCAAAAAGGATTTTTTTTAAAATAGATTCATCAGATGCTCCAATGGTTATAAAAAAGGATTTAATAAA
>JARHVA010006320.1:70000-95000 GCA_037957365.1 Torreya grandis
GTCAAGCTCTAAGGGTTATTCAACTAGGGCCTAAAGATCCTCAAAAATTCTATCTTACTCCTCTCTCTTGCCATCAAAATAACTAGGTCCCCACACTATTATAAGATTAGAGGAATAATTATTTAACTATGTTAGATACTTTATTTTCTTTAGGTTGATACACTTAGAAGTCAAGTTTATATTATTAAAATCCCTACAACATTGAAAAGTTAGGCCTTCATAGGTTAGAGGTTGAGTCCACAAACAATACTCAATACTCAAGTCAATAGAGGCCAAAAGATCAATGGAAATATCGATGATAACTAGGATTCTAAAAAATGTGGTATGGGAGAATGAATCAATGCTATTATATATTTGCTAGAAGATACCCAATAAGTTTACAATTTCCTTAAAGTAATGGTTCGTGCCATTATCTATAAAATAATTAATCAATCATAATATTAAGGATTAAATGGATCATAAATATGAAAATAAGTTTTTTCTCATTAGTGATAAGTCCAAACAATAAAAATTTGTATAAAACTTTTGGTGCTAGAAAAAATTATCATCTTGACTTTTATCCATAAATAAAATCAATCTCTAAATGTAAATGATACATACTTAGCTAATCTATGGCACATGAGATATGGGCACTTGAGTTTTGGTTACTTGAATGCACAAAGTAAACAAAACATTGTGTGAAAGTCTCCCTCTTTGAATACAAATATCAATGTGTGCTCTATTTTCTTACCTAGAAATAAAATATATATCCATTTGGCATAAGTTAATATCATACCTCTATCCCACTTGATCTGGTGTGCACACCAATCTATGTGAGCACATGTGAATCAATTTTAATGGATTCTAGTAATTTTAGCTCTTTATTGATGACTAGTCACAAAATATTTTGATATATTCCTTAAAGAGTAAAAATCAATATTTTAAAGTATTTAAAAAAAATAAAGATAATGTGGATTGATAAATTCATCTTCGAACTAATATTATCCACTTATATTTAGGTGGAAATACACCCTTGAAGATTTATCTAATTTTTAAGTGAAAATAACATTCAATGAAAGCTAACTAAAACTTATATTTTACAATAAAATGGTGTTGTATAATGGATTAATAACAATGTTATATAATTACTACACAACATGTTTTAATAGTCACACCTAACTCATACATATTGGATAGAATAATTTTCCATACCAGTCTACCTGTTGAATAAGGCAACCACTAAATATCTCTTTGGTGTTACACCACAAAAATCATAGACTGTGAATAAATTTTCTATATCAAAAATTTAATGTTTTAGATGTAAATCACACATAAATTTGACTTAAAAAATATAATAAATATAGATAATAAATCTATGACATGTATTTTTTCTAGATATCATGAATATTCTAATACATATTGACTCATGGATCCATAAACAAAGAAGATATATATCAGTAGGGGTGTTTTATTTGATGTTAAATTTGAATCCAAATCACCATCCACATAATAATCTGGTATAAGCATCAGTCATATCAATATTTATAACATGGATAGTGTTAGTGATGAAGACAATGATGATGGTTACTGAAGTCCTCCAATAGCACTAATATTTTATGATGTATGCCCATGTGGTATAAAAACACAATTCGAGAGGCAACACTATATGGAGTCTAAATTAGTTCCACTATAGGACTAAGTAATTATATCATGGTTCATGAAAAGATGACCTTATCCATAATTACTTTATTTATATAATCAATTAATCCCATAATGATTTCTGAAGCTTAAGAATCAAATCCATGGAAATAAGCCATGGATGTAAAGTATCATTCAATCATAAATAGAAACATTTGTAGTCTATTTATCTTACACCAAAGAATAATCCTATTATTTTTAAGTGTGTCTCAAATACCAAGTAAAATTAAAATGGTAGAATTGACAAACATAAATGAAGACTCATAACAAAGGGCTATGAACAAAAATAAAACATTTACTATGAGGAGTCTTTTGATCTCCCAAACATGATAAAGAAAATAAGATTTTTTCATATTATGGTTTCCTAATTCCTATGTAAATTTAATTATATGTAAGTCTACATGATTCAAAAATGTCTTATTGAATGGAGATCTAAAATAAGAAGGCTATATGACTCAACCAAAAGGCTTTGTCACACCTAGTCTAGAACAAATATTATGTAGACTTATAAAGTAAACGTGTGGTTTTAAATAGGTTCCCTCACCCATGAATATAATTTTTTTAATCATATGATACAACATGGATCCCAAAGTATTTTACATTATCTAATACTTTACCATAGGGCAATGAGGGGGGGGGGGGGGGGGGGGGGGGGGTGGGGGGGCGCAGTGTCGGTCAGGCGAAGGTTGTGATTGTAATTATATATATCAATAATTTAGTCTTAACTAAAAAATAAATGAAGATATTTGATGTAAAAAATAATGATTTAAATCAATCATTTTATGTAATATACCTCAAGCTGCTACACTATTTTATTGGTTTGTAATTATGTAAAATGGGCACCACATATTTGTGGCTCAAATGAAGTACACCAAAATCATCTTGAGAAGTTATGAATAATGGATTACAATCCTACTAAAAAACCTATGGAGACAAGGCTTCATTTTTCTCACTAAGATCCATCACCACAAGTAAATTTCACTCTTTATCAACATTTTATTGGGAGTCTTGTTTACTTAACCTAAAATAGGTAAGATATTAGCTATGTTGTTAGCTATATTTCATGCTTCATAAGGGCTCCAAAGGTGAGCCAATATAAAGAAATAAATAATATATTGAGATATGTTTCAGGTAACTTGTTGTATGTCTTAGAATACAATAATAATGATAAGTTTATATTGAAAGGTTATATTGACATAGATCATGTAGGTTATATTGATGATATAAAATCCACGTCTAGATTTTTTTTTCTTTATGGAATATGATCCTATCTAATGGGGGTGAAAAAATTAAATCTATGTTTCTTGATCTTCCATTAAATTTTAATATCAGGAAGTAGGATAAGTTATCGATGAATAAATATGGATATGTTGTAACACTGTAAAACTATCAATATCACAAACTTATCCTAATGTTATATTATGTGATAATCAAGTTTTTATATAACTTGTTCACAATACAGTGTTCCATTACTACACAAATCACATTGATGTTATGGTGCATTTCATACATGAGTATTTTTTTAAACATAACATTACTTTCCAATATTTTCCCATGATATATTAGTGTGTAAATATTGAAGTCTCTTATTCACTTGCACATGATAAGTTTGAGGTATTAAATAATTATCACTTGCAATTCATTCATCCTAGATAATAGCTATGTAAGTGAGGTTTTTAAAACTTAAACTTATATTTTTAAATTATTATTATGAGTTTATTAAAATATTAACAAAATCCCATAGAATAATATTAGTGAGAACTATTTTTATTAAGTTATATTCTTTTAATAATGGTTGTCAATCTAAAAATTGTATAAATAGTGTCTTTTTCATTTTATGTTTAACATAAATAGAATTATTTTTTTTTTCCAAAAAGAGATAATTAACATAAAAATTATGGAAATCTAATTTTGGATCAGGTTGAATTTTCAAAAAAAAAAGGAGCTTTATTCAAAACATTTTTCAGAATAGTCCATAATTCAAGAATACTTAGTTATGTGAGAGTTTTCATTATGTTTATCTATTGGTCATTAATGCCAAAAATTTAAAATTAGAGATTGTACCTTATGTTATGCATTTGTGATAGATGGTTAGAATTTTTACTATATTTCCCTTGATAGGGTTAGTACCATATGGATGGTGTTATATAAATATTTAATAGAGATATATAAAATAATTATTATAATGATGAGATGATCCCATATGCCCTAACTCCAAAAAATGATTTTGGCTTTTTTTATTCAATGGCTCTCTCAATGACTAGATATTAAAATGCATTTGAATAATTATACCCAAATATTTTATATTTTGTAGTTATTTTTGTTATATAGGATACTATAATATTATGATCTTTTTTTTTACTTCCTTGTTTTAAAAAATCAAATTAATATGCATAACTCCAAAAAATTTAATGTTTTTAAATTTAAGGTTACTATAGTGTTTGTTTAGTTTATGAGCTCGCATATATAATTATCATCTTTATATATAATGTTGAGCCAATACTTAAAATATCTAACTATGGAGTATTTAACCATCATGTAGGAACTATCATTTATCCCACGTACATTATAAGTAACTTGATTCATCTTACCACTTACCAATGCATCATATAATAAAAATGGAACAAGTCATCATATGGTAAAGACAAAAACTCCAAGGTTCTTCTTGTATACCAAAATTTTAAGAGGAAGATAAAATTTATATGTTTTTTTATATTATGCATGGTTATTAGTAATGACACTATCCCCTCACTTAAAATTTCGATATGTGCTAAGCCAAGAATGAAAAAAATTAGTGATATTTTAAAACTCATGGCAAAGGTTTTCTAACATAAAAGTAAAAAATTACTTGTAGGGGAAAAATAAAAAAAATTAGTGCAAAAATATTATTGTCACAAATTATATTAAAACTTTTTCACTAATTATTATCTTTAATTAGGTGATGTGAGAACATATGGTGGGTAGTCATAAAAATATCTAATCTATTGAAGTTGTCATGAAAAACAACCATGGATTTTGTTTTAATAATAAATGCTAGGAATTTTCCTATAGATATTTGAATTTATAAAAAAATGTATAGACACTATTCAATACACTAATTGAAGATAGAAACACTATGTGGAAATAATATATTTATACTACAAATAATCTTAGACCTCTTTGAGGGGAAACCCCTTTTGAGCATGGTTTTATAAAAAATATTCAATATCTATTATCATTCCTTTTACACAATCTCTTTATTTAAATACATTTTTTAAAGATAAACTAATACTTTCCATACATGTGAGATAATTAAAAATTTGTAATGGGATGAATTAAAAAGGATATGCATCTAAGTTTTTTTTTGCAGACACATATCTTCTGAAAATGTAAATCCAAATACCAAACTATTATGCATAAACTTGCACTTTTTTGGATTTTAATAGAATTTTTCCTTTCTTATAAATTCTAAAACCATAATCAAATTACTTATGTTCTCTTATTTTCTATTAATGAATATCAAATATCATCATACTAAACCACAAAAAACATAACAATGTAATATTGTAGTACTATGTTCATCACCCTCATAAATGTGTTGAGTGCATTACACAATCAAAATGACATCACCATCCACTCATACAAGTCATCCCTAGTCTCGAATGATTTTTCCCATTCATCTCATTCACAAATCTATGTATGATAGTAATCACTCCTTGTTTCAATCATAGTAAAGTATTTTTATTTTATATGCACATCCATCATATCATCTAGGCAAGGTATAATAAATTTGTATTTGATAGGGATTTTATTTATTGTGATTCTATTTACACACATCTTCCATATTCCATATTTATTCAAAGTTATCAATGTTGGTGTTATACACAAACTCATGTTCTCCCTCATTACACTATTTCTCACCAATTCAGTACCTTGTCTATTCATCTCTACATATTCTCTTTGAAACATATGATAAGTTATTTGACTAGGTATATTTGATCCTTAAATTAGATAAATATGGTGTTGAATGTCCCTATTAGGTGGAAAACCATTTGGAAAGTCATCAAGTATAATACATACATATTATTTTAACACTTATGCTTATTTTGTTGATACTTCACAACTTTTATGTCTTACATCATTGCTATTAATTCATAGTAGCAATTATCATCTTCATGTCTTTGATAAATTATTGCATGGACAACAATTTTTATACCTTCCCTTAGTCTTTAAGATGTAATAAAATTATCTTTGTACGACCTTTCCCAAAAATCAAATTTTAATTTTTAGTATATCATGAGTTTATTTTCCAACATATGCCCATGGTATTACAAGAAACACATGGGCTTCAATTGGGATAATTGATGCAATCATCTATCTTTTAGAAGTCATAAATTTTTATCTAGCAACATGTTTGAACTCTTGTTACTGTGAAAATAAAGACATCAAAAATAATAATTCAACTATAATGTACTACACTGGTTAGGGTTGATTCCAATATGTTTGGAGGGTCATAAGAGACCATATAGGGGTCCAAAATTGCATTCTAGTATTTATAGTTCTATTTTTTAGTTTTGAAAACTAAATATGTTTATAAATATAAATTAAATTGAGTGTAAATTCTCTAAACATCATGCATTTTTATTGTATGTGATAATAGGAACTTTTATGGCCCATTCGAGCTTGCACATAAAAGTTACTAACTATAGAAATGGTTGAAAATGCATGTAAAAGTCACTAAAAGTATTAGGAACTAAAAATAGCAAGGCTTAGTCATCTCTAAGTAGCTTTATTATTTTTATAATTTTATAATTTTGTATGTCAACTATAATTTTGAGTTGGACTTCATTTAAATAATCTTATGTGATGTTATTAATCATTCATGGAGAATCAATAAAGATTATTGTTTCTTTCACAATTTTTTTTATATGTTTATCAATTTTTTATTTTTTTCTAGTTCTTGGATTCATCAATATTATGACACCATATTTCATCTCTATAAGTTTTTCTTATATAAAAATTTATTAAACGCCTTTTATCTATTGTAACTTCATTCCCTTTATTAAACCATCAAATCTTAATGATATCACCATCCACTCATATAAGACATCTTAGGTAGTATTTAATGTTGTTTTATAGTCATCTCCTTCATAAATCTGAATCTTATAGTACCCACTACTTATATCAATCATAGTTAATTATTTTTCTCCTACATGCACATCCATCATATCATCTAGGTAAGGTATATGAATTTAATTATTGATGTTGATTTTATTGATTTATATAATATATACACACATCTTCCATGTTGCATATATATTTGAAGTTATGAATTCAATTATTTCACATAGACTCATGCTCTCGCTTACTACACCCTTTCTCACCAAGTCATTAACCTTTCTATTTAACTTTGCAGGTTCTGTTAGACTAAGATCCTATAAGTTAATTTTTGGGTAGATTTTATCTTAATTTCAACTAGATATACATAAATGGAATAGGCACATTGAGAAGAATAAGTTTCAATATATTTTATATAAATTTATCTAATATATGTATACTATTATATTCCCTATATAATTGTATTGGAATTAAAATATATAGAATTTATCTACGATTTATTTTATTATTCAATAACAAGACTGTTGGTGGTAAAATTTCCACTCATAAAAGATGCATTTCTAATGCCATGCATAGGTCATACTTTCCATTCAAAAGTAGCTAATGACCTTGTAAAATATTTTTCAGGGAATTTTGAAAAAATCAATAATTTATTTAAATTCTATCTAAACCATTTTATATATTTTATTTTAAAATATATATATATATATATATATATATATATATATATATATATATATATATATATATATATATATATATATATATATATATATATATATATATATATGACATCAAATATTTAAAAAAATACATACATTAATTGAAATGAAATTAAGATGAAATGTAGGAAAAAGTCAAAAATATCATTTTGCAAAGATTATATTTTTTTAGTATATATATAAGGGGTATGTATCAATAGTAACAATTTAATAAATTTATATTTATAAAATCATTAAAAGTAATTTAAAATTAGATTTAAATGTCAATTAGTGTTAGATTTTTATTAGTGTATAATTTAAAGTTGGAATTAAAAGTGAACATACTCACTACCATGTTATCATCATTCATAATATTATTGTAGAATACCTATTGAATATAAAAACTCATTTTAAAACCAAACATTCTAAAAACTATTCTAAAATTAAATATCAATTAAAAATAAAATGATTTCAATATAAATACATATTTTCAATAAAATATTTTTTACAAATTAAAAAGATAAATTTGATCTTTAAAAAAATTTAAATCTTACCTTTACCATCTCACAATAAATTTATATATATATATATATATATATATATATATGAAAAAGAAATATTACATTCATATAAAACGTATCTAACTTGAAATAATAAGATATAAATTTTAAAATATTTAAACCATAACACGAAACCAAAATAAAAAATCCAGCAAAAAAAATTTGAACCTGCCTACTCAACCCTACTTATCCGAGAACCATTCAACCATAATAATAAAACACTACTGTCATGTGATTGTAAATACCCCTTTAATTCAAGAACATTACATACCGAGGCCTGAGAAAATTTACATGATTAAATGATGTGCAATAGATTCCATATCATAACCCACATGTATATCACTTTATTTCACTATTGTTTTTAAATCTTCTATTTATTTTTTTCATAATTTTCTTCCAAACAAAAAGAAGAAAAACCATCCGTGCACGTTTTATGTCATAAATCAAGAGCCAGTCATCTCAAAACAAAAATGCCTGCAAGAAAAAATTCCAAATCAAACGCGTTTATGATTCCACATCACTTTTATATCAAATCAAATCAAACATTCACGTGAAGAATCTTTTCCTTCCCCACGCTTCACATACACCACAATTACTCATAACTTCATGATAAAACTTCGCATCATACCATAGCAATCTGTGTCTGGTAGTTCATACAGTTTCGGACCACTTTAAATTATTTATCATAAGTTACATAACTTAAACCATATAGTGCCTTGGCAGTAGGCATCACTTAATGTCTTCAAGATTTATGAGCTCAAATGAAATGACAGCACACTATAGTTAACAACTACTTTATTATAACAACCAAACTAAAATCTCACTTAAGATGGGCATTTAAACCCAGGAGGGGGGCTCAGTCCACAACAAGCAATCAGATCCAGCGCCAGTGGAAGAAAGATATTGAGGTTTAGAAGCTTAATCTTAATCGTTGTACACAGACACAGTGCTGCCTCTAATGCCAAAACTCCTTGCAATAGAGGGCAACACTGGTTTACAACAGGATCTCCTAGGCCTATGTGTACAAGCCCAGCAAGCAAATCCACACAGGCTCCCAGCTTCAGAGCGTCAATGGGACATTTTGCGGCAGGACTACTTCCTGGAGGTGTTATTGGGTTGGGTGGAGTTTTTGGTATCGTTGGTGTTTTTGGGATCGTTGGCGTTTTGGGGATCGTTGGGCTTAGTGTCTTTCCTGAACACCTTCCACCATATCTAGCTAAGAAACCATAAATGGAAGCGAATATGATGTGACAAAACATTAATCAACATGGTATTTTTTTGGGTTATAAATTGTATATATAATTAGGTACACCATCAAAGACAAAGAATTAGAGGTTAGTAGTATTGTTTTGTTTGCTAGTTATTTGTATTTCATTTTCCTTATAACTTTTCATTAACAATAGATTCTTGGGTACACAACATAAAAAATCATCCACCTTAGGTAGAACTTTCTATCCTATTTATTTTTTGAAATTTAAGGTTTTTGTATAGTTATTTCCCCTCAAGTTTATTAAAAAAATTATAACTCTTCTAGACTTTAAAATAATACATATTTAGAAACATGTTAAGTATAGAGTTTTTAAAATATTGCATATTTTTTCTCAGCTTTTTTAGGTAATTTAACATTTTTTTGTAGTTTACATTAATAGGCATTTTTAATAGTTTTCTTTTCTCTGTGTAGTTTCTGATTCATCTAAAACCAACTGGTGTATGCACCTGATAAATGTAGTAGTTGAACTTTTCATCATAGTCACTTTTTTTCATTGGGCCTTCCTACTCTTTCTTCTGTTGGTTTCTTTTTTGGTAGGGTCCTTTTTGACTACCTAATTTTTTGTTCCTTCTTCTATCTATTGTTGTCAAGGCCGAGAGACCCAAACCTCCTGATGTGTCCATGTTGTATTTCACACCAGTCAAAAGTGGGGTTACCATAATCTATACATTAATAGCTATTAATAAAGGTTTTTAACTTATAATTTTATAAATTATGGTTATTTATATTCAAATTTATTATTTATTCTAAAGGTTTAATTTTTATTTTATATTATTATATTTTTAGAAAGGTATCTAGTGTATAATGTTTACATGAAAATATTTACAAGCACTAACTATGGAAAAAATTCAATGTAGGTATGCATACGGGGCTTGGTGTATTGGTTAGGTACAAGTAGTTTGTACTCATCAACCAAAGTTAAATTCTCATGGTTCATATATGGTGTGAGTTCTTCTCGAAGTAGCCACATGGGCACCTTAAGGTAGGGGTTGCACTTCTCCATGTGTTTCATGTAGGGTATAATGGGGTGAGTCTATCTACGAACCACTCAGTGGATGTTATGAACCTAGGCCCACCCACATGTCCCCTTTAGTTAATAACTCCCTAGATATTACACCCAAATTTAATCTGAAATATAAAAAAAATTAGCATGCCTTTCAATGGATTTAGTTCCTTTGCACCCAAATTGAATTGAAATTCACTTACAGTGTCTTCAAGCCCTCCACTAAAAAATGGTTCCATATCATTTTCTTTTCCTATCTAGTATGTTCTTATCCTAACTAATAATGACTAAAAATCATTTTTTGAAGGTCATGGTGGTAGGGACATTAGGGGTGGCAATGATTCTACTTCTATATTAGGCATAGTCACCATGTTGGGTCCTTGTTTCAAATGAAAGGAGAACATGTAGATAATTAATGGAAATTCTTGTCTGGTGTCAAATGAGGTCCCCCTAAATATAGAGAACTATGTGTTGATACAGATTGTAAATCCTATTGATGACTTCCCCCTACTACTCCCTCCCCTATTTTTCCACAACCTATTTTTGTTTTAGGAAAGGAGGATATGGATATTGTGTGGAAAAATTAAGAATGGATCTTTAAAATAATATTTATCTATTTATTTGTGAACTTTTAGCCCAAGTTACCAGCTCTCCATACATGGATCTACCATAACTAGCTCCCTTAGATGAGATGTAACCTAAAAATATACTTGTGTGATCATAGTTACTTTATTATTATTATTGACTTTTTTGAAGATAAGCTAAAGATTTAACAGGATATTTGGATCTTTGATATCCATCCTTTGGTGGTTAAGCCTTTATTTACTTTATTTGACCTTAAACCTGAACCCTTCAATGTTTGACGCATATGGGTCAGTCTTCCTCATCTCCCCCTCCAGTTTTAGTCTATGTCCTACTTTAAATCCATTAGGAATATCATTGGTGAGTTTTAGTTTTTTGATTCTAGTACTACTCTTGTCACCAACACTATGTATGTGAGAATTCTTGTTCTACTTGACACCTTTTCCTCCTTACCTGATAAAACTCAACTTAAATTTGAGAATCAGTTTTGGCTTCACACTCTTGACTTTGAGGGTATTCCATTATGTTTTTAGTATTATTTTGAGACTGAACACCACTCTAAGGATTCCCTCAACATTAAAAATAAAGTGAAGAAGTTGATAAATTGGTGGAAGGACACTCTCCCTAGTCATCTCATAGTGGAAAATGGCATCATGTTAAGATCCTCAAGAATGGGAGCATTTTGGATTCTTATGTTATCCCCTTGGTAGTTCAATTAACCCTTAAAGCTTCATCAATGACTTTGTAAAGTGAGTATATTTAGGGGAATTAAAGTCCTTAAAAGTTCTTTGGTGAATTCTTCGCTAACTCTACATGAATTAATATTTTAATTCCTCTTTTTCCCAATATAAACAAGCATGATTGGACTATAGTTAAAAAGAAAAGGGAAGGAGGATTAGAGGGGAAAAAAAGGTTGCAAGAAAGGTTGATGGCCTACTTACACAAGGAACTATTGTGTCTTGAGAATAAGCTTGTGGTTTTCTATAATAACTCCCCCTATCAATGATTGGTCTACCTTGATGATAACTCTTTTGTTTCTTCTTGTTTCATTTTTTTAGGTGCTTGTTGGTTCTCTTTGGTTTTGAGGTTTTATCTATTTTATTTATGGAAACCTTGACCTCTCATTGTGTCTAGACTAGTTCTTGATTTAGTCAAAATTAGTTTGTTAGACCTTGATGGTTTTTTGAGACCTGGGCCTCTTTTATCCTAGGTTACTTTTCAATTCAGTCAAATTGATTGGTTACTATACCAGTCAAATGCAATATTTTCTATCCTAATTATGGTTCCCATTCCATTTAAAATTAGATGCATCTGAGTACTGGGCCTCTAATCTCTCTATCTAGGCTAGCTCATGCACTAGTTCTTATGGGATTGATGTTTCATTCATGTTGGGTTCCTTTTCAAATTGAGTGGTTTTTTCTATCCTTTCACTTTTGTCTTTATTTTGGATTTTGTGTATAATTTCCTTGTGATTTATTTCTATTTTATATTTTTATAACTAGGGGGATACTCGAACCTCCCATTGTGTTGGGGGCTAGTTCCCACACCAACAATAAAGGTGGGTTTATCATAATCTGAACAATTCAATATAAGTTAATGATTTGACTTTTAGTTCAAGCTATCTATCAACTGTAATTCCCTCTTATACATGTTTCTTTTTTTTTTCGGTTGGGTAGATCACAAAATATTATCTATTAATATAGTTTAAGCATGCATGTTATTTTTTTAAATTGTTTTGTATTTTATATTATGTCAAAGATAAATTATACACATACAAATTGTAATTTATATTATATTATAAATAGAATGTGTAAATACAAAACTCATTTTAACTTTCATAATAAAGATATTGATTATTATTTTTATATAATTTAATTGACAATATTATTTAAATTATATTTTTAATAATAATTGTAAGAATGGCATTACTGGTTATAAATATTTTATAGTGGTATCACGTTGTATTTTTTATTTCCTATTTTCCTTCAGTACTATCATAATAACACTACTTTATGCATAATCAAATATCTATATAAGAATATACTTTATGCATGTAGATGTATATATTTATTTATATGTGCATGAAGGCCTTAAATTTAATGGTCTCATTGTCAATAAAATTGAAATTTGATAAAGGTTTTAGTTTTGACATTCATTTTTACATTTTATTAATTTTAAATTGTATAAAATAATTTTAAGTATTACATGGACAAAAATAAAAATATATTTGATATAAATTTTAATTATGTTGAAATATTAGACCTTTTTTATATTGGTGTGGGTTTACTAAATTTATTTTTCAAATTTCAATATTACATGGAGAAAAAGAAAAATATAGTAGATATAAATTTACATCAAGTTGAAATATTAGACCTTTATTTTTGTTGGTGTGAGTTTGATAAATTTATTCACTATTTATTGTGTCCATGTGATGTTTAGATTAAGTTAATCCCACTTTTTACTAGTATGATTTCTAATCCTAGTGACATCAGGAGGCCTAGAACTCCCTAAAAAATATATATGGACACAACAACAAAATAGGAAATGAGAAAAGAGGAGGTGCCAAAAGTAACCAGAGAATGCGGAAGTTCCAAATTGAGTCTAACCATTAGAAGAGATAAAAAATAACCCAAACAACAAATAACATAAGATGACTATAAAATCAACCAAAACTTGTCTAAATCCATTATTAATTGTAAAATGTTTTGGTCTTTGATTTTATCCAAGAGATATTTAGGAGTGTGGTTCATAATTTCCCCATCTAGGTCCCAAATTTTTTTGGGGAAGTGAGTATCTTTCAAGTGTTTAAGACACTAATGAACATCATTTTTCTCTAGATAAAATCCAATTGAGTGACCAAATTTTCTACATTGGAGGATAATTTCCCTATATCTATCAAAAATCATTCTTTGGTTTTATGAATTTAGAGAGGGCCTGATCTAGATGTATGTAGGGAGTGATCCATCTATGGGGATACGTATGTAGAGTCTTTTGAAAGACATCCTTTTCCATGAATGGGTGTTAGGGTCCATACTCACCACATTGACAAATAACTCAGCGAAGCTTGTTAGGGTTCTATTATCCTAAAATGGTAGAGGTAGGTCATGGAGTTATAGCCACGATAGGATCCGATCAAGAAAAAAATTAGCAAAATAATAGTTGAGTTTCCACTATATTAATGTGATATATGCCTTTCCCCTTACCTATGGAACCTCATTTTGGATTCCCAACATCTTTCGATACACTTAAAATAAAATAGGATGCAATTATTAGTAAGATAAACTATATTTACTTTTCTTACATCTTTTCATTTCTTATTTATCTATTTATTGACCATTGTCATTTTATATTTAATGCCAAAAATTTTCCCACCAAGGAGGTGTGTTATTTTTCCCCACATTCATCAAGAAACCTATCTTTCACATAAATAACTGGGTTCTTAAAATCTTGTCATCTAATTGAGACATTTCACAATTCTCCTAAATATTCTTGGTGTTAAAACTAGAACCTAATAAAAATTCCTTCTCTCCAAGGGGTTGTAAACACTTTTCTAAACTTTTGTTTTGTTTCCTTATTCTACTACTATTCAAAGATGTTTGTGGGCATTTGAATTTTAAAATTTGATTACTCATGAAACCCCATAAATGTTCCACCCACACCCTTTTTGTTAGGAGGATGTTTTTGCATTTAATTGGACAACAAATGGAAAAAATGTTAGATTAAATGCAAAAATGGTCATAAGTTTAATCTTGAGTCATTTCAAAAAAGAATATGAAATCTCTACATTTGTTTCTATGCCCTTCCAATTTCATGTCTCCCATTTTTTATAACACGTGTGGGAGAAATTAAAAATCCTTGGAAAAAATACACCTTTAAAAATAAAAATAATCATCATGGGACTTAAGGGTGTAGAGACTCCCTCAACATTCTAGGTAAAAAATCATTGAAACCTTGTTATCCTTAAGTGCCTCATGCTCCTTACTGGTCCTTACAGACCTTTTTTGGGAAGTACGTAATCTTTTTTATTTCTAATTTGAGATCATTTTCATATGTTGATTGTGTCTAGGGACACTTTCAACCTGTCTTTTTATAGCGTTTTAACTTCAACCCAATTCTTTTTTCCCAAAATAAAAAAGTCACTTGGGTTCTTTAGGATAGTTTAGGGGAATGGGGAATATTACAAGAGAAAAGTTGTCCAAGAGGTGAATCTAACTAAGGATCCTTGGCCTTCTTATCTAAATAGGGGTTTAAAATAGAAATGAAATAAATCTTTCCTACTGAAGACGGATGTGAATTGGAAGGAGGAAAAAGAGGGGAGGATTTTGGCAAATTAGATGAGGAAATTATACCTTCCCTATTTAGGCCGGGACATTTTAGAGCTCCATCAATGGATTTATTTATCAATCCATGACTAGGATCAAAGGAACACATAATTAGGATTATCTATATGATTGGCATGGGATCCTTTCCATTCCTATATTCATTAGGGTTACCCATCTAAAGAGAATAAGACTCAAAATTGAAGCATCCCTTGTCACCCTAGTCACCAATTTAATTGACATTAGTTGGATAATAGCCCAATTAATGCCAAAAAAAATCCTACTACTAAAATTCATGTGGTATTTATGAGTGAGACATCCACATAGGAATCATAATGGGCTAGTCATAATGAAAGTTGAGTTTAGGATTCCTTTTCTTGAGGGAAGTGGAGGATTTTCCAAAGTATCAAGGCCTACCTTAAAGATCCTTCTCACAAATTTTTAAAGAATAAAAGGAAATAAGGAAATAATTTTTTTCCATGGAAGCAACCTTAATATATCCCATAGATTTCCATTTCATTTTAACCCAATCCCGAAAGTCATCAATTCAAGGTTTGTAACTAAAAAGTCTTTCCCAAAGAGAATTCTCAAAGAATATATATTTGGGAGGGAGGGGTGGGCAATGGGATTCTCAAGACTATATCTAAATTTAAAATAGGATTGGAAATTCTAAATTAAGTCTAAGTCTCTAAACAATGATTAGACTATAGTATATTATCTAAATAAAAAAAAGTGACATGCCTTTGAATTATATACCCATATGTATATATATGTAAATATATATTTACCATAAAATATATATTTACCATAAATACATTTTACAATTTACCTTAAACATTTATTAAAATAAAATATAAATCTATATATGTGTGTGTACACACACACACACACGTGCACATGTGCAATTGCATACACATGTATGCACATACGCACGCACGCACACACACACACACACACACACACACACACACACACACACACACACACACACACACACACACACACACACACACATGAATACATGTGTATATGTACACATACACATGTATGCATGCATATAGATTTATCCTAAATACTTATTACAATTCAATATAAATATTTATTATAATAATATGTCCTTCTATATATTTAATTTTTTAATTAATAATATTTAAATAAACACTTAGATTTTCCTTATCTTGTTTTATAGATAATTGATGGTTTTATTTTATAAGTTTTAAATTATTTTTATTTAATATTTTTAATTTAGTTATCAAATTTTTTCCATGAATGATATATTTGGAGTTCTTATATGTATTTTTTTTTACAATATTAAGAGGTTTATATAACATACTCTTTAATTGTTCACAATTCACAGTTTCCCCTACTTCATATAAATAAATACACACACATTATTAGATATAAACATATATTTTTATATATAAATGTCAATATTTATATATAAATATAATTATTTATACATATATATAGAGATATGTTTATATTTATAAATATGGATTTATAAAAACCACAAGTTTGAGAATAAATATTCATGCAAAAGAAAATTAAGGAATTTAGATACCTAATTTTAGTACAAATCCCTATTACATTATCTCTTTCCCCCATTTTAAAACACTTCATTTCCTTGAATATATTTATATATTTTCTTAAATATATGTGTTCTCATATTGAACTCTATTTATAACCTTGTTTTATCTAAATATCTTCAACTCTACATCAGAATTTTATTTGTTAACTTTTGGATCCTAGTCATCTATTTTCTAACAAGTCTCATCACATTAAGATCATATATTATTCTTGGCATAGAATTAGTGGTCTATCAATTTTTCTCTATATGTAATCAATGGCATGTTTGTTAAATCCCATATATTATTATGGGTTCATATGTTTTGGCCTAATTTCATACTCCTTTGCTTTATCTTATACCATTATCCTTTTATCAGCCTTTTTTATTTCCTATCAGAGAGATCCCTATAAATAAAAATTATTTATTTTTGTTAATAGTAAACACTGTATATCTAGATATATGAACTATAAATGAGGGTGTTGATAGGTCCCATAACCTAATATAATGGAAAAACAAAAGATATTACAATTAAGGATCTTTAGAAATGCCTCTCCTAATGGCAAACATGAAACAAAGATAGGAAGATAAAAATATCTAATAATAAACAACCTTAATTTATTTTTATATGGTCCCACAAACTTGAAAGACAACTAGAACGTCATGCAAGCTTTCACAATGAAACTTTGTATATATAATAATTTGTTTATAGTCATTTAGCAAGTGATAATCAAAGGGATAAACTTCATTTATTTCTTGATACACATTGATCTAGTAAATTCATGTAAATTTTCATGTAGATTCATTGAATTTCATGTGATAGAAGGTGAATACCTTTATCTCAATTACACTTCACTCACATGCATATCTATTGCATCAAAAAATTGTCAGGGGGATAAATTGGTTACTTTGAGTTAGCAGTGTGCGAAATGAGTCCTTACATTAGTTGAAAACACAAGACTAAGTCCCTCTCCTATTAGAAGGTAGAGATATCTTTATTGAAAGTAAAAAAAATGAAAAATTAGTGGGAAAGCATTCAAAACTATTTACAACAAAAACATTTTTTGTTAGAGGTTTCATACTTTTAACCTGAAAGGACACAAAGGAGATAGAAAAGAAATGGGGGAAAAGAAGGATTAATGTAAATAAGTTAATTATATATAAAGGAAATGAATACAGGGGAATAAGTATATTATAGTGTATTAAACAGATAAACTACTATGATAACCTTAGTAAAAATGAAAGATAACTCTGGGTAGCTAAATACATAAACCTATCAGAATAGTCCAAGTAGGAGAAAACACCATGTGCATGAAAATATCTCTCATTCATTGGGTGGTAAAGACATAATTACACTCTTAGAAGATACAAATATACACTGAGATAATTTTCTAGTATTGATAGTAGACCAAAGATAATCATATCATATTTACCCATAAAAGATAATAAAACTATTTCTTAAACCCCACAAAGATTTCACATTCATAAAAATAACAAATGAATATTCTAAAATAAATACTTAATGTGAAATTACCATTATCTGACATTTTGATAATGATTACGAAGATGAATCAAAAATATAGATATAAAAATAGGTGAATCACATACAAAGATATAACTCACCAAAAAAAAATTGAATACAAAGCTTAAAAAATATCCTATTCTTAATCTTTATTGAGTTGATAACAAAGCTCAACTCTTCAAACAAAATATCCACATAGTTTCACTACCAAAAAGTCCCTTTAAAATGAGACTTACACTCATATTTTAGAATATTCAAACATGAATTTACAAAAAATCACCACTTAAGTGGTGTAAAAGTGGATTGGTGCAATTTCACCATGTGTAAATGTGAAATTAAAATTTACAAAGATTTCATAGTACATTTATATGAATTATATTTGTGATTTTACACTTACAAAATTTACATCTATAAATTTCAAAATAAGAATCAACATTTTTTATGAAAATACCAAAAACATTAGACAAAGCCTATTTGCCTTCACTTTCAACATGTGAGAATGTCGACCCAAATTGATCTTTGTTATCTTTCACTATCTAGATTTTGGTTATGCAGATGAGATACTAATATCATCATCCATTATATATTACTTCAGTACTATATAACACCTAGATGATAGAGAAACATGCACATGGTATGTAGAGGTGGTATCACTCAAGCTCATCGTAGTATTCATGTGTCTTGTTTCTATTTGAATAAATGTCTTAATAAATTTTATTCAATTTTCTTAGTAATTAGCCCATTTACATGGTATGAATTGGTAGAATGCTCACAAACTTTTTAGATTTAAATTTACACTTGTCAATTTTATTTACCTTTTTAATGTTGTAACTGTTTTATGTCTTGTAACATTATTGAACCATGCCTCCACGACTATACATTATTCATAAATATATCACCTATATTTTTAAATATGTCCACTTCCAAATAAAATTGTTTCAAAAAATGACTCAATGAAATTCTATGCCTAATCACCACTACTACCAATATATAATTTTGCCTATACAAATTGATTTTATGTCCCTTTTTAACATCACCTAATGAACTTCAATTTCATGCTCAATTACCATTTTCATTTTTTACTTCCTTTTTGATCAATCACTTTTTATCTATAGCATGAACCCTCCTAATAATTTTAAATGAGCTGAAATATGATTTTGCAAGTTCCCATTTTTTAAATTTAAAATCACAGTTCCCTGCTTTGTATTTTTATCTCAGGCCCAAGGAAAGAATAATATAATTTTTAAATTTCATTTTTGTTTCCTCCATGGACATTGTATGGCCTATTGAATGGGAAAATTAATTTGAAAATTCAAATTTAAATATTTATCTTCAACTTAGACTAGGCACATTTTCCTCTTTAGAGCATTTTGTAGAAATAATACAAAACAAAACTAATCATTTATGGTCTTCAAATTTTCCTTTTCAATCTTATTTAATTGAAATAACTTATATGACCTCTTCTTGGTTAAATAAGAAATTAAAATAGCTTGTTTTTAATTCACTTGCTTCCTTTCCATAATCTTGAATATATTTTTTCTACTGGATGATGGCTAAAACACAAATGGAAATTCAATTTTTAATTTGCTAAAGCTTTCATAGTTAGTCATGCATGTTGAAAATATTTTTTAGAATAGAATAAAAAATTCATTTAACATTACTTAATAAAATAATTATATTTACGTGATTAGTGAAAAAATTAAATGAGTTTGCACACATGTTGGACAATGAGACTTTAATTTGTAATTGCAATTTTCACTATTGAAAAATAAAATTACAACATGAATGTTTTTATTTACATAGCTCTTCGAAATATAATGTGCACTTACATGACTTAGGGATGCATGATTTGTATTTACATGACTTGTCAAAAATAATTAGAATTCCAAAGATAGGAAAATCTCAAAAAGATTTTGTAATTTACATGAAGTTTTAAATCAATTTTTTAATTTCTACGTAAACACAAAATAAATTTTTAATTTTCATGGAAACCCAAAAAAATACAATTTACATGGAACCTAAAAAAAATTTGCAAATTACACAAAAGTTGAAAAATATTTTACAAATTGTATAAAATCTGAAAATGACTTTGAAAACTACAAAGAAACTAAAAAATATTTTGCAAATTTCATGAAATCTGAAAAAGAGTTTGCAAATTG
Organism: Torreya grandis; assembly: GCA_037957365.1. NCBI lineage: Eukaryota > Viridiplantae > Streptophyta > Pinopsida > Cupressales > Taxaceae > Torreya > Torreya grandis. The sequence goes on from JARHVA010006320.1 coordinate 90,455, forward strand.
TACAAAATTTGAAAAAAAAATTTTGCAAATTGGATGAAAGTTTAAAAATATTTTGTGTTTGCACAACTTATAAAAATTTAAATGGTTTTTTGAAAATATGGGAAATGTTAATGAAATTTTCCATAGGAGGCTCAAATGATTTTGATGGTTTTTATTTCAGTACCAAAAAAATTATCTATTTGTTAAAAATTAAATTTCCACCAATTTTTATCTATTTTCAAAAGTTGTGATAACACCTAGCTCTGATTGGGATTTTGAATTTTAAAGAACAAAAATAAATTATATTCTTTGGTTTGTAAGCCAACATTTTATCCATTGGGAAACGGAGTCTTCAATATTAACTTTGATCGATTTGAAAAAAATCTCTAATCTTTGATTTTCAATAAAAGTATAAGTCCTTAAGCCATCGAAAAGTTGTCACATATCAAAAGATAGTGTATGTTAGGATTAGGTACTCTGCCTAATAGGTGATTTAACATGTCATAAAGACTGCATATGTGAGTATCAAGTACTTAATCTTATATGTGATTTCATATATCCAAAATGATATTGTCTATGAGGGTATTTATGTTACGTGTTTTAAGATAAACTAAAATGCAAAGAGGTGAATTTATTTGAACGTTGTTGCTTACCTTAAAAAAATTTAAAATTTATTCTTCACAACTACAAAATTATTTTTTGACTTTACAATGTCAATATTTTGAGGTTCTAAAAATATGCAAATCTCAATATGCGATTTGAGCCTTGTCCATTGGGATACGGAGTTGATGTCTCATTCTAGAAAAATTTTATCATTCCTATTCTAAGAGCTTATATATCTCACATTTTCATATCTTGGTCTAACCAATTGACAACTATTTCATCCATTTCAATCATATGAGAAATGAATATGCACTGCTAGGCGAGATCACCTACTCTAAAATTTACACATTTATCACCTATTCACTTAAAGAGATCCATGAAAAAACTATCCAATATGTCACTCTTGATAATCATGTGATTGCTCATGATATTTCTTAGATATAGATCACAACTACAAATATGTGTAGGTAAAAGGACCAAAACATAGATAATGAGGAGCAAAAGATAAACTATTATGTTTATTAAAAAATAACACATGCATGCCAAAAAGAAATTGGAAAACGAACCAAGAAAAAATTGGGAAAGTAGAACTACTTACAGGGAGTATATGAAAATTAGAATATTATATGAAACCATTTACCCACTCAAAGAAGTACCTATCACTTTTAAATAATAGATTTGAGTTATGAATTTTGAACATATTTAGCAGTAGTGACCATGTAGGTTGGAAGAGGAAGTTATAGTTATCATTCACATAGTCATGATCATGAATGAACAAATAAGAAATATTTTCCTATTTTTAAATGAAATCATTATGAATTCTCTAATCTTGTATGAGAAATTCTGATTAATACTAAACTTTTTCAATGTCTTCTTGGGAGAATTCAAATGCATTTATGATAGATGTAATATATGAGTCAGAGAAAAGTGTGTTGCATATGTATTTTTGAGCTAGAACCATAATATGATTATCTTTCATAATGAATGAAGTATTGATATTATTTTCCAAATCCCTTCCCATGGTAAAAATGAATTCATCACTCAATGATTCATCATCATCATCATCATCATCAATTTCCTTTGCCTTGACAATTTCCATTTCACTTGTAATGATTATTGAGCATTCCTTTGCCTTGACAATTTCCATTTCACTTGTAATGATTATTGAGCACCATTCATTTTGTTTTACATTGATGTATTTCTTGACATCATCCTTGGCATGATTAGGATATTTAATTTTCATAATATTAATTACATTATATTCAGCACCTATAGAGAATTTGTCTATGGTAGACCCTGAAAATGAAATACCTGAGTAATCTTTCTTTCTAACTATTGAGTCTTTCATTATGGTAGAGAAGGGATCTTATGCTTTACTAAAAATGTGTAGCATACTATCTTCTATTTCAAAAATTATAACATCATACTCTCCATTATTACTCCTTTTTGTTTGTAGTTTTATTAGTTATAATTCAAATAACCCATTTTCTCCCAATACCATGGGGTTTAGGTAATAATGTGAAATAAGAAAATATTTCTCCTTTTCACCAAGAAAGGAGTCAAATTCTTCATTTTTTCTCTAATCAATCATTAGTTCCTATAACTATTCCTCTTATTTCATAATTGTTAAATTGAGACAATCATATGTGATAGGTGTCATTTTTTCCTTTTCTCTGTTAGAGTTCAAACATGTTTGATTAAGAACATGCCTTCAAACTCTCTTTTTTGAATATTTAAAACTCTTGATAGTATTAGGTTTCACTATTTCTTCATCATCATTTTAAATAAATTTATTACCTTCTAAAAATTATTTCTTCAACATTCCATACATGATCAAATCATCTTCAATCTATATGGTGTCTTGTTGTGCAGCCACCAAGTCATTTACCTTATTCCTCATCAAGATGAACTTGATCTCTGGGTGAAGAGAACCAATGAAAATTTAGAGTTAGTTGTTTAAACTTGGTTGATATTCATGAGGGATCAGTCTTAATAATTTGTAAAATGTGCTATGAACTATCTCATCATCTCACTTTTGAATTTGGAAGAATTCTAACAAAAGTGCGCACACACTAATAGTTGATTTAAATCCATCTAGGAACATATTCCTCAAATATTTCCAATATGTAATACATCCATAGTATAAGAGAAATAACCACTTTTTATTAGGTCCATTGAATGTTTCAATGAAATGTCTCACAACAACATCCTCATACATAACTCCTAAGATGATACAAGACATTGTAAAGGCCTAGATATGTTTATATGTGTCTTGACCATTTTATACATAAAACTTAGGTAATCTCTTCCTTGATCTAAATGTGAACTCATTTTAATGGGCCAAAGACAATGGCCTAAAATTTTTTCTTCATGAGACACAAGGAATGTTGTGGTTGGGGTAGACCAACACATTTTTTACAATTAGGAAAGTAAATGCACTAGGTAGTTTTTATCAACAGAGTCACTAGCCTCCATTCCACGGGAGGTTGCTTGAAATATTTGAAATTTGTTTGCATAAAGGACCTTATTTCCCAATAAAATCATTAAAAACTATTGAATTAAAAAATTCTCATGAGGATAAATTGGTGACTTTGAGTGAGCAGTGTGGCAACTGAGTCCTTGTGCTAGTCAACAAAATAAGAGAATGTCCCTCTCCTATTATCAGGTGTATCTATCTTTATTGAAATCCAAAAAAGGAAAAATATGGGGAAATCATCCACAACTATTTACAAAAAAAATGTTTTCTTTTGGGGGTTTCATACTTTTAACTTGAATGTTCAAAAAGGAGATAGAAAGGAAATGAGGGGAAAGAAGGGAATAATGAAAATAAAGGAATAATTTAAATAAGGAAAGGATAAGGAAAGGAAAGTAATATGGGAAAATAGGGTTATTATAGTCTGTTAAACACATAATCTACTATGATAACCCCATGAAAAATATAAGATAATTCTTGGTAGCTAAATACATAAACTTACTAGAATAGTCCAAGAAGTAGAAAACATGATGTGCATGGAAATATATTTCATTCAATGGGTGGTAAGGACTTAATTACACCCTTAAAATTAAAAATCATACACTAATATAATTTTTTAATATTTATAGTAGACCAAATACAACCATCCCATATTTTCTCTTATTAGACAATCAAATTATTTATTAAACACCATCAAGATTTCACACTTATAGAAATAACACAAAAAAATTCTAAGAGAAATAATGTGAAATTACCATTATCTAAAAATTTGGTAATGATTACTAATATGAATTGAAAATATAGATATAAAACTAGGTGAATAAAATAAAAAAATAGAACTCATGAATAAATTTCAAATACAAAGCTTCAAAAATCTCCCAGTTTCAATCTTTATTGAGTTGGTAACAAAGCTCAGCTCTTCAAATAAAATATCTACATAGTTTCATTGTGAAAAAGTGCCTTTAAAATTATCATTACACTCATATTTATATCATGGGTAAGTGCTTCTAGTGTGTAACCACCTTTTTGTTTTTTAAAAGATACAAATATGAGTTTACAAAAATGCACCACTTAGGTGATGTAAAAGTGTGTTGATGCAATTTCACCATCTGCAAAAGTGAAATTACAATTTAAAAATATGTCATGGTTAATTTTCATGACCTTAATTTTTGAGTTTGCACTTACAGTATTTACAACTATAAATTAAAAAACAAGATTCAACATTTTTATGAAAAGATTAGAAACATTGGAAAGAACCTATTTTCCTTCACTTTCAACGTGTGAGAATATCCACCCAATGAGATCTTTATTGTATTTCACTTTTCTAGATTTTTATTGTATAGATGAGATACTAATATTATCATCCATTCTATATTGCATCAAGACTATATAACACCTAGATGTTAGATAATATGTAGATGGTATATAGAGGTGGTTTGTCTTGAGCTCAACAAAGTATTCACATGCATTGTCTCTATTTGACCAAATGTA
>JARHVA010006320.1:102500-122500 GCA_037957365.1 Torreya grandis
ATTACCTATTAAATTAGAATGGTAAACAAAAATTATGTTGTCCAAAAATTAATTTATCAAAGACATCTAGATGATAGGTTATTGTTATGCATTAATAACGAAGAAAAATGTCAAAAAGTGGTGCAAATACTATCAAAATCAACATAATTGTTGAAATAATATTAATATATTTACTAGATGGTTTACCACGAAATTGAGACATCCAACATCATATTTATTTGATTACAATATCATCTCTACCCAATAAATCAACTTATAGGATGAGTCCACTAAAAGATGTATAATTGAATAAATAGGTTACTGAATTGGTGAGAAAGGGTGTAGTAAGGGATACCATGATTGAAAGTGTAACACCAACATTTATAAATCCAAATAAATATGGTACATGGAGGATGTGTGTGGATAGTATATAAATAAATAAAATAAGTATCAAATATAGGTTCTCTATACCTTGTTTAGATGTTATGATGGGTGTGATTACATTATAAAACTTTTTTACTAAGATTGATCTTAGGAGTGAAAAATCAAATTCATATTCGTGAAGGATATGAATGAAAAATAATATTCAATATTAGGTATGGATTATATGAGTGGATGGTGATTAAATTCAAATTATTCAATGCACCCAACACATGTATGAGGGTCATGAACACAATGTTATATGATTACATTGGTAAGTTTTTAATGGACTATTTTGATGAAAATTTATATTTATTAAGAATCAATAATATCACATAATGAATTTTAGAATGGTATTAGAATTTTTAATAAAGGAGGAGATTTATACAAATCCGAAGAAGTGCATGTTTATGGATAATAGTTTGGTATATTTTGGGTTTGTAGTTTTAATAGATGGTGTCATAATAGATTAATAAAAGTTAAAGTCAATTATTGATTAAATTATTTCAAAGAGTATCACAAAAATAATAATTTTCCATGGTTTAAGTACTTTTTATAGAAAGTTGATTAAAAACTTTGGTAGTATTATTTTCAACAATAATATATTGCATGAGAAGAAAATCATATTTATGGACAAAGGTAGCAATAAATTTATTTCAATTGTTGAATAAGAAGAATACATAAAATCCTATTTCATCATTACCAATTTTTAATAGTGTTTGAGGTGGTTTGCAATGTTTTACATATGGGAATTGATGTTGTGTTGAGTCAAGAAGGAATGCTAATAACATATTTCAGTGAGTAACTAAATGAGTTAATAAATAATTATTATACATATGATGTCAAATTTTATTCCATTATACAAGTATTAATAAATTAGATGCATTACCTAGAGTTTAATGAGCTTATCCTATTTATAGACCATGAAGCTTTAATGTATGTCAACACCCAAAATAAGCTAAATAGTATAAATGAAAAGTGGGTGTATTCCTTCTATGGATATAATTTTTTTAAAACATAATTCAATAAAATAGAATTAATTATTGGATGATTTGAATATGAGAGAAATAATAGTAACTACTATGGTGAGTGAATTAGTTAGAATTAAAGTTGTTAAAGAATTATATGATACTGATCCAAATTTTGGAAAGATAGTTGAGCAATGCAAGAATGCACTAATAGGTGAAATGGTTAGTATTCATAATTAGTATCTTATACATGATGGTTATCTCTTAAATGGAAAATAATTATGTATTCTAGTTGGGTTTCCAAGGGAAAATATTATAAGAGAGTTTCATAGTGATGGTTTAGGTGGACACTTTGGTAAGATTAAGACAATATATTTGGTGGAAGAGAACTATCTGTGTCAAAATATGAATTATATTCATGATGAAATATGTTTTGAGATGTATGATATACCAATTTGATAGAGTATATGCATAAAATACATGTTTGTACATGTCATTATTACTTTGAAGAGGACACTAGAAAAATTTGAGTATGAACTTTGTGTTAGAGTTACCAAACACACAGAGAGGTAATTATTCAATTCTTATTTTTGTAGATAGGCTTTATAAGAAGGTTAATTTTATTTCATGTAATAAAACCAATGATGCCACTAGAGTTGCAAAACTATTTTTTAAGGATGTGATATTGCATGTTATTCTAAAAAAAATTACATCAAATAGGGACACAAAATTTCCATGTCATTTTTGGAGAAATATATGAAGATGTTTGTAACTAAGCTATAATTTAGTATTTCATAAAACCCAAAAAAATATGGATAAACAAAATTAGTAAATAAGAGATTGGAATTTTTTTTTATATGCATAGTTAGAGATAAGCGCAAGTAATGGGACTTGGTTGTACCACAAGATGAGTTTACATATAATAGTTTAGTGAATTGATAAACAAGAAAATCATTATTTTAGATGCTTTATGTAATAAATCCTATGAGAATTTTAGATTTGGTGAAGTTAACAATTCTAGGATGAGTTAGTGATAATGCAGAAGCACATACAAAGCACATACAATTGTTGCAAGAGAAAGTAATAAGAAAGCCACAAGAGAGTAATGAAAAGTATAAAATAGTATAATATATAACAAGAAGTTACAATATATTTTAAAAATGATATTTGGTGATGGTATATTTATGGAAATCCATATTTTCTAAAGGAACATACAACAAGTTGAAGTACCAGAAAAATGGTCCATTTACAATTGTGAAGAAAATTAATGACAGTGCATATGAGGTGAGTTTACTAAAAAAAATTCATATCTATTTAATATTTAATGTTTCATATTTATATTATTTCCATATATAATATGGTGAAGGGTAATAAAATGAAGAATCATATTGGAAAAAGCACGTACTAAAGAAGAATAAAGAAAATATAGTATATATTATAGATAAGAAGATAATGAACATAAGACAAGGAAGTTATAATAGGTATTTATTCTAGTGGAGAGGAATAAATTAGGAATAAAACACTTATATTTTGGAATAAATATTGAATAAAATAATAATAAATGTCAAGAGTATAATAGGTAAACCTGTAGGCGCTGAGTTGTTTTCAACTAGAGGAGAATGATGTGGAACCAAAATTATAGAGACCAAACACCTATAGGCCATAAATTTTTATATGTAACTTTGTTTAATCTATTTTTTATGCCAAAAAAATGGTATTAAATAGGATAATATTCTTAAAAAAATTGGTAGGTGGTCATATGGGACCATATGTGATCATCTAAGGGTTTGAAATTACATTTTCATATTTTTTTGTGAATTATAAAATCTTTAAAATATGATATCTTTGTAACCATAAATAAATGTGAGCTAAACTTCATTTGTTAGTGTATATTTAATTTGTAGAGGATATGTGGATATTTTTAGGCCCATCTGAGCTTGCATGTAAAACCCACAAAAAATAGTACTAAAAAACATTACTAAAAGATTAAAGTTACGAGAAATAAAAATTTCTAAAAATTGCATGGGTCAGTTAGCTTTTGTTAGGTTTGATTTATTTATATTTTTAATTATGCATTTCAAATTTAATTTTTAGTGGATATTTATTTAAATACTCTTATGTAATACTTTATTTGTTCAATGAGAATCAAAAAATAAGATTATTTTCATGTAATTTCTAAGTTTTATGCTTATTGTTATTTTTCCTTGCTAATATGTGTTTTCATTCTATTCCTTTCAATTTAAATATTGAAAATAATTTCTTCAATAAAAAAAATTATCTTTATGATCCTTCCTTGGATGCTCATAATAATGAATTTATTGAAATTCTTTGACATGTGTAGTAAAATCTTTCTTTACTAAATTTGGAGAAAACATTTGTGATGCATCTAGTGTTAATGTTTATTATGTAATCCATGATTATTCTATGCATATTAGTTATTATTATACTGATAATACTCATATTTTTGAAATAGATAATCAGATTATAAATTTTAATGAACAAATTCATGCTTCAATTCTACAATAGGTAAATTAAAAAAATGACTGAAATCTGTATCTCCAAATTTATTTCCATTTAATTCTTGCATTGATTCTAGTGATAGATATGGAAAATCTATAGTACATAATATTTATGATTCTCCTCTCCCACATGATTTTAAAATGGTTGAGTTTAATTAAATTATTGGTATTGGGACCCTTGCTTATATCTTAGGTACTTTTTGGCTTCTCATTGGAAATATGGTACTACTGATATAAACATGATTTTAAAATGTCCTAGAATCATAATGGGTCATAATTTATATTATTCTCATGGTCTACTTAGTATTTCCATAAACACCTTAATTTAATTATATGAGGCTTATATGTCATAAATTTATTAGTGAGAAGGGACCACTTTATACATTTAAGTATACTTTATCTCTTTACCAAAATAAATATGAACCAATCCATGATTATATGATTGAGTTTGGTATTATCTTAAATTACTCGATATATCAACAAATAGATATAAGTAACTAATATATATTTATTAGTATAATTTATTATCCACTCCAAATTATTTATATTTATCATGCTTATAAATCTTTCAAATCTATTTTCCATGAGGACTTGTCACTTGAGGATGAAATTCTATGATTACATGGATCTAATTTTAAGACACATGATTCACATTGTGATTATACTTGTCATATTTTAAATATTAACACTATCTATAAAATAATCAATTTAAATCCTAAATAATTTTCTAATCATATAAAGACACATACAAAAATTGATATGCCTTCACTTAATGGATCATGACAATTTAAAATATTAATAAAATTCAACATACAACACTCAAAAGTCTAATTGATAATAACATGATTGTTTTGAATTTTATTAAGCATTATTATTAGGTTTATGCGCATAGAATATTTACTTAAAAATTATTTTTTGAATATCGTTCCATCAATTATCAAACAACATATATATATTTTTATTTGAAACATAAAATTCATTATCTTACACTTATTATATTTGTTGTGAAACCACAAGATGAAAACATATCCTATAATATATAATAACCTTTGTGATGATCAACATCATTTTTAAAGATAAATATTACATCACCCAAAATAGATAAGTATATTTTTGTGAGAAAGGTCACAATATGGGTGTAAGGCACATAGCATGCATGTTTACAATTATTTTGATTATTGGTTTGAACATAAGTTTAAAAGTATATTTTTACACATAAAAAGAATGGGTTTGAATTAATTTACATATAAATTTGATGTATTTTGGTAAATGAGTTTTTTTTTTTTAATGTTTTGATTTATGTAATCATATAAGGGAACATTATTTCTCTCTAAACTTGTAGAGAACCACTTGTTGCATAGTCCCATATCACAAATGGAGCCATGTAATTAACACAATAAAAAAAAATTATAAATTAAAATTACATAATATAAATCATATATATTTTATTAACACAAATAATTCAAGGATTTCATACAAATAATTATCACATAGAGTAAAATAAAAAAATATTATGCCAATAAAACTTTTAGCACAAAGACTAATGAAACTCTAATAAGGGTTAATTTTTTTATTATTATAATTATTTTAATTAAATATTGTTGGATATGGATTATATGGACACTATGTATCATCATAACTTGAGTGTTAAAAAGGAATAACAATGGGACATGTCGCGGCTTGTAAGATCTTGCATGAATCTCTCTTGACATGTGTCAGTTAAAGGATCATATATATATGCATTGATGAAGAGAATTAAGTAGGATATATTATATTGGGAGATACATTATATTTAAATATAAAGATATTTTTATCATTATATATAAATACACTCTATCAATTTGAATGCGAATGGAAATTTGAGAGACTCAATAATTTTTAACTTAATATCCAAACATGGCCTATAATTAATTCCTTCCTTAAAATCCATGTAAATTATTTTTTATATTTTTAAATCAAAACATTGTGTCTTATATCTAAGTGTACATGCGTGTGAATTTATCAAGCTGATATGTTATGTATTTCCTTTATTAGAAACTCCATCTATGTGACTATACTATTTTTCATATCACATTAATATTTTAAACCTTATGATATGTGGATAGTGGGGTCACCTAGGTAGAATTGTTATATGATATCTTCTAGTAGTAGTATTTTCAACATGATAATTTCTAGGCCACCGAAAAAAAATGTTAGAAAAGGGGTCATAATAATATCCAATGTGGCTAGAAGGATTGATGAGGTCTTATATGTTTTGAATATCATGCAAATGTGAATGGACATTTTTAAAGAGGGTATGAGGTTAGGTTTTGTGGTAATTAAAGACTATATTTATTATGAAAATGTGTAATATCTTGTGTAAGGTTAAGGATATGATGAAGATAAGGAAGTAAACATAGATTCATTTGAATTTATATTCCTCAAATCTATCTCACATACTAGGAAATGATCAAAATGGGCATTCCATGTTTTATAGTAATTATAAATCCTATCAAGTTCATTAATTAACACATTTATATAGGAGATTACTTCTATTTTGAATATATAAGTGACTCATAGTAGGTGATGGTTTCATATATCAAACTAAAACATCATGTGTACATTTGTTTAAGGTAAGTTTAAAACAAAATAATTATAACAAGAAACTAAAATATCAAGTGGAAAACAATTATCACCTATATTAAGGTTAAATTCCTATTTGTTGATTACCATATGGATTTATTTGAAGACATTTTTAACCTAATGAAAAAGGATATAAGTGATGATGAGTACATAAATAAATTATAATAAAATAATAATCATATCTATTCATAGTGAATTAGACCAAGATATAGTTAAAACACATATAAATGGGTTGATGTTTGGCACCCTAGAAGACTTATGCATGGCTTAGATCTAAATTATGGATAGATATAATTATTTTCCATATAAATATTAATATAATTTGTCATAAAAATAATTGAGTAAGAAGTGAGGAAAGGAAATGTTGGTGAATAGAGGAGAATAAAGTGGTACTAAAAGAAACTATAAGATCCATGAGTAAAACAATGTTGCATGCACATTAAAAAATAGATATGTCTAGAGGTATTAAATCTTGTGTGAGAGGAGCTACATAATACTTATAAATATGGGACAAAAGGTTTGTAAATATAAGTGAATGAGGATTCCAAATAATGTGTTTATGATATGGATATCCTTCATATAAAGCATATGATTATCCTAGGATATATAATGAAACTAATGGAAGGTTGGAAGATGGTGCACATGTATTTCATGAAGATGAAGAGTCTATTGGATTAATATATGATTGGTAAGATTTAGAGCATGGAGAAACTCTCATGATGAATAAAGTGTTTTTGAGTTTGGAAAACAAGAATAATAAATATAAATAGATGAATCTCTTATAAATGGTTTAATTATTACGAAGTAATGTTTCAATGTAATTATGGATCATGTCAACATTGATAATTTGTTCTCATATAATATGGTTTAAATATTTATGTTGAATAAGGTAGAACACTTAAACCCTTACAAGTGTATGTGGCTAGAAAAAGATCATCAAATATTGTTTAATTGTGGATAATGTCAACATTGATAATTTATTCTCATCTAAGATGGTTTAAATATTTAGGTTGTATAAGGTAGCACACTTAAACCCTTACAAGTGTATGTGGCTAAAAAAACATCATCAAATATTGTTTAATTATTAATGCTTGGTGAAATTATAGATGTGCATATAAAAAGAGAAATTTTGGAGCATTGTGATGGAAATAGATGTTTTCCATATAATTTTGATAACAAGGATGTATATGAGGGAAATAAAAATATATACCAAATGGATAAAGATGGAAACTACTCACTTTTTAGTGAATTTAAGGATAAGGAAAATGATATGTGTAAAAAACAAAATTGCCTATGCATATGGATGTTGTCAAGAAATGAATTCTTGTAAGAGGTGGAAAATGAAAATAACATATACAACATAATTATTAATCCAAATTAATTATTTCACATATGCATAGAAGAAGAGGAAACACTTGTATCTGAAGTTGTCTAGATATATAATTATTTCATAGATATTTATGTAACTTATCAAATGAGTTTCAATGAATGTAAATTATCTATCATCATATGGAAATAATACCTAGATCAAGTTTATCAAAAAATGTAGCATAAATATTTATGACTAAGGCTAATGAATAAGTACAAATATGACTAAAAGAGTTATTGGATAAATGGATAATTCAAAAAATAATAAGTCCATTTATAGTGCCTATATTATTGAATCCAATTAAATATAAGAGTGGTACATATGCATTTTCTCGAGCATAATTAATACGATAAAATTTAAGAATAGATATAAATTTCCTCACATGGATGACTTTATGGATTTCCTACATGTTAAGATCTTGTATCAAGACATCATAATTATGGAAGGTAATGGATTTAAGATTTCATTTAATATAAAATATGGATTGTATGAATGGATGGTCATCTCATTTTGGTTGTCATGTGTGAAATTTACATTCATAAGATTCATAAATTCACTATTGATCTCATTTCCAGGAAATACTTCCATTATGTCTTCAAATATCATTATAGCATAAAAAATACAAAGGATCAAAGCTAAGAACACTTGATAAAGGTGTTGTAGTGATTGGAATAATTTAATTTGTTGATAAATGTGAAAATGTGTAGCTTCATGGAGAAGGATATTATTTACTTGGGTTTTGTAATATCCAAGGTAGGTTTAAATATGGATCTACAAAATGATTGCACCATCATAGAATTGTTGTCACTATAGAGTAAGGTTAAAGCATGAAGCTTTCATTTATTAGAAACTTCATACATAAATACCATACATAACACTAGTGAAAGTTGTACATTACGCACATAGGGGATCATAAGATATTTCAAGTAATTTATCTATAAAATAAAAGTTGAGCACAACTTCTATAATTTGGAGAAGAAAGTGACTAAAAAATAAATGTTGGATTTATAGGATTTTAACAAGGCACTTTAGGTGGATTATGTAACTAGAAGAACAATGATAGATCAACAAGTCAAATCATAATATTATGTTCCATAGAGTATAATTGAAACATTTTAAAATTTAATTGAAAAATGAATCCTAAAAATTTCTTAACTATTTTTATTTTTATTTTTAAAAATTCAATTCCATACAAATTTACATATTTATTTTCTAACACATACGTATTAATATCAACCACCGAAACACAAGTTATTCTTCACAAATATTTGAAACATATTTGACCTATTTATACCCATATTTGGGACACATTATTATTATTTTAGTGAGTGGTTATCAAGTAATGTAATCATGTAGCTTATATTACTATAAATTTTAACAAAGGAAAAAGGAAATATTTTTTCTATAACTAATATTTTTAATTTCATAGTGTGAGCATTAATAATTATAGACATTACCTAATTATATAATATTTCATGTTCTACACATATAATTAAGAATTATAGTTTATCAAAATACAAGGGAATTTGAATCAATAACACATGAAATGGATTGTGTTTCTATATAGTCACTTGTTAATGTTAAAACACATACATGTAAAATCAAATAATATTATTAATGCACTCAACATAAGGATTATCTTATCAAATGGGATTCAAGTGTAGGTAATGGGATTTAAATCCATTAATGAACTATATTTATAGGATTGTAATAACCCCATATTTTAAATATAAATTCAATTAGAGTGCAATAACACTATTATTATTAAATGACACCAAAGGCCTCTCTATCTAATTCAGACATGTTCTTCTAGTGATATAAAATAGAGAAGAACAATTAAATAAAATTTAACTAAAGTTAGATATTTTTTAGTAGACTCTATAAGGAAGTGTTTAATCCCTTGTTATATATAGATTTTAGGGCGTAAAAGTTTGCAAATTCAACCTTATAAATTTTAACCTAAATAATTTCCCATGGTCCTCTTATCCATAAAAATAGAAAAAGAGACTTAGCATTAAGTGATTTTACTTTATAAAATAATCTCATATGACAAGTAAAACTATACAAGACTTCCATATTATACTCTTCATTCATTATAGATATTAAAACACACCTAAAATTTTTACTATAAATGATATGATTTAGCTCTATATAATATGTTATTAGATCAAGTACATAATCTTCATAACCCTGATACAATTGTATAACTCAATGCTTAAATCATTTCATCACAACATCATTCATATATTACTCAAAATTCTTTCTAATAACTAAATTTATTTTAAATATGTATACCAATGAGTATTCCTAACTTAAATTAAAATAATAATTTAAAAATAATCATTATCTAACTCCTTAGAACTTATGTAATACTTTGATCATATGTTTTTCTTTTATATAACAAGATAAATCATAACTTCTAAAAAAAATTAAGACCATCATCTAAATCCCATATCTTTAAATGCATGTTGTAACATAAGAGTTAGTCTTCTTAATGATTTCAATTCAATATTAACACACATGTTAACAAAATAAATCCATTAGTAAATTATATCATATCATATCTAAGTAAATGGAATAAGTAATTATCAATGTCATCTAATTGAAGTTGTTTTATCCTCTAGTCTTAGGGTCATGGCATCAATATAATTACATATTTATTGGCCCATGAATTAATAAAGACACTATTAATTTATTATTAACAACATTCTCATTTAAATAGTTTAATTATAAACTTCCATTCATTAATCATTTATTAATTCATGAATCAAATGAATAAACTTCAATCTGAAGCAATATATGCATATTGATTCTAATAAATTATCCATATATGAGAGTCATAATGATTCAATCTTACAAATGTGAAATCAACCTAATGAATATATATATTTAAGGTAACACAAATTAATATTCTAGTGATAAAAATTATAATGATGACTCTCTTATGAATGCAAGATAACTTTTTATATCATATCCATTTATCTTTGAGTCAAGTGGAATATTTAAAATGTAGATAAAACCACATTATGTCATGTATTAATTAAGTCCAAAACTATATAAACTACAATACATGAATGGTATGAACTATATTAAACCCTCTATACTATTAATTTGTATTTAAGAATAGAAAAAACATGATCCAATTGTAACACTTCATAAACCATAACTGCTATAAAATTATGATAGCTCGAAATGTTTAAGAAACATGAAAATAATTAATCAACAATAACAACCATGATTATTAACTAAATAAGTTATAAAATACCATTTTTAAATCACCCCAAATGCCTCAACAAGGATTTTCAAAAAATAATACAATAAAAAAGAAGCAACACGCAATAGAAAATTTTAACAATAATGAGATATTTCTAAATCAAGATTTCTTATTGTCATTCACTGATGTAGAGTCCCAATGACTAGAATACAATGATATTATTCTTAACAAAGAATTATAAATTCATTTTTGTAGTAAAATAAATTTGTAGTGCTAAATAAAATTGAGTGATCCTTTAATAATAAATACATTAATATAAATAATTACTTATTCCAACTTTATCGATCTAAGAAACATACATTTCTAACTTTCCACATTATTCAAAATGATTAAGTAATAAGACCAACACTAAGCACACCAATAGTTCCATTGTAAATGTGGATTCACCTTTTAATAGGGGAGATACTTTATCTTATATTGATGACTAACATAAGGACTCAATTCTCACACTACTAACTCAAAGTCACCAATTTTTCCCTTTGATAAATTTTTGAGAAACCACATTCTTACAAAGATAATCTAGAATTTATTAGCTTAATATCCAACCATGGCCTATAATTAATGCCTTGTATGGAATCCATATAACTTATTTTTTAATTTTTTTAATGAAAACATGTGTATCTTATATCTGAGTTTGCATGTGTGTGAATTTATTAAACTAATATGTTAGGTATTTATTTTATTATAAATTACATTTTTATGACTATGCTATTTGTGTTATCACAATAATATTTTGAACCTTGTGGTGTGTGGATTGTGGGGTCACCTAGATACAATTATTATATGAAATCTTCTATTAGTAGGATTTTTAACATGATAATTTATATGCCAACAAAAACATTTGCTAGAAGCTGGATCACAATATTATCTAATGTGCATGAAAGGATTTATGAGGTCCTATATGTTTTTCATGTCATGAAAATGTGAATGGATATTTTTAGGAGGGTCACAGGTTAGGTTTTATGGTAATTGATGGTTATAATTATTTTGAAAATTTGAAATATCTTGTGTAAGGTGAATGATATGATGAACACAAGGAAGCAAACATGGATTCATGTGAATTTATACTCATTGGATTTATCTCACAAGATAGGAAGGGTATCATAATAGACATTCCATATTTTATAGGAACTATAAATCCTAACAAGATCATTAATTAACACATTGATATACAAGATACTTTGAGTTTCAATATATAAATGATTTATAGTACATGGTGGTTGCATAGGTAAAACTAAAATGTCATATGGATATTTGGTGAAGGAAGCTTTAAAAAGAAAATTATATTAAGAAACTAAAATACCAAGTGTTAAAGAATTACCACCAAGATTAAGCTAGAATTCCTAAATGTTGATTATCATATGGATTTATTCAAAGATATTTTGAACCTAAGGAAAAAGGAGATAAGTGTCAAGGATTACACAAATAAATTAATAATCATATCTATTCATAGTGAATTAAACTAATATATAATCAAAACACATACAAATGGGTTGATATTTGGCATCCAAAAAGACTTAACAATGGCTTAGATTCAAACTATGGAAAAGTATAATTAGTTTTAATATAAATCTAAATATAATTTATCATACAAATAATTGAGTAAGACATAAGGAAAGGGAATGTTAGTGAATAGAGGAGAACAAAGTGGTACTAGAAGAAACCAGAAGATCCATGGACAAAATAATGTTGCAAGTATTAATGTGTATGCACATGAAAAAATAGATATGTGCGAGGAGATACATATTAACTATAAATATTGGTCTAAGGGTTTGTAAAAATAATGAGATGAAGATTCCAAAGAATGTGTTCATAATATGGATATCCTAGATATAGAGCATATGATTATCCTAAGGTATAAAATGAAACTAATAGAAGGTTGTAAGATGGTGCACTTTTCTTTCATGAAGATGAGGAGTCTATTGGATTAATGGATCATTTATAAGATCTAGATAATTGAGTAAAACTCATGATGAATAAAGTGTTTCTAAGTTTGGAAAGTAAATATAATAAATATAAACATAGGAGTAGTCTCTTATAAATGGTTTAATTATTAGGAGGTAAGTGTTTTAATGTAATTGTGGATAGTGTCAACATGAATAATTTTTCTCATCTAAGATGGTATAAATATTTATGATGAATAAGATATCACACCTAAACCCTTACAAGTTTATGTGGCTAAAAAATATTCATCAAATATTTTTTTAATGATTAATGCTTAGTGAAATTATAGATATGTGTATAAAAAGACAAATTTTGGTGCAATGTGGTGGAAATAGATGTTTTCCACCTAATTCTGATATCAAAGATGTATATGAGAGAAATAAAAATATACACCACATGGACAAGGATGGAAATTTATTAATATTGATTGAATTTAAAGATAAGGAAAATGATGTGTGTAAAAATTTTTGCCTATGCATATAGATGTTGTTGAGAAAGGAATTACTGAAAGAGGTGGAAAATGATAGGAAAATATACAAAATAATTTCTATTCCAATTTAATAATGTCACATAGGCATAAAATAAGAGGAAACACTTGTATTGGAAGTGATCTAGATATTGAATAATTTCATAGATATTTATTTCAGTAATTTACCAATTAGATTTACATGAATGTAAATTATTTATCATCATATGGATATAATACCTATATCACATTTATCAATAAATGTAGTATAGATATCCATGCCTAAGGAGAATGAATAAGTATAAATATGATTGAAAAAGCTATTAGATAAATGGATAATTAGATAAGGACCATGTCTTTATATAGTGCATGTAGTAATTAATCCAATTAAAGATGAGAGTGGCTCATGTACATAGACTTGGTCAAAATTAATAAGATGAAATTCAAGAATAAATTTTCATTTCCACTCATAGATGAATTTATGGATTTCATAAATGGAAAATATTAATTCAGATGGATATACATTAAAAGTACATATTACGAGATCATAATTATGGACTTTGATGAGTTGAAGACTACATTTAATATGAATGATGGATTTCATGAATGGATGGTCATTCCATTTGGGTTGTCAAGTGTGTCAAGTACATTCATGAGTCTCATAAATTCAGTATTGATCTCATTTCTAGGAAATTATTCTATTATGTCTTATAATATCATTATAACATGAAAAATACAAATGAGGAAAACTAAGAACACTTGAGAAAGGTGTTGTAGTGAACGAAACAAGAGAATTTGTTGAAAAATGTGAAAACATGTAGCTTCATGGAGAAGTATATCATATACTTGGGTTTTTTAATATACAATGTATATGTAAAGATGGATATATAAAATAATTGTATCATCATAGAGTTTTTATCACTATAGAATAAGGTTAAATCATGAAGCTTTAATTTATTAAAAACTTCCTACATAAATATCATACAGAACATTAGTGGAAGTTGAACAATGATCACATTTGGGATCATAGGATATTTAAAGGAATGTGTATATAAAATATAAAATGATCATAACTTTTATAATTTGGAAAATAAAGTGGATGAAAAATAAATGTTGTAACTATAGGATTTCAACAATGCACTTTAGGTGGATTATGTGACAAGTAGAACCATGATCAAATCATCAAGTCAAATCATAATATTTTCTTCCCTAAAGTAGAATAAAAATATTTTAAAATTTAACTTAAAAATTAATCCTAAACATTACTCAACCATTTTTTATTTCTTTATAAAAAATTTAATTCCCTACGAATCTATGTATTTATGTTCTAAGATGTACATTGTATTAATATCAACCATAGAAAAACAAGTTATTTTTAACTTGACCTATTTATGCTCATAATTATGACATACTATTACTATATTAATTAATGGTTAGCTATGAAGGTACTCATTTATCTTATATTATTATAAAGTTTAACAAAGTAAAGAAGAAATATTTTTTGTATGACTAATATTTTTATTACATAGTGTAAGCACTAATAATTATAGGCATTACCTAAATATATAATATTTTATCTTATAAATATAAAATTAGGCACTATATTTTATCAAAATACATGGGAATTTAAATCAAAGACACATTAAATAGATTGTGTTTCTATATACTCACTATTAATGTTAAAATACATAATTGTAAAATCAAAAAATATTGTTGATGCACTAAGTATAAGGGTTATCTTATCAAATAAGATTCAAGTGTAGGTCATGGGAGTTAAATATATGAATTAAATATAAGTAGAGGAATTTAATAACCACAATTTTTAAATATAAAGTCAATTAGAGTGTAATAACACTATTATTATGGAAGGACACCAAATACCTCTCTAAATGATTCTGAAATGTTCTTCTAACAATATAAAATAGAGAATAATAGAAAATACAATTAAAATAGAGTTAAATATTTTCAAGTGGACCTTGGAAGTAATTATTTCATCCCTTGTTGTATATAGAGTTTTGGGTGTATGAGTTTTTCATTGTATTCTTATAATTTTAAACCTAAATACCCTCTCACAATCTTCTTACCCATAAAAATAGCTAAAGATACTTAGCCTCAAGTGAGTTTACTTTATGAAATAATCACATAGGATAAGTAAAATTATATAAGACTTACATATTATACTCTTCATTCATTAAAAATATTAAAACACACCTAAGAAATCTATTATAAATGAGATTATTTAGCTTTATATAATATGTTCTCTAATCAAGTACATTACCCACATAAACTCGATTCAATTTTATAACTAAATGGTTAAATCATTTCATCACATTGTCATTCATATTTTAGTCAAAATTCCTTCCAATATATAAATAAAATATTCATTGTGTAACAATGAGTATTCCTATCATAATTTGGATTAATTATTTAAAAATAATCATTATCTAAATCCTCAGAACTTGTGTAATACTTTTATCCATATGTTATTCTCTCTTATAATAAGATAAATTAAAAATTATTAAATAACTTATGACCTCCATCTTAGTCCCATATCTTTAAATTCATGTAGTAACATAAGGGTTGGTCTTCTTTATAATCTTCATTTAATATTATAATACATGTTAACAAATTGAATACATTAGTAAATCAGATCACACCATAACTAAGTAAATGGAATAAGTAAATATTAATGCTACCTAACAAAGGTTGATTTATGCTCTAATCATAGGGTCATGTCATCAAGATAATTACATGTTTATTGTCCTATGAAGTAGGAAAGACACTATTAATTTATTCTTAACAACATTCTCATATAAACAATTTAGTTATAATCTTATATTTATTAACCATTGATTAATTAATTAATCAAATGAATTAACGTCCATCTAGAGAAATATATGCATATTGATTCCAAATAATTAATCATATATGGGAGTCATAATGATTCAAAGTTAAAAATATGAAATCCACCTAATGAATATAATATATATATATATATATATATATATATAAGGTAACATAACTTAATATACAAGTGAGAAAACATATAATGATGACTCTCTAAAGAACTCAAGATAAGATTTTATATCTCATGTCCATTTGTCCTTGAGTCAATGGGAATATCTAACATGTAGTTCAAACCACCTTATATCATATATTAATTATGTTTCACACTGTATCAACTATACTACATGAATGGTACAAATTATATTACACCTTCCATATGAATAATTTGATTTCAATATTAGAAAAAACATGATCCAATTGTAACACTTCATAAGTCATAACTTTCCCAAAACTATGACAACTCGAAAGGTTTAAGAAAAATGAAAATAATTAATAAAAAATAACAACCATTATTACTAACTAAATAACTTGGAAAATATTATTTTTACATCACCCCAAATTTATCAAGAAGGATTTTTGAAAAACAACACAATATAAAAGAAGAAACATGTACTATAAAATTCTAATGACAATGAGTTATTTGTAAATCAAGATCTCATATCCTAATTCATTGAGGTAGAGTCCAAATGACTAGAGTTAAAATATCTTATTCTTACCAAATAATGATAAATTCATGTTCACAGTCAACTAAATTTGTAACACTAAATCAAATTTAATATTCTTTCAATAATAAATATATTAATAGACACAATGACTTCTTCCAACTTTATTGATCTAAGAAACATATAGCCTTAACTTGCATACATAATAGTGGTTAAGTAATAATACAAATATTAAACACACTAATATTCCTATTGTAAATGTAAAATTTCTTATCATTAATAATTTTAGCACATTTAAGGAACCTAAGCTATTTTTACTTGTTTCCAATAAACACAAGTATAAAATCAATAGTCAAAACAACAACAACCTCTCGATTTACCTCAACATGAAAGAACTCTTCTCAAACACTTATAACTCTTTTATTTATATTTATTGTAAATATTGTACTAAATAAAATTTAATCTACCAAAGTAACATCATTCACACATCAAATATTTTATATAGACTATACACTCATCCGTATATAATTTCTTTTAACTAAAATCATCTATTAACATGAAGTCTGTATATGACTTATATTTTGAACTAGATTGGAAAATCACATTATTTAACAATAAATAATTTTTCAATGAAAATGTCATTTTTGCCTTAAGCATATAATTGACTAATATAACTCAATCATGAACAAAAATGATTCCTTAAATTGAATTAAATGCCAAAAATAATATTCTAATAAATGTCAATATAAGATAGTATTTTCCTTGAGCTATTTTTTTATAATAACACAACAATAATATTTGACTCAATAATACACTAATTTCATCCTAAATAATTTGGAATCATGTTATAATGATAACATGTTTGAAGATTCAAATCAAATATTCACGGTCATGCATAGATTCAACATAATATACAATCACCATATTCCCATAATAATTTTTCAAATTAGCTAAAAAAAATATAATTATTTGAGTCATTAGTATATAGTTATGAAAACTTTTTGAATTGATTATAATAAAATAAAAATATATAAAGTGAAATACATAGTCAATAACACACATTACTCATAAATTCAAGTGTGATTTACATTCCAACTGCATATAAATATAAATATACAAATATCATTTATTTAAATAATTATAAATAAATGTAAATAATCCATCACATAAGCTAAAAAATACAATAAAAACTACAAGGTAGAGAAGAAAATGAATTTTAATAGTGCACTGAGTATAACATCAAGCTCAACTCTAAGTGAGTCTATTCCATCATTGTTCTATGAACTAGTATGACATTCAAAACCACACACAACCAGAAAAACATAACTCATAGAGTATAAAAACCCTCCCAGTCTATTCCTATGACCCCTCATTGGAGTCCTTATCCACCCCAACCATCATTTTGATGGTGAAGACTAACTTACAGGGTGGTGGAAAATAACACAAAGTTTCTCGCTTTCATAACCATGACAAAACAAACCAAACATAAAAAATACATAAGACAACGAGCATTCTATTACAATCCCTAAGTGTTTTTGTCATTATCAAAATATTAATAGTTATGCCCTAAAGTATTTATGACACAAACACATAGCATTCACTTTAGACAACCAATAAAAAAAGTTTAAACCATATTCTAATAGCCCATAAAAATAAGACGTACATCAAGAGCACCTAATTTAATAAAAGTCAAATGGAATTATGATAAATGTGCATGGTACTTAGCACAAAATATCAACTCACATTTCCAATTGAACCAAAGGTTATTTTTCATTCGCATTACTTATAGTGTCATTTTTGCTCCAAGTAAAACAAGGAAACAAAACCCAAAATAAAACTTAATTGGATAAATATTTATAGTCTCCATACTCCTTATTTTTCCATGTGAGTCTCTATTTTAATTTTTTTCATTCTTCAACATAACACACTTTGTCCCATGAAAAATAAAATAGTTTAGACCCTCGAAAGTTTGTATCAAAATGGGAATATCCTGGGCCATGGTTCAACAAGATTATGGCATTAACTTATTAAACCCCATGTCTCCCATTTATTTATAAAAAACTATAATCTATCAACCAATAATTACCACATTTATAATATAAAATATCCATCAAAACTAGTAAAATACCAGTGGTAAACAAGAACTCAAAATACTAGTAGTGATAGTTAGGGTTCTAAAATAGATCAAAAAACCAAGAATGAAAAACTGAGTTACCAACAAAGCACTAGAACCCAAACATGTTGAATAAAGTTGCATCAATTTAAAAAAACCTAAGTAAACATACTTAACTTTATTATCATAACATTCATATGATGGATTTGAATGCGTTTGACATAATTTTCAAAAAACAAATTAATAATCAAATAATTCAATTTGATGGATTAATGTCCATTTGAATAATAAGAATAACATAATGCCATGCCAATCGATCAATAATGCAAACTCATTTCATTAAAAGATGGTAATTCTAAGCAAATAAGGATAATCAAAATGATAATGAAGAGTACACCAAAGGAAATATTATAAATTCCCTTTTGCCCATGTATCACATAAACTGAAACTATTGTAAGTGTAGACAAGATCGTAATTTCTTCCATATCATGGACTCATGTCATAAACTAGTTCAAACAAAAAATGACAAACTAACTATAATCAATAAAAATAATAATGGCTTAGACAACAAGAAATTTTTACAACAAAATTGAGTCATAATTGAAAGGTAAAAGATATGAAAATTGAACATACACATGTAGACCAAGAGTCAAACAAATTAAATTAACTTAAAATCTAAAAATAGACTCATAAATTACTGGTTATTTTGAAAACTCATGTATCTCAAACTCTTGTTGTCATAATGTAACTGACTAGACACATGCCCACCCATGTCTATCAAACTCAATCAATTAAACCTAGCTCATTTAGTTCCCTA